>OX376372.1:153662255-153807255 GCA_947369275.1 Nemotelus nigrinus | reverse complement strand
CGTGGCATTTGAAACAGTTTGGCCGTAATAAGCAGCACATGTGGTGGAATATGCACTCAAAACCTGCACGATTCTTCTACTGTTCTTCGAACATTAGTGTTTCTAGCGGTTCAGGTGCGCTAGAGTTTTTTTAAATCTTGTGTGATAGCTGTGATAATCACCGTGTCTTATTGGAGATACCGAAGATTTTAAATTGTTATTAAATATTTTATATATTATCTTAGCTTTTCCATAAATATAATATGCCTTACAATGAATTTATCTGTTTGTCTGTATAGTATATCACTTGGAGTCATTCTATCAAGTCCATGCACTGCCTTAACTATCCTATTGAGTATTATATGAATTGACTCAACATTCATTTCTGAAGTTTGACTCCAATTCAATGTACCATAAGTAATCTTAGACAGCACAAAAGAGTTGTAGATCATATTTTTCAGGTCTCAATCCAAGTAATATTTCATTCTGAACAGCCTAACCCAGAAAAACAACTTAAATTTCACATTACTTATGTAAGGGGACCAAGATAATCGATCGTCAATAATTAGTCCTAAATATTTAGATCCAGCCACTCTTTGTATTTCCTCACCATGTATTCTGATGTTAAGGCAGATCTACCATGTAACTAGTTTTACAGGCATAGATTGTAAGCCTGTTTCCCAAAAGCCGGGACCCATAAACAATTAAATCATTGTTTATCTGTCGCTCCAGAAAATCAGCAGAGTTGGCTGAGAATAGCAAAAGAGTATCATCAGCATAAATAATATATTTTCCAGTCAGACCAGAAAAATATAAATTATAAATATAGAGTAAAAATAAAGCTGGCCCTAGAATTGACCCTTGAGGAACACCAATGTTAACTACTCGTTGTTTACTCATTTCATCATCAAACCTTTTAGGAAGCCAGTGCCAAGCCTTTTATTCCAAGCTCGCTTAGGTTTTCTAACAAAGTGAAATGATTAATTGTATCAAAGTCCTTCGCCAAATCAATAAACAGTGCAGCCACATATTGATTCAAGTCAAGTTCACAATTAATAAAGTGTAAGGCATCTGTTATTTTGTTAGTATTGTGTTACTTTTTTCTAGAAAACCATATTGATGTGTAGCAAATCCTACACTATTTTCTATAAACTTAACTAATTTTTTATTGATAATTTGTTCAAAAATTTTGCTAGGAACTATCATAGTATCTTTTGCTCTGTAGGGAATTCACCTTTGCTAATGCGATTATTAATGATTGCATAAATATAATGTGATATCTGAGTAGCAACTAATTTCAAGTTTTCGGAAGTTATTCCATCAGTCCCAGGTGAAGAATTCTTCAATGAGCAAATTATGGCAAATACTTCACCAGGATCAATAGGCTCGAAAAAAAGAAACTTTGAATTCAACGGAATGTTCTGCCTTTCAAAATTGTCTACGTTAAACTTCACTTTTAAGTCCTCACTAAGTTTTTCACCTAAAGAGCTGAAATGATCAACGAGATTATTGGCAGTGATGAGAGAATTAGATTCGTTTATCTTATTGCCCAACAAGAGTTCTTGATTGATGAATTTTCAAACTCTCCTAACGTCACCCTCAGCAGAAACAAATTGTCTTTTAACATAGTCTTTCTTAGCAATTCAGATCATGGAACATACTCTATTCTTCAATGATCTGTATTCAGAGCTAAGTTTGGCATCATTCTTTTATATAGCATTTTTTTTATCCATTTCCTTAATTAAATCTTTCGTAATCCAATTGTTGCCTCTCCTAACTCTGATTTCCTTAATAGTAGAAGCCGACTGTTTTGCATCTTGAATAATAGTAATTATGTTTTTAAAAGAAATTAGCACCGAGTCAACATATAGTCGTTTATCTAACACTGAAATTTTCTTTTTAACTATAGGTTGCAGTTGCCTTTTCATACCAGATGCTGTTATATACAAAGTATGATGTTCTAAATCTGGCCAGTCTGACTATTCTACGTTAAGAACGATTGAGTGTTGACGGTAGTTGTTACATGGTCTAACAAAGAAGCTAAGCTTGATGTAATTCTAGTAGTGTTACAATTTAGCAGTACCACATTATTCATTGCCAACATATTATTATAATTAACGCAGATACTCTTGCTTATATTAATGGCATATATATTGGTATCGGCGACAACTATAAAGTTACTAAACCTTTGATACAAAGTATCCACATAGTCAATAAAGTCATCAGTATCATCATGTTGGGTTCTATAAAAAGCTGTGAAGGGCAAGGCGTATTGCAAAGTATGCAAAAAAAGCACTTATAAATAACTATATCACACACTTTCTTCTTGTTTAACTGACAATTTTCAAATCTACTACGAAATTTATAAATTTACTACCTTTTTTGATACAAATTTGCTACTAATTTTTTTGGAAGGGGAACAACACTGGCCCTATGGCCTATGCGGCTCAGTAGCAGATTTTACATAGATTTTTCCTCTAGTTTATTGGTCGCGTTATCCCAAACAAAGTCTCAGTTTAATTCGACTGTGCTGTGAATTTGTCTGTGCTGAGCAGTGTTCTAATATAACGATGTTTTATGTTCGTCTTTAGCAGCCTAAAAGACTTTATTCTTCCAGTCTTCCAAATTTACTCTACTATGAGTAAATAATTTGAACTCATTTTCAATTCGTAAAAGCTAAGATATTTGAAATCGTTAAAACTATCGCTAATAATTCATAAAAATATCACTTTTAACGAGTATATAGGTGATATATACTCGCTAAAAACACATTTTTTTATAAAATGATTCTTCTCGGATTGCCATTTTAGTAGGACCAATGAATCGTTTTCGATTCATTTGCGAGCTCTTTAACGACAAAAACATTCGTAAAATATGACTCTTTTATGAATTAGTTACGATGCATTCGGTTTGCTGGGTTATGTGTATTTTGGGTACAAATAAATTCCTTCCATTCGTGGAAAATAGAAATAGCCCGTAACATTAGTATTGGTGCATACAGACTGAATACCCGAGCATCAAAGAGGGGTACATGTTCGCCGAGCAAATTCGAATGAAACTAATTGTTGATATGCTGTTTTAAAATTCGAACTTTTAGCAATCTTGCGTATTTTATTCTTGTAAAATTCGTACTATTTGAGAAAAACAAGAAATCAACGAAGTTTCTTAAATGTTGTATCTGAGTATCATAAGAGAGCGATTTGCAATAATGTTTTCTTAAAAACCGCTTCCTTAAAAACCGGGCTTGGGACTGGCTTCGGTCAAATTAAAGCTCTAACTTGAAAACCTATCACATTGCTCGAAGTAATAGAGACGCAAAGGTATACGAATAGAGGCGCTATGATTGTTTTCGTATCATAATATATATTTTAATGCACTTCCTTCCTTCCACACTTTGCGTTCAAATTGCATTTCATAATTATATTCTCGTGATGTTTTCATTTTCAGCCACAAACATGTAATCATCTTAATTGGGAAAAATTCATTCAAAAATATTTGTCACTCCCAAGAACCAAACTAATTGATGCACCTTTGACGCTCCCCACTCATAAAAATTTAAGAATACTCATGTTGTCAACTGGCTTGTCATCGGTCGGCCGCGTATTACGGTACCCGGAAGAGAATACTAATTGCGGCAGTAATTTTTAATCTTTGAGTTTATTACTGCTTTAGTGCTGTGAATTCGAATTCGAACCGAAAATCGGCAATCCAATGGTATGAGAGCCGATTGTAGTAGAACAACTCTCGACCATTCATGCCGCTTTCCTTCTTGCCCAATAAAGTAAGTGATCATATTTAAACTAAACAATGAACCGCTTTTAGGGCATTAGAATTTTGTTAATGGACCGCAATTTGCATTGATGCATTCGATAATCATTTCGGCTCGTACATTGTTTACATTGATTTGGCAACATGAGTTTTATGAAAGGAGAGAGGGGATAGCATTTTGCAAGAAGAACTGGTGCCATACAAATACGCTCATGTACGTGTACGCCGCCCATCTTCTTCTTCTATATCTTTGCCGAGCATATTACATCCCCACTGGCATCAGACGACCCTGACCATAATACTTAAAGGATTATAAGTTAGACTTATCACAACTACTGCTTTTGGCTGACGACTCCACTAGCAAGAAATACAATCAATTCTGGGAAGCTATCGTTGTTCATCTAATGTGATAGTTTACGAGTATTATCTCGATTAGAACCAAGAAAAGTCCCATTGCATCTTAAAACTCTCACAATTTCTAATTGATTAAAGCTAAAATTGGTCTTTGTTGCCGGTATCTACCTCACAATCTCCGGAATCTGTCATGTTTAATCTCATTTCTTTTTGTTACATTCATACTTTATTCTTCGTGAAAGACAGACGCGCGAAAGTCTTTGTATGATTATTTGTAATGGCTGGCGAACGACCGAGCTCTTCTACTAGACAATACCCGCGACAACAAAAGGATGAATCGATGAGCTTTTTTCGGCATCGTGGAATATCATATCTGTATCCTTTTGTCTTATCTTTTCATGTATGACTAGCATTGTTATCGCGCATTGGGTTTGGCGTTATAGGATTTCTATTGATTCTGATCCTCCTTGTAATCAAGAGTGTTTTATTGCCAGCGGAACGAACGTTTGTGATTTCGATTGGAAATTGAAGGTTTAGTTGGGTCAGTAGTTTGCAGAAGCTTTGGTTTGTTGAAGGCCGAAACACTTAAAGTTTCATGGAAGGTCAGTAAAAGTTTAACCTGTTTTCAGCAATAAAATAATACTGAATTTTTCAGAAGAACATCAATTCTAATTCAACCTGGATCATTTTCAATGCGATATCTTATTGTTACTTCAAATTATATGAATCGTTTTCTTGTAAAGCTGCTTATATAAATGTTTCTGTCTAGCCTGCACCTGCTCGATTCGGGCACCTGCCCCTCTCGGCACCTGTCCAATTCGAGCGCCTCTTTGGGGCAAGCTACTGCCCAAATCGAGCACCTAACCGAGTCAGTAACCTGCCCAAGTTGGTACCGGCCACCTGCTTATTCACCACTTGCCCGTGCCTGCACCTGCCCGTGCCTGCCGATTCGAGTGCCTGTCGGTGTAGGCACCTACCCATATAGGCACCTGCCCGGTTGTTGCTATCCTACAGACTGCGAGCAGCAAATAGCTGCTATCAGATAACAGCTACACTGGGCAAAAAAAGTCCGTGAACACCAATCGAAGCGGACGGGTATTTGCTACTGTAAACTCAGCTGCATTCATTTGTGGATTTGGATGGATTTTTTTTAGTCAATAAAGCAATAAAATTTTGTTTGGTGCAAAAGGTCATTAGGATTTTCTATTTAAGGATCCTTCAAATGACTTTGAGTATATGCGCATCACTAGGCTAGGCAAAAAAAAGTCCGTGAACACATGTTTTAATGAAGGTATTGAAGCAGTTTGGGAGAACATTTCTTGCTTTAAACTTTGATTACTTATGACACATGGCTTAGAGAGATAGAAGGTATGAGTCCTTTCAAAATTTGAATCCATTTTAGTTCTTCGATAGCTATGAAAATGGAAGTTTCCGAATCGATTCGCGAATTAATAGTTAACCTACGAAGGGAGGGAAAATGTATCCGGGAAATTGGCAAAATTGCTAGCAAAAATCCTTCTACCGTACATAAAATTATCAAACGGTTTGAAGAATTAGGATGCGCGGCAGCAGGCCTCGTACTGGACGCCCGCCAAAACTGAATTCCGCCCATAAACTAGAGATTTTAAAAGTGATTCGTGAGAAACCGGGTACAAGTGCATTGACAATCGTCCAAAACATATCGCAGGATTATGGAGTGACAGTTACACTACAAACTATTCGTAACTATTTGCACAAAAGTGGCATACACGGTCGAGCCATTTATAAATAAACTTAATCGGAAACGCCGTCTCGAGTTTGCTAAGGAACACCTATCCAAGTTTCCTTCGTTCTGGGAACGTGCTATTTTTTCGGATGAGAGCAAATTCAATTTATTTAGGTCCGACGGACGGCAGAAAGTATGGCGGAAACCGAAGAAGCCCTACAACTCAAAAACCTCAGACCTACGGTGAAGGTGTAGAGGTGTATGCGTGCTGGAGGAGTGGGTAAACTGCACATAATTGAAGGTATTATGAATCAGCATATGTACCTTGATATGCTAAGCGACAACTTATTTGAGAGTGCCAGAAAATTCGGATTAGAGGAAACTTATGTTTTTCAACAAGATAACGACCCCAAGCATACTGCCCGAAAGGTTCAAGAATGGTTGCTTTACAGAGTAGGTCGACTTCTCAAAACCCCTCCACAATCACCAGACCCGAATCCCATTGAGCATTTGTGGGATAAAATTAATAGGAGAGTTCGTAAAAGCCCGCTAAAATCCTTGCAGGGTTTGAAAAGAGTCATCAAGAAAGAATGGGATCAAATTCCGGCAGAAATTACAACGAAACTAGTCGGATCGATGCAAGCACGTCTCCTGGAAGTAATCAAAAACAAAGGTAGCCCAATATCGTTTTGACTTAAATTTAAACTTCATTTTTTTAGTATATGAATTACTACTTATATTGTGTTCACATACTTTTTTTGCAATATTTTTTAACCTTTTTTGATTTTTAAATTCTTGGGACTTTTCCAAGCATAAAAATATTAATGTTTAGTTTTAGAAATATACTTTGTGCTTTTTAAGATGCAAACAAAATGTTTTTCTTTTAAAAATATTGCTTGTATGACCCTTGTAGTGAATTCAGATCATTTGCTTATGAGTGTTCACGAACTTTTTTGCCCAGTGTATTTCTTGACATTGGACAAACAGAGCAGCTATATCTGTATCTTTGAGTATAAAGATATTAAGAGTAGCAGAGACACTGTAAACGCCTGTAGGTGTGTGTCGCGATTTTGTGCCTTCCCCCTTGCCTTTCACTCTATCACTCATGGGAGCGAAAAATCCGGTTGCTGTCAAATTTTGCTAGCCACGTAAAGCAAACGTAAACAAACTACCGACACGCAATAGAAATCGATATGAAACAACTATTAAGAAGAGGCTTTTTACAAAACGAACTATTATACGTGACTAAGAAAAGTATGCAAAGGCATCAGAGTATTAGAAATAGACGCGACATTGATTAAAGCTATTAAAAAAAGGCAAAGATAACTGAGCAATAGGACATCGCTCAAAAAACTAGCATTTTCCCGCTTTTGAAATGTTAATTCACAAAAAACTTTCCACCATAGCACTTGCTGTAAGGTTCTTAACAAAATCCAGGAAAATCCACTTTTAAATAACGCACTAAGTAGAAATTATTGCTGATACCCCGATTGACTCCGCGAGTTAGCGTCTTTGATCGCGACATTTTGACAGCAACCGGATTTTAATTTTTCAAGATGGCGCGAGGACTGTCGATGGTCAATGGCGTAAGTGAGAAGATGATGCATAGGGGCATATGATTTGAACATTAAATTTGCTTGAAAATTTCGAGAGGCAATCTAGATATGGGTAGAGCACTAGTTAACAATGTAAAGAATTATAATAATATAAACAATTATTTGATGTGCAGGTATTATTTGGACATGTTTAAACTGCTCAAAAAATATTCAAATACGCGCTTCGAAAGGCAATTCATAAAGAGCAGCCTGATGAAAAAAACTCCGAATAGCCAGATAACACACACATATATTATATATATATATATATATATATATATATATATATATATATATATATATATATATATATATATATATATATATTTACATATATATATAATATTTGTATATTTACATATGTATATATAAGTATAAATATATATAATATATATATATATATATATATATATATATATATATATATATATATATATATATATATATATATATATAAATATATATATACATATACATATATATATATGTATATGTATATATATAATTATTTATATGTATATTTGTATATATATATATATATATATATATATATATATATATATATATATATATATATATATATATATATATATATATATATATATGTGTGTGTGTATGTATATATTAGTTAATTCTTTATTTATTTAGTATGAAGAATATTGAAATTTGAATATTCATACGCACAACATTTATATATATATTCAAATTTCCGCGCCAAGCCCCTACACCCGAAACGAGCCATTCATCTACGCCCCGAACAATTTGTCCGAATGTTCGTAAATTTTCATAGTATATCTTTATACTCAAAGATCTGTATATAGCAAGAATATTGAAGACACTTCATGTATTCCACTCTAGATACAAAAAAAAAACGCAGTTTCTGACACTTTCCATTTTCAAACGGAAAACAATTAGGATCCAAAATTAATTCATAAATGGTAGTATGATTTTTGATAGCACCTTAATGTTTGTCAAATTACAGGTTAGCAGGGGTGGAGTTGCCACTAGGTCCGGGCCTTGGGCGGCAAATTTTCGATTTTTTTCGGGCGGCCACTTTTCGATTTTTTTGTTGGGGCGGCAATTTTTTTTCTGCCATATATGTGTATATATACCTGAGTTGAATGAGTCGAACACCTCAAGCCAACCGAATTCTCTAAAAAAAAATCAATGCACGCAAAAATTCACCTCTGATGACTTTTCTCGGACATTGAAAAGTTTGACTTATAATAAATATCGAAATGGGATCACGGTAAAGGACCAAAGAAATTCAAAAATACCTAAAAAGAGCCTAAAAAGACCTAAAAAGATCCTAAAAAGAACCCAAATAACACTTCTTCAATTTACGAAAAGCTTATCGGAGGTAAATATTTGCGTACGTTGACTTTTCAGCGAATTTGTTTTTATTATTATGGTACAGGGTATATTAACTACATGCGAATCTCTCTTTATTTTTGACGTGTTTTTTCAAATTGTACTTCATACTGAAATTAATTTCTATAAAAAAAGTGAAATCTAGAACATCATAGGTCAAAATATATCGGGCTCATCCTTAATTAATAACATATAAGGTCTGTTCCCGTACTTTCAGTAACTGAATTTTACTGAATTTTCCTGAATCATGTGGTGGGGAATTTCATGAAAAGTACGGGATCGCTCTCATTGTATTTCCTGAAAATTGACAACCGAAAGTGTCAGTTTTCGGTTTTTGGGAGAACAATAGTGATTATAAAGTCATCCTTAGCGGTAATAAATTATCGCCACAAAAATATTCGACCTTCATAGCAACAATACGCAAAAAATATGTTGCTTGCCGCGCACATTTGAAAATATTTACTCCGGTTGACTTTTCAGTATTTTTCAGTAGCTCAGACCCTACTGAAATTTACTGAAAGAGGGGAAATTTTCAGTTTTCAGTAAAACGGAGTACGGGAACAGCTTCATTGCAATTAATCGCGATTAATCGCAATTAATCGTAGTACGGGAACAGACCTAAGGTCTGTTCGCGTACTTTCAGTCACTGAATTTTACTGAATTTTCCTAAATCATGTGGTGGGGGAAATTCAGGAAAAGTACGAAAACGCTCTCATTGCATATCCTGAAAATTTTCAAATAAAAGTGTCAGTTGTCGGCTTTTGGGAGAACAATTGTGTTTACAAAGTCATCCTAAGCGGCGATCAACTATCGCCACAAAAATATTCGTCTTTCATAATAACATTACGCCAAAAATCGTTTGACAGTTTTCAGTATTTTTCAGTAGCTCAGACCCTACTGCAATTTACTGAAAGAGGGGAAAATTTCAGTATTCAGTAAAACGGAGTACAAAAACGGCTTCATTGCAATTAATTGCAATTAATCGTAGTACGCGAACAGACCTCTATTGTACGTTAATTTACAGTAGTCGAGTTCATAGTTGATCTCCAGTCAAGTGCGGAAGCAAACTTTGAATGGAATAGAAAACTTCCTTATAAAAATATGAGCGAAGATGTTGGAATTATATTACGATGTAAAAGTGTATACGGTTTGCGACTGTTAAAAATTGGTACTTTTGAATTCTTTTTTGTAGGTACTTTTAAGTTCTTCACCGTGTGTGTATTTTAATAATTGTTTTCGTGGCAAGGGAGCAATAATAAGAAATTTTTACGAACGAACCAGTGCCGGTTTTGTTCTGATATTCCTTTTTTGTGAGCTCGGGCGCAAAGAACCACATCGAAATATCCTAGGGAATCGAAAAAAAATCGCGCATTGTTACATATAATATAATTCACGAAAAGGGCGGGAAATACATATTTCTGAGGCCTAGGGCGGCGAAATGGTCAAATCCGCCCCAGCAGGTTACAACCAGCCATCTACTTATTATATATAGCCAGGATTACAATCACCTTTCTTTCACCCACGTTCCTGACTCTATAGACTTTTGACTAATGATCGCGTCACAAAGTGTCTTCCATAATTGACGTAGCTTTATTTAGCTTCATTTATGCTATTTCACGAGTTTTAACCTGGCCGTCATTGACCTAGTTTATGCGAGATCCCAATTTAATCCCGTTTCGGGATTATCCCAAATATCGCGTCGTATAAACGGGCAAAATTGGATTTGGGATTTTATGAAATTCGAATTGCGTATATCCATAGAAACTTGTTTTGCGGAATAGGTTACACTCACATTGGAAGTGTATTGTATAAATGTGACAAGATAGGATGTTTAGGTTACGTTGAACATTTCAGTTAACGCAGTGAAATAGTAGAAATGGAGTGGACATGCCCATAAGATTTACATTGAAGGGGATGGTAGTAATTTTTTGTCTGCTCATTGTCAAATCGGGTCAAATCCAAGTAGTTCCTCTCCAATTTGACAATGAGAGCGAAATGGCGTTAAGGCAGCTTTAACATGCTTTGTGCGCGAGAGGATTGAAGGGGCTAATGGTGGAAAGTTATACCGTCCGTGTCCAGGGGCTGAGTTAACGTTCAATGGTTAACGTACCAAGAATGCAATGACTATGGAGAGACATTTCGCGATAGCTGAAGATTTTGCGTACGCGTGTTTGTTTTTTCTGAGTTTTCGTGTTAAATCTAGAATGGATTTAATAAAAAGAATAATTGAGAGGCGTACAAAGTATGTATTTTCTTGCGTATGTGCACATATAACAATGCAAAAATATTTTAATTGTAGATTTTATAAACGAATACTTGAACTTCGTAGGCGCAGGAAGCGCACCGCTAGTGAAACAAGGTGCGATGGATGGTAGAGAAACGTAGTAAAAAACGGCTACCCTGACGAAGAGATGCTGCAACATTTCCGGATGTACAGGGTGTTCGGGATAAATTTGACAGTTTCGTAAGGAAAAAGAAAATCTTCTTTGTATTTATTAAATTTAATGAATTGAAAAAAAAATTACAGACAGATTAAATTACAATACTATCAACAAGATTCACTCAAAATAACCACCATTAGCATCGATCACAGCTTCAATCCTGCTTGTTTTAATTTTGTAAATGTTTTAATTTTATCCATTAACTGGGCTTTTGTATTACTGGAAGTGCGATGGGTGTCTTTTTCAACTGCGCCCCATAAATAATAATCCATGGGGTTAAGGTCTAGGGAGTTTGGAGGCCAAACATTTGGACTGGTGAAGTCGCAGAAATTTTTAGACAACAATTTTTGACTTTTCCTAGAAGTGTGGCAAGGGGCCGAATCCTGTTGCCATGCATACGACCTACCATTGGCTATCCTTGTTATCCAAGGCTTGACTACAGTGTTTAACAACTCCACGTAGCCATCTGAAGTCAACCTGAGGCGCTCTTGGAAAAATGCGGAGGCATCACATCGCCTTCAGAGGATACACATCCGAAAACCATCACAGTTTGGGGAAATTTAGTCTGCATTACACGAGGAATGTCCTTTGTACTGTATGCAAGCCATTTGTTATTCGGAGTGTTGTGTTTTTGATCCTGGCAAAAGTTTTTCTCATCGGAAAAAAAGATTCCGCAGTTTCACTTTGCTTAGAAGTTGTTTCACTTTGCTTAGAAGTTGTTTCACTTTGCTTAGAAGTTTCATCGCGTTTATCAAACGTTTTTCACGGACCTTTTCTGTGAGGAGCTGACTTTTGCGGCGCTTGTATGAGTAGTAGCAAAGGTCTTCATTGAGTGCAAGCTTCATAGTAGAGACTGCAACATTCATTTCACGTGACAAAGCCCAAATTCCAATGCCAGGGTTCTTCAACACCTGTTCTTGCAGATTTGCGAGAAATTCTGCTGTACGAACGCAATCAGATCGTCTGCTAGGGATCTTTCTTCTTGCTACATCCTCGTAGTTACCATTGCAAGCCTCTAGTTCATGCCTGATTGTTTTTACTGTGTTCAGGGAGCATTGGGCAGCAATCATAATATCCTTATTTAGATGGCCGGCACGAATCATCATGATGCAAATTATTCTCTTCCATGATTCAGGTGGGTTCCAGTCATCCATACTTTCTGACATCTTGTATATGAATGAAGAAGGGTCCAAACTTTTAAATGACGAGTAGTGTGTGTTAATACCTCCAACCTACGGAAAAATAAAATCAATTATAAATATGTCAAATTTATCCCGAACACCCTGTATGTATATATTAGACATGGGTAACGCAGCAAATTTTGAAACGGTGATACACTGATACCGGCGCCAGCAGTGGTACCATGCTGATACCATTGCACTATGATACCAGGATCTCATTCGCCTATGTGTGATACTCATTGCGTTTCTCGGACTCACATCATTGATATAAAAGTATAGAGGATATGCGAATAGCATATGCGTATACTGTACGTGACTGTTGCCAGAAACAATTGTATGAATTTGGGTGAGAACGCAGTGTTCTGACATTCCCAGGTGGGACTGTACCTGGGACTGTCAATTTGAGTTTCAAAAAATCGAGCGTCTTCAAGCCGCGCATTCAGAAAACGTTTTAGAATTCGTGATCTGCGTGATCTGTTTTATAATTCGTGATCGAGCTGCGTTCAAAGAATTTTTGCATTTAGTGGCTTGTGCATATGAGTGGCAGTGTCCAGTGATTATTTCATTAAGTTAATGTGGATACATAATTAAATAAAGGAGGTTTTAAGTTGTGCGGTTTGGTTGTGGTGAAATAAAACATAGTTTATGAGTGAACGGTCTAACATTACTAAAATATAACTATTGTTAGAGAATGCGTGAAGTGTTTAAATTCCAAATACGCCTGTTTATTTCGTTCGCGTTAATAGTAGCTTGGCAATCGTCGCGAAAACGAAAACATCACCCGGTTTGTTTACATTTTAGGCAGTGTGACATATTGAATTTTGAAGTAGGTCAAAGCGGGTACTAAACTTAGTACTGAAAGGAGTCATTTTCAGCATATGCCCAGGTATATGAAAATGGAAAATGAAATAGTAAAATGGTAATTAAATAAAAATTACAGTTTATTATGTAACGTGCACTGTAAATCTGCCATAGCCGGTCCTAAGCCCGGTTGAAAAAAGAGGAGCGAGGTGCGAAGCTGTGACAATCGTTGAGTTTTTGCGCCTCTATCGCAAATGTGTACAAATATATATATATATATATATATATATATATATATATATATATATATATATATATATATATATATATATATATATATATATATATATATATGAATGTTTTGCAATTCTTGTGTGCAGAATCTGTAGGTTATTTCAAAATCGTAGCCTTAACTGTCTTGAATCCCACAATTGAATCATTATAACATCTTTTACGGTCGTAGATACATCACTAAAACCGCGAAATATTCATCCGCATTCAAATAAAAAATGCATCTTCAAAAGTAGTAACATCAAATATTTAGTGTCCTTCGGGTTGCCATTTGTATGCATAAATTGAATTTGGAAAAGAATCTTTTAAATATGGTTTTAAGGATATATTTATGATTTCAATTTGGAAATACACCGGAATGTTACTTTTGCAACCTAGCTATCACCCTCCAACTCGTAAATACAATAATTACGACGCCTTTGTGTTTTTCAGTAGTGTGCGGTTTTTTACAGACACAAATAAAGAATCCAAAAAATGGCAACAATAATTTCTCTATCGCCATATCCTCTATACTTTTATATCAATGGTATCAGTAGCGCAGTAACGCACTTAGGTATTAGTAGCACAGTAACAAACTTCAGTATCAGTAGCCTCGTTTATAACGTGGTTTCAAACTGGCTTAGGAATAGTCAAACCACGTTGTATACACGCAGTGGATTGATTTGAGATAAGTCGATCCGATCACAAAATTTTACTGGATTGGATCGACTTGGGCGTTACAAGACGCGGATCGAACGATTGAGGATTGAAAAATGTGAAGCTCACTTGAGTTCTATTCATATATGTGACGTTACGATACGATATACTTCTCTTTAGTAGAACTAGCTATATGTTATTCGGTTAATAGCCCGTTCACACTACACTCTAAATCAGGCGATTTCGATCTGCTGATCGCTTTAGAGCTAAATCAACTTAAATCTACCTGATTACCCATACATTTTTTTGGCATCTGACAGAGTTAATCAAGTAGATTTAGAGTTAATCAAGTACAAATCAGGTACTATTGTGAATTTAGTCCCTGGTGAATTTTTCTCAGAGCGTGGTGGATTCCATCCGTGAGAGCGAGAGTAGATTTGAATGAAATGTCATTCGAATTTCGTGCTAAAATAGCAAAAATTGAACAAAAAGGAAAATGTGAGTTGTACAAAGTGAAAAGAAAATATTCTTGCATGTTCCTGCACCATTTTCAACAACTTCCACGCAAAAAAATTGTACACATAAATTCGAATGACATTTCTCTCTCTCTAAAGCTAGAGTTACAATCAATGCAACCAACATTTGTTGCACTTCAAAATGAGTTTGAACCCATGAGAACGTATGAGAGCAGTTACAATGATGCAACACAACTTTGCTTGGCAGCAGAGTTTGCTCATATCTCAAACTTGGCATGGCAACAACATTTTTGAAAATATCCAATTCCACCTGTTCCTATGAGAGTCCGGGAAATCGGAACTGTCATATGTAAATGACAATCAGAAATTGTATTTTTTTGTTTCATTTTTGCTTTGCATTATACTCCGCAGCTTTTAGAGGATAAAATATTCACTGATATATCTTTCCGAGGCTTTAAAGGATCCAAATTATCGAACAGCAACTTCTTTAATATAGCCAGTGACAGATGACAGTAAATTTTGTGTTGCATTGATTGTAACTCGTTCCACCAACAAAACTTGGCAGCAAATGTTGGTTGCATTGATTGTAACTCAAGCATAAATCTCCTCATTCTAAATCACTTCGGGTAGTGTGAACGCTTACCTGATTAACTTTGACAGCTTCGAAATCTGCTTGATTTAGAGTGTAGTGTGAACGGCTTATTACCCACTTTAATCCAGTCACACCAAAAACCTACTTTGAAGTTTCATTTCAATCCGTTCCACGCCAAGTCACTCCAAGTCGGTCCTGGTAATATACAAGGCTAATGGTGTTGGCGCTGCCGCTTTGCAATGCCAACACCATTTGGCTTGGCGCTAAGCTACGGCGCGGCACAAAGATATGAGTTGAGTATACTTACCTCAAGTCTGTTTGATGCAAAGCAATATACCTACGCGTACGCACGTTTCTACGAGCTCATTTGATCTGCCTTCAAAAAGCTAACACTGCGTTCAAAAAGCCAACGTGAAACTGAAATTCATTCAATTTTTGTATGAGAGTTTTTCTCGACGGAAAATCAATAGCATTTCAGCTCATGTTTTCTTTTCCGATCGGTTCGACTCGGGCCACTTGAGTTTTACAGGCTGCAAATGTACTTCAAGCAAGAACCGCAAAGTAAACATTATGAAAAGCGATGCGATCGTGGTATCATAGCGTCATGGTATCAGCGCAATGCTGCCAGCGCCGTATGTGAGTCATTGATATAAAAGTATAGAGGATATGGGCATAGCGAAATTTATGTTGCCATTTTTTGGATTGTTTGATAGTTGTAGTGAATACATGCAAGGGGCTTAAAAATCCAAAGGTGTAGTGATTACACGATATCGTATAATGAAAGGGGCCAATTTATTTTAGATATATTAAAACGGTGTTTAGATTTAAGTGGAAGGATTTAATAGTAAAATACATTCACAATATCTATGAAAGGTAAGTGATGATATACAACACATTTGGCTGTCAAAGCTTCTGAATAATTGCACGGGGAAATTTTATTTATTAACATTTGTGATGCATTCAAATAAAAGAAATTAAATCGATGAATTGAATAGATTTCTGAATTTTATGCCGAGAAAATGCAACACAAATTAGTGCGCGTTATAAACCAATGTTATTGATGATAATAATAACTACCGTTTAACTCATTTGTACATGCATATGTTAATATATATATATATATATATATATATATATATATATATATATATATATATATATATATATATATATATATATATATATATATATATATATATATATATATTTATACATATATATATATGTATATATATGGATATATATGGATATATATATATATATATATATATATATATATATATATATATATATATATATATATATATATATATATATGGATATATATATATATATATATATATATATATATATATATATATATATATATATATATATATATATATATATATATATACATATATCTATATATATACATACGAATATATATGCATTTTAATAAAATTAATCGTTAAATTCACAAATAGACATATGTTCAAATATATCCATGGATATATATACCTACAAAGTATGTACAACCTTATTTGTACATGTTTATCACAGTGGCGTGGCGTGACAATTTACCGAAGGGAAGCAATTGGTTGATGTCCATGGCTGACGTCCATGGTTGATTACGCTTTCCGAAAATTCGTTACGTGTAATAGAACCCCTGTATAAAAGCACCCAGGAATTACTAACGGGGACGTGAGAGTAGACATTATGTATTCTTATGAAAATAAAAGTTCACAGTCCTTCACACAATAAGAAACCATATGAATATTTATCAGTAAAATAATAACATTCCTAGAACTAGAAATATAATATTTTTGAAAGTGGCCAAACTTCGAAGAATTGAAAAGATTTAAAAATCTGAAACTTTTTAAGGATGAAAACCTTGACTTTATTTTAACGATTATGCTAGCAATTATTTCGACATAATCACTTGTAAAGAATGATACAACATTCTCATTTATTCAATTATGCACCTAGCTGTTTAACGACGTTGTGGTGTTTCACAAATCAACCATAAATCGTTCCCAATTACCGTGAAACTATTTCTTAAAGACTGTATTTGATCTTCAAATTTTACCATTTTGTGAATATGATACAGTATATTACATTGTTAGGACTGAAGTATATCGATCAGTATGTTTTTTTTTACATTAAACATTCAACAGAAAAATAAACTAAGAATCTTTAAGTAAAATAAAAAGCCCACTCTCATTATTAACTATCTCTTCGCCTCAAATAGCACTATCATTTTCCGTTATATATTCCACGAGTTATTTTAATTGCTCTTTATTATAGAAAAATTGTTAAAAACAACCAACCATTAAAAGTCCACCGTTTCGGAGCTAATTTCGGAAGCATTTTTTGACGAATAAATACAAAGCAAATAAAATTATTGTCGTTGTTGAAAAACTAGTAATAGATTTGGAAAATTCTGCATTCGCGTATACTATTGCACGATTTAGATAAAATCAAATTTAGTCGATGTTCGAAGAAATGAATATATATTGCGTTTTTATACATTTCTTTTGTATGTGTTTGCAATCCAGTTGTTTTGGCAGATATTACAGAGGATCCTCAAGGCTTTGAATTTTCGGAAAACATGCAAAACAAAGTTAAATGAACGGGACGCATTTTGGCTATCAGAAACATCAGTGAGATTTATGAAAGTATCTTTAACTGTCCCGAAAGAAGTAATGTAACCGAAGGTTGTTGAAAGTTGTGATCGATATGATATATCGGTTGTTTTATCTAATATTATTGCTATGAATTTGCTTTTCTTAATTTCATTACAATGAGATCGTTTTGAAACTAATGAGATCATTTTGAATATAATTTGATGTTCCGGAAAAAACATTTGCTTGGTCCAAGTGAGCTGGCAATTATCGGTTATTTACTGTCAAAAGATTTATTGTCTTTAGGTGATTTACCCCTATTGTAAGAATACACATTTTCATTATGACTATGTAATTGTTCTTCTTGACATCCTAAATGACACACAATGTTCATTATCTTCATTGTTTCTCAATTTCTCCTAACTGTGAGCAATATCACTGAATATTTATATTGACTACTCAGCAATTCTTCAAATCACCGGAAACAAACTTGAAAAGTAAAAGGACTATTTGTATCAAGCCTGTTTACAGCTTTAGCATTATTTAAATAACAAAATCCGATATTTCGCCAAATGTCTGAAACGCTCGAAAATAGTACACATAACCAGCAAAATTATTTTTGTTTAAGATTACAACCGATAATCCGTTCCGAGTTTTTCATTTATTAATTTTCCGATCAAACTACCGAGTAGATACATCTCTTTGATATAGAGACAATTTGCGAATTCGATTTCGATCGATCCTGGTTGATGATGTTTTTTTTCAGCAAATTACCGAGATCCAATTATATAAAAATTAGATAAGCTGACGAATTCTAAAATATTGACCCACAGAACAAGTGAACACATTCACCTATTTCAACCTTTCTCTATTTCAAATATCAATCAAAAGTATCATGCAATTTTACAAAGTAATTTTACACATTTAATTCGACACAATTCTAGTCTACAGCTTTACCTATTACTACATTGAAATATTATTACCAAATCCTATAGGCTATAAGTGACTAAAATCCGCCGCCAATTGAAAACACCTTCATAAAAGTTTCTATACAAAATAGAACACACAAAAAATAATGTCATAATATAAATCATAAATAAAACGACTTATCGAATCCACAACATCTGGCAATGCTTGCCACATTTCATAATTCAAATTCGCTCACAGCAAGCATTTTTCATTCACAAAAAAATCTGTACAAGCAAAGCAAAATGAAAACTATAACAATTTACCCTGCTACTAGTGAGGGGAACGCAGGAATAAGTTCCACAGTAGTCATGCGTTCGCAGCTCCGCTTTGAGTCTCTCTCTTGAGAAGATAATTTCCCCTTGGAAGCAACATCTTCATTGCTTCCAAACATACCGTATAGACACATTTTTTTTAATGACGTCACAGTCTAGTCTATATGGGGTCAAATAAATGCTCGTAGATGCAATTTTTATATTTTTATTTTTATGCTTCCAAGTCGTGGTTGTTCGTTCATTATTTTGATTCTGTGGTGTTACCAGATCAACTATGTGAGATGTTCACAATTTGATTTAAGAATTTTTTTTATAAATGTTTATAAGCGATTATTTCACGATTTCGAAGTGATAACTATTAATTTAAAACTCATGTCAGCCAAATGTAAGGGAAGCAATGCTTCCCTTGCTTCCATGAACGCCACGCCACTGGTTTATCATTATTTAACATACTCCATAAACATTTATAAGAAAAGTTGATGCAAAAATATATATTTATGAACCCCTTAGTTATTTATATAAATTGCTGTTTTTCGCGCTTCTATCGAGAGCTGGTTAGATAGTTACATTGAAACGAACGAAAACTCCTGCTCTTGTTATTGTTTTTTCCAATGCTACTATTGATATATAAATGCATACTCGATAGAAGCACTAAGACGCAACTATTATCACAGTTTCACACTCCCCTCCTCTTTTCTAAACCGGGCTTGGGACCGGCTACGGCAGATTTACAGTGCTGTTTCTACTATCAACTGTTCTTGGCTTCAAAAGCTATTTTTTTTTTAATTTTATTTATATACCTGGGCATGTGCTGAAAACAGCCCCTATCAGTTCTTAATTTAGTACCCGCTTGGACCTACTCAAAAGCTCGAAATGTCACATTAGCTAAAATGTAAACAAACCGAGGGATGTTATTACTCTCGCGACGATTGCATAGCTAATCTTCACGCAAACGAAATAAACTGGCGTATTTGTAATTGAAACACTTCACGCATTCGTCGTCAATAGTTTTATTGAAATAATACTAAACCGTTCACTCGTAAACTTTATTCGTTTTCACAATAACCAAACCCCGCAACATTAAATCTGATTTGTCTAGCTATGTACAAATATTAACTTAATTAAACAATCACTCGACACTGCCACTGATATGCAAAAGGGACCGAATTCATCATTTTTTTTAATGCACCAACCGATTACGATTTTTAAGACATTTAATAAATGCGCGGCGTGAAGATATTCAATTTTATAAAAGTCGCGTTGACAGTCCCAGGTACTGGAACGATTATGAAACACCTGGGAATGTCAGAACACTTCGTTTTCACCCATATTCAGACAAATGGTTCTGGCAACAGACACGTACAGTATACGTATATGCTATTCGCATATCCTCTATACTTTTATATCAATGTACAGTATACGTATATGCTATTCGCATATCCTCTATACTTTTATATCAATGACTGATACCGACAATCGGTATCAGCGCAGTGGTATCATGGCTAGTGCTTCAACGCAATTGCGCGGCGCAGTATATATTTCTATATATATATACATATACATATACATATATATATATATATATATATATATATATATATATATATATATATATATATATATATATATATATATATATATATATATATATATATATATATATATTTATCTATGAAGAATAAACATGCAATTTGTGTAACAATTCTTATTCTTTTATTTATATGTTGTATAGCAATTGCCAATATTTTGTAGTTCGCTGAAGTTTTCAATTACATAATTTATAATAACAAAGGAGTTAGAACATTTATGTCAATTAGTTCTTTTTATACATTCGCCTTCCAAAATGTTCCTCAATATCAGCTACTAACTAAAAAAGTCTTTAAATTAATTTTCACACAAAAATTTAACATTACACTCCGACTGTCATGTTTATTTGATACTTTACTACGCACAGTTAACAATGTTATGCCTGTTTTTGGAAAAAATAAAAGAATGGATTCTAAAAGTTACAATAATCTTTATTACGGCTTGCCAGAGACTAACTCGTTTACATATCATTTCATTATTTTATAGGATTTCTGAAATAAGTGTTTCTCACGAAGAATTGCTGACTGCGCGTCTAGACAGCTTTGCTCGCCGTTCGCACAGATGGTCACGTTGTCATCATATCGTATGGGCACAGATGGTCGCGTTGGATGGGCAATCACGTGGCAGCTAAAGTTCCCGGTGTTAACTGCACCTTGCACTTATAAATCAAACTTATTTATCATTATGTTCCACTTCACAAACGATACGGTTTCTCCAATTGATTGTACAAACGCCGGTGCTTCAAATGCTGGTTGCACCGGGTGTCCCATAGCCTGTTCAAGTTCATCTTGGGGGTTGCGGATACATTTCGTTACATGTTGCTGCTTCCTTCAACCAATTTGAATACAAATGCTCCATTCGGCGTTCCACAATGTTGTGGAAAATACAGCAGCAGTAGTAATTTGCGGCACTTATTTATGATTAACGTCTTCTTCTCCGAAAATAAACGAATCGACATTAGTTTTATCCAAATACACAAAACAAGCGCCGTCACATATTTCATATGTGTAATGTGTAAATTTGCTCAAAACAAGACCAGTCATGTTAAAGAATCACTTTTATTGACACATTTCATATGCACACTCACACATAGTTATCGGGTGTACACCCAACTGTTCGGGTTTAAGCTGAAATCCGAATTTGACCGTTTATACGACGTTATGACTGGTATAATCCCAAATCGGGATTACATTGGGCTCTTGCATAAACTAGGGCTATGAAGGCCAGGATTCAACCATGGCTTTTATATAGAAGCATGGCCGTCATATAGAAGGCCGGTCGCGACTTGCAATCTGACAGGTACTAATGTACTTTTATTGGTCGAACTGGTCGAGAAATGTACGTGGATTGCTTTTGCGACCGGCCTTCTATATGACGGCCATGATAGAAGGCCGATCGGAAAAGCAATTAACATACCAAGATGGCGTGCTTAATGTGCCCTTTTTCGAGCAGTCGACGTATATTTCTCGACCAATTCGACCAATAAAAGTACATTAGTACCTGTCAGATTGCAAGTCGCGACCGGCCTTCTATATGACGGCCAGGATTCAACCAATGCCTTCTAGAAGTACGGACCCTAATGCAGAATGATGACATCAGAGCATCGGGAAAAATGTCGCGAAAAACACACGTAGTCTTATGGGACGTCCGCGGGAAAATGTTAATTGTACGGGTTGTTTAAAGTGAGTGAAATGAAAACAAAGTGGTATATGCGAAACAGTGCTAGTGAACAGCTAAAACACAAACTAATGCGGTGCGTGCGGTATAATTGGAAGAATTCGCTATGAAATATTTATCAGTTGCTCTTAGGTAGTGTGATGTTTCGTGTCGATTTGCTGTCGCGATACAATTAATTAGATATATACTTTAGATTAGATAAATATTTTAGGCAAAAAACCGCAAATGGAATCTCCGTGTACATCGACACTGCCCCGTAGAAATGTCAAAATTTCCTTAGCTCATTACGTCACAGCAACAACGATTACGTAGCCTGACGGCTCGTACTTCTAGGAGGCATTGATTCAACCTGAGAGCATAAAGACATTCGGAGAGGCGATGTCCATTTAAAATGCATTGAAGAGAATCCGACCACTTTTCATGTATCTTCAATGTCACTTCCCCTCTTTATATCCTTATTGTCAATGTGACAATAAAACCAACGTAAACAATTTGAGTCGGTACGCAATTAAAATCGTGGTTTTTTTTAAATTCAGATTAATTTCGTGTCGAGTTGACTAGTGCGGTTCACAAAAACGTTAGTTTAGAAGTGGAAATCGTGAGTTTTGCTAATTAAAAGTGTTTGAAAACTGAGAAATCGCGTTAAAGTTTCAAATGAAGTGTGTTGTCCCTAATTGTGCCAATCGTTCGCAATGCCGGCCATTTGGAATTTCTTTTCACAAGTAAGTAATAAACAGACGATGTGTTTTGCAAGATTTTGTGTATTTCGCAAACTTTTTATGAACGAATGTGTGTATTTGAACCTTTTCAAATATTGTTTACATATTCACGCGAATTTTCTGATAGCCATTTTAATTGCTGTCAAAAAAACACAAAGCAGTAGAGCGCATAAATAATTTCGGGGTAAGCTCCGAGCGGAAACAAAATGATATAAAAATTTATTTTTATTCCACGCTTTGTGATATATAGTTTTCTCCAGATTTCCAGAAAATGAGCAAGTCAGATTAATTTGGACTACTTATCTTGGATTTCCTGACCTAATCATTAAAAAAACTTCCCGAGTTTGTTCAAATCATTTCCATCAACATGATTTTATACAAATTCAGGGAAGAAGGCTGCTGAATGCTGAAGCAATTCCAATAGAAAATTCCAAAATTGTAAGTAAATGCATTATATGTATTAAATTTGAATAAAATTATGTTGTTTAATTGCAGGTCAATGAAAGTAATCACCTTGGCTCGGTTTCTACTGGAACTCCTCCAAGTTCATCACATATAATGGCAAATGAATTAATGCCGAAGGTATGAAATTTTGACTCTGTTGATTATATTCAAATGCAACAAAATTTAATTTTTCCCGTAAAGTAAAACCTAATTTTTGTTAAATTTAAATATGCCATAAGGCATTTATACTATTTTAGAGTCAAATTCATAGATTTATGACCCAAATTCATAATATTTTTGAGTCTAACTAATATTAATGAAATATAATCAAATTCCTAAATTTTCGATTTCTTTTCTATTCATAATTTTTCGAGTCATATTCATAGTTTTATTTAGTCAAATTAATATTTTTTTTGAGTCAAACTCGTAATTTTTCTGAATGAAATTCATAATTTTATTAAGTATCGAAAATTTATGAATTTGATTTGATTTTATTTTTAATTAGACTCAAAACTATTATGAATTTGTGCCATAAATCTATGAATTTGACTCAAAAATGGTATAAAACAAGAATACTGAAGGGAAAAAAAAATTTCCGTGCCTTTTCACCATGGAAAATAGTTGTTGGAACCATAAATCAAACTACAATAAGATATTTGTCAATTACACGGTGCTTTTTTTTTAATATACTAGAAGATGATTGATAAGGAAATAAGTTTAATAGTTTTTTGGTTATCTCACAGCTGCCGTCACAAGCAAACTGGGGACAATCCATATGTAGTGGAATAGAATCTTCGAGTGATGCAGTAAGAAAAAAAATTTTTTAAAAAACTTATTCTCTTTAATTAAATTGATTCTTTAGATACTTTTTGGCAACAATATTCCACATGACATAAACGATGGACAAGAGGAGATGACCGATGGACAAGATTATATCATGACTACCAACGTGGCTGACCAAGTAAATGCAATTCCTCAAAAACCGAACACATGTTAATAATGTTTTTCCAGATATCACCAAGTTATGTTAGACCGTCGAACTTATCCGGAAATTTGTCAAAAATTGATGAGCCTTTTGCAATGGTAAGTCATATGTGGTGCTTATACCTATATTTTGGAATATAAGCTGCCATTTATAAATCAAAAGTTTCTCATTGTTTACCGAATAATTCAATGCACATACCTTGAATTATGTAGATACATGAGCTGTCAAAAAAATGCCAATAATTTCAAATGTTGATATGGTTCGATATTTAAGGCAAATTAGTTATCAGCCTTAAAAATTAAACCATATCCAACAATTATAAAACTAATGAAACTTTACATTTATACTGACATTTCACAATCGAGTTGTTAGAGTATCTTATGTAGAAAAATATTTATGTAGTATGTAGTATTTTAGATCGAATTCAGTGTTTGGTTGATTTTTTGTGTTTGCCGCATAATAAGTGGACAATGAAGATTCGTCATAGTCTATGCAATATTACACTGTTTCTCATACATATAGTAAATACATAAAAAATCAATATATTAGACCAAACAACGACATAATGCAGTTTACTGCGATCAGCTACTGTTAAAAGGACTTATAACACAGCTAGAATTTTAAATTAGCTAATAGCAAAATCTCATGGAATTTTCGAATTTGCTACTAACACTTTCTTGCTCCACTTTTGCAATGTGAATTGACTTTATTATAAAAATGTGCGCTGAGCCGTACCCAATGTATACAGGGAAGAAAATCACTCAAATCAATCCAGCTCACCCTCAGCAGGCCATGATACGTAAAATGTTTGATATATAGGTACACAGTACTTCTTCATTTGGCGAATTGCAATCTCATTAGGTGCTTAATGCTGATGTTGCGTTCATGATACACTGTTGATAATTTTAATACTCATCAATATAATTTAATTTAGACAACGAACACAGGTCAAGTGAATCATATTACCGCAGTGCATTTGATCAAGCTGCAGGAAAAAATAAAAAAGTTGGAAGATATGCTGAAAAAAAAAATAGGATTATCCGTAATTTACGTGAAAAACAGCGCAGGCAAAAGAAGACAGCTTCTATAGTTGATTTATTAGACAAACTCAAGGCTAACAACTTGATTGACGAAGAAGGTCGAGAGCAATTAAGTAGTGTGAGCACAGTCAGTCTTCAACTTTTTGAGAAGCAAATGCAAAACACTGCAGGCAAAAAAGTGACAAAAGCTTACAATCCCAGCATTAAAGCATTTGCGCTGACTTTGAACTTCCTTTCTCCAAGAGCGTATGAGTTTGTTCGCTCAGCTTTCCAGAATTGTCTACCACATGCCAGAACATTAAGAAAGTGGTATGAAAAAATTGACTGCTCTCCAGGATTCATAAAGGAGTCTTTTATAGCGATTCAAAAAGCTGTTAAGTCTGCAAATGAAAGCAATGGGCAGAAAATTGTTGTCAATGTAGTCTTTGATGAAATGCATGTTAGACAGCACATCGAATGGGATGGGAAAAAATCTCACGGATTTGTCGATTTTGGTGGAGATGAGACTAGCAATGTTGTGGCCACGCAAGTGCTAGTATTTATGGCAGTATGCATAAATAAATCGTGGAAAATCCCACTTGCTTATTTTCCTATTGCTAGTATCACTTCTGAACAAAAAGCCAACATAGTTTCATTGTGCGTTACTCATCTGATTGACACTGGCGCTGAGGTAATAGGAGTAACATTTGATGGAGCCGCAAACAACCTGACCATGTCAAAGCTATTGGGCTCAGATGTGCGTGATATTTGCTCAAAAGGGTATATACATTTTGAAGACAGCAATGATAAATATGTACTTCATCCAGACCCATGTCACATGCTGAAGCTCGTTAGAAATAGCCTGGCTGATTTGCAAGTTTTTATTGACAGTGAAGGTAATAAAGTAAAATGGGAATACATTCAATTACTGCTTGAGCTTCAAGAAAAGGAAGAATTGCATCTGGGCAACAAATTGAGGAAAGTCCATGTTTACTTTCACAGTCAAAAAATGAAAGTTCGCTTAGCTGTACAAACTTTAAGCAGATCTGTAGCAGATGCTATTGATTTTTGTCGGGAGTCACTTCAGCTTCAACAATTTGCTGAAAGCAGAGCTACTGCGAAATTTGTGCGAATTTTCAATGACACTTTTGATGTGCTGAATAGTAGGAAACTTTCAGTGTTTGAGCCCTTGAAACAAGCACTCTGTGAAAGAAATTTATCTCTAATACTACAATTTTCACACGAAACCATTATTTATATTCAACAGCTGAAAATACCTTCCGGAATAGCACTAATTAATTCAAGGCGAAGTGTTGGCTTTCTTGGTATGATTACGGCATTACGCAATATACAGATTCTTTATGATAGATTTGTGCAACCGAAAATACTGAAATTTTTGCCAATGTACAAATTAAACCAAGACCATATTGAACTCCTTTTTGGTTCAATTAGAACAGGTCTTGGCTATAATAACAATCCAACAGCTATTTAGTTTAAGGCACGATTAAAAAAAATATTGGTTAGATGTGAAATTAGAGATGGTGGAACTGGCAACACGATCCCATTGGAGCAAATTTCCATATTACATTGCGAGCCTTCAAACACATTGCTAGAAATAAACAGATCAACCGAACGGCAGACTATGACCGAAACTACTCCAGTCGATACAACTGCATTAGATAGTAAATTCCTTGAAGAGCATGGCTATGCTGCAGACCCGGCAGCACTTTCCGAATACGTGGATCGTGTGATTGAATACATATCAGGATTCGTGGTATTCAAATTGTGTGAATTACTTGACTGTGACGGCTGCATATCAGCTCTGCAAGGTGATTTGAGTGAAATGTCACTCATAAAGTTTAAAACTCGAGGTTGTTTAAAAAATACCATCAAAAAGCGTCTTCGAAATTTGCAAAGAAGCAGAAAAACAGATTCGAAGGTTTCAGCACCGCGGAAATTGTAACATACTATCTCCAAGAGCACATCATGTAATTGTTTCTTCTGTCCAGACATATTTTATTGGGAAAAACTTGTTTGCTGAGCATTCGGAACACATGCTAACTACAAATCATTACACCCTACTGCTAAAGTTAATAATAGAAAAGTACGTGAAGACACGCTTCCATTTCTTAGCTAAAAAGAGATGTGAAAAAATTTCATTGCGACAGAAATTTACTAAATTAATTCATTTTAAAGGCATGTAGTTTAGTTATAACATTAATATTTATCTGTAGTTTAAGGTAGATTTATTCACCTGTATATAATTTGCATTAGTGTAAGATTTTAATATGTTTGTTTGCTCTTTTCATTAGAAATCAATATGCACAGTAAGTTTAAAAGAGTATGAATAAAACTATAAATTATAAAAAATTATAAATTGAAATTATAAATTCTAATTATAAATCTTAAATAAAATTTGCCTTCTTCGGAATCTGAAATTGTTTTTCATTTGAATCATTTTGTTCATTGTAGTTGCTTTACACACAGTATTCAGTACAAACTTCCTAGATTTTCTAATAACGAACTTGATATTTTATATTATTCAATGTTTTCCCGTCACTTACACCAGTACCAAGCATTGCCAAGAGGTAAGCTAGTATAAACGGTTCTAATTTTTTAAGCCACTTCCTTGTTAAATAATTCTTGTTATAAGTTTGAATAAATATCTATGCATTGCATATATTTGTGTTCTGTTTTCATTAGCCTACTGTAGCGTGCGGT
Organism: Nemotelus nigrinus; assembly: GCA_947369275.1. Classification (NCBI taxonomy): domain Eukaryota; kingdom Metazoa; phylum Arthropoda; class Insecta; order Diptera; family Stratiomyidae; genus Nemotelus; species Nemotelus nigrinus. The sequence goes on along the minus strand of OX376372.1, from coordinate 153,779,069 downwards.
AATAATATGAAAGCTAAAATATATCAAATAAGTAAATAAATATTAATAATTCACTTAAAATATTCTAAATTATAATATTTGAAACTATTCACACAAAATATGCCCCCATCAATTTGATAAATTAGGAATTACTAACGCCCCGAAAATTTCAATCTATCATCGGGGTCGCAGGTGATGAGGAAAAGTTGCCATGCCTTCGGCCCCTCCGAATGTCTTTATGCTCTCAGGATTCAACCAATGCCTCCTAGAAGTACGGGCCGTCAGGCTACGCAATCGTTTTAGTTATGACGTCAATTTGGGCAGGCATTTTGACATTTCCATCTGGCAGTGCCGATATACACCGAGATTTTACGTGCGGATTTTTGGCTAAAATATGGATAAAACGTTAGTTTTTTGTTAGTGGACGCGTTATAATAACAATATTTAGTCATAACGTGCATTTTGTGTCAATCAATTGTATCGACAGTGAATCGACACAAAACGTCACATAACCTAACACCAACCGGTAAACATTTCGTAGCGAATTTTTCTCATTATACCGCACGCACCGCATTAATTTGTGTTTTAGCTGTTCACTAGCATTGTTCCGCGGATCTCACTTTGTTTTCACTTCACTCACTTTAACACAACAGGTCTGTTTCCGTACTTTCAGCAAAGTGCAGCAGTAACAGAATTTTACAGCTTGATTATTTTTGTGGTGGGGGAACATTTGGAAAAGTACAGAAACGCGCTGCTGCAACTTGCTGCAAGTAAGAAGAAGAAACTAAAAGTGACAGCTGCGTTGATTTGAATTTCGAAAAACGTTCTTGCGGACATTTTGAGTGTCATGATCACAGCCCACACACCAGATGAAGCCATCATATGCATTGGAAACACCTTGTGAACATATCCTTTTCCATCTACAAGTTTATCATATTTTGCTCGCGCGCAATTATGAGTTCCATTAATAGATATAACAGGCTCTATTAATGGAGCCCATATCAATATTGATCCGCCTGCGAAACAAAATTTATAATTCATCTATATTATTATGCCTGGAAAATAAAAGAACAGCATATTGCCGCCAACAATACATTTCATTTTCAGTTGCAATGACTAACAAGTTCAAAGTACAAATCAGTTTTGTCTTTATTAAAACCTAGCCTCCACTGAAGTCGATCATATACAAATAAGTGCACACCATGCACTAAATATCCACCATTGGATATTTTGTAATAGCAATAAAAACGGTGTGCGAGAAATATATTCCGTGTTCATTGGAATATTGCACAGAAAAGATTTTTCTTCGCGCGCTCATTTGAATATATATACATTTCAAAGCCTCGCGCCAAGCCCATCGTAGTCGATTTGACAAGCTGCAGCAAAATGCCTCAGCTCAGTTCGGCTGTATTTTTCTACAACTTTCTGAAAGAGGGGAAGCGATGACGTCAACAAGATTTTATTTTCAGCAAAAGTACGGAAACGACTTGCTGCGAATCTATTATAATATATTATAATAGATTCAAGTACGGAAACAGACCTAACCTGTACAATTAACATTTTCCCGCGGACGTCCCATAAGACTGCGTGTGTTTTTCGCGACACTTTGACAGACTAGTGACACGTCATTATTCTGCATTACGGGCTGTACTTCTAGGAAGCATTGATTCAACTCAAGATTTTAGCACCAATTGAGTATTGAGCTGATACATGCTAACGATAAAATCAACTTTAAAAGAGTCTAGAAGAATTTTTCGTATTGAGTTCAATCATGTAGAACTACCTTATAATTTTACAAATTAAAAAAATAACAATTTTATAAGGTAAAAAAATCTCAGTACCTGTAAGTATCGTTTATGTCAGTTTGTGTGAGTTTTATATTTCTGTGATTAATGGCACTCAATAGGTCTGTTTCCGTACTTTCAGCAAAATGCAGCAGTAACAGAATTTTACAGCTTGATTATTTTTGTGGTGGGGGAACATTTGGAAAAGTACAGAAACGCGCTGCTGCAACTTGCTGCAAATAAGAAGAAGACACTAAAAGTGACAGCTGCGTTGATTTGAATTTCGAAAAACGTTCTTGTGATGTCGAATACGATGGCTCATGCGAATCGTTATAAGCCAACCTTTTCCTCGTAAAACAGGAATTAGTACTCAAAAAAAAAAAAAAAAACGTTCTTGCGGACATTTTGAGTGTCATGATCACAGCCCACACACCAGATGAAGCCATCATATGCATTGGAAACACCTTGTGAACATATCCTTTTCCATCTACAAGATTATCATATTTTGCTCGTGCGCAATTATGAGTTCCATTAATAGATATAACAGGCTCTATTAATGGAGCCCATATCAATATTGATCCGCCTGCGAAACAAAATTTATAATTCATCTATATTATTATGCCTGCAAAATAAAATAACAGCATATTCCCGCCAACAATACATTTCATTTTCAGTTGCAATGACTAACAAGTTCAAAGTACAAATCAGTTTTGTCCTTATTAAAACCTAGCCTCCACCGAAGTCGATCATATACAAATAAGTGCACACCATGCACTAAATATCCACCATTGGATATTTTGTAATAGCAATAAAAACGTTGTGCGAGAAATATATTCCGTGTTCATTGGAATATTGCACAGAAAAGATTTTTCTTCGCGCGCTCATTTGAATATATTGTAAGACAGCACCAGAATCCACCATTGCTGAAGATGCCGCTGTAACCAAACCGTCCATATTGAAGCGGATCAAACATGTAAACTGGGCTGACAACCTTCACGCATACATAGAATCAATCGATGTAGAACAGTTGATGTAGAAAGAAGTGTGTCTGAAGCGTCGTGGTGAAAACGATACGCAATAGACTGTGAATTGAATAATAAAGTATTTTATGCTATTACAAGTGCATTTTTGAAGACGATTAAAGCTCAGGTGTGGGGTCTAACTACGTGAAATGACCCAAAGAAGTGCGAAAAAGAATATGAAGACGAAGGCAGCCGCAGGAGCTCCAGTTCCAAGAACAAAGGAACTGGCGGCGTCGTGTAAGCCGGTAAGGAAAGTACCGAAATTGCTGTCTAACGCACCGACGCCCGATGACTCACCGAAGAGTCTGAGAACGCTGATGCCTGACAATTCGCTGAGAAGTAAGGAAACACTGCTGCCTGACGACACCCTGAAGTTTGGAGAAACGTTGATGCCTGACGATTTGCCGAGAAATAAGGAAGTATTGCTGCCTGACGACACCCTGAAGTTTGGAAAAACGCTGATGCCTGACAATTTGCCGAGAAGTAAGGAAGTATTGCTGCCTGACGACACCCGGAAGTTTGGAGAAACGCTGATGCCTGACGATTTGCCGAGAAGTAAGGAAGTATTGCCGCTTGACGACACTCTGAAGTTTGGAGAAACGCTGATGCCTGCTGATTTGTCGGGAGTAACGGAAATAATCAAAACACCGACGCCAAACGAAGTAGAAGCAAGTAAGATGCCCCCCGGACTCAACCTTTTGCAAACTGCCGACGAAGTCCAAAGTAGAATTATGTCACCGATGCCCGGACCATGGGCAAATGCAGACCCAATGCTGTTATGGAATTGGCGGCAGAATCAGGAAGTGAACTCAATATGGTCACTGAGAAAAATACGTGAGCAGCTAGAAGAAGAGGAGGAACTATTGCAGAGGCAATTAAGGATCGTTGAGAAGAAGAAGGAACTGACTATGAGACACAGGGAGTTGCAAGAAATTGAAATGGATGTGGCCAATACGGAAGGACAAACGGATGCTTGTGCAAATCTAAATACTGCTGTACAGATGCCCGAACAACCAACTGCTGCTATTCCGATGCTTGCCGCCGCACTGGTTAGAGTGCCTAATGACGAAAAGGAAAATAAAACAAAAGATGAATTACCCCTTAACTATAATGATGTCCAAGCGGCGCTACCCACATATAATGGAGAAAATGCGCAACAGCACATCTGCAAGTTCATGGAAGATTTCGAACAGGTGCTGAAACTCGCTGGAATAAAGGACAGCCGAAGGTATGTGTACCTGAGAAGGTCATTAACGGGAGCTGCCGAAATTGTTGCTAAGATGTCTTCTGCTGAAACGTATGAGGAGCTTAAGGGAGAGCTTTTGAAGGAGTTCAACAAGGCGGTCACAATACAAGAAGTGTATAACGGCTTGAAGAATCAATGTTGGAAGCCGGAGGAAACTACACTACATAAATTTATATTGCAAATGCAGTTGAGCGCCTCGCAAATTAATCTTGAGGAAATTGAAGTAATTGATATAATTATCCACGCCATTCAAGCAAGCGGTTATGACGGATCTGTCCTTAAAGGAAGTAAAAGTATGGATGAATTAAAAAGTAGAGCCTGCAGGTACGGGCACGAAATTGCGTATGGAAAACAAGAAGAACGGTTAAGAAACCCTGTCGCCCGGAGCCGAATCGTCCTGCCCAGAAGGGAGTCAAGGCAAATATCGTATTGGAACCGACCATCAGAAGTAGCTGTCCGTTCGAGGATGAATAGGTCTCCGTCACCACTCGGGCCCCGAGTATTGCCGCCATCAACAGAGGACATACAGGAAACGAGGTGCTACAATTGCTCTCGTAGGGGACATTTTCAAAGCCAATGCCCTTTTGAAAGGAGGAATCCTGGAAGCTGTTTTAAGTGCTGGAGAATGGGACATAGCCGTGTCGACTGCCCGTATCCTAGAAAACAGTTGAATTTAACTAACGCCTTGCCTGCTGCCCGTTTGCCAGATGCTGCCTCAAGTGCTTCACTAGCCACCACTAAAGAAGAGGACTTTGAAAAACGCCACTGCCGTCTTGCCGTATCTAATTGGGTAAGTGTCTTGTTTTCAAATAATCTTGAGCACGGAAGAACCCCAAAGATAACCTATTGTCTCTCTATGTTTGATACCGGTAGCCCGATCAGCCTAATTAGTTGCACGCAGTTGCCTCAAGGAATAGCTATCAGTGAGGCGAGAGCGCAATATAAGGGTCTAGGTGGAAAGACCATTAAAATGCTAGGAACGATCGAAGCCAAAATTAATTATAATGATGAAATAATACAAATAAAACTATATGTGATTGACGAACAAAAACCATTGTTTCCATTGATTCTCGGTAGAGACTTTTTAGAGAAGAACAATATTCATTTGGTGAAATGCAAAAAAATAAGCTATACAATAGAAAGTCTGCTGAAAATAAAAGAGAAAGTAAATACTGCCTTTGGTCCCTTCCGTGCTCAACAGAATGTTGTAAGTAGGTTAGAAAAATTTGATTTGTTTAAGAAGGGAAATGAAAGAGTAACGTTGCCAACTCAGTCTGCTGCGTCTGAAATACCTTTAAACACTTTAACGTCGACAAAAACTGAATCTTATATGTCCTTACCAGATATCTTTAATATCGAACTAGACGACCCGGAAGATGGTTGCTATATAAATCATGAACTGCCGTTGTATGAACAAGAAGAATTAAGGTCTATATTAGCAACTGACTATGTCTCTGAATCCAAACTGCCAGTAGATTTATTAGAATATAAAATGAACATTCATCTGACGACTGATGTCCCATTTCATTGTTCGCCGAGAAGACTGTCGATTCTCGAGAAACGCGAAGTTAAGAAAATTACTGACGCCCTGATGGAGGAAGGAATCATCAGACCTAGTAATTCCCCTTATGCATCTGCCATTGTTTTGGTCAAGAAGAAGAATAATAAAACCCGAATGTGCATTGACTATAGGGGATTAAATAAACTGACGATTCGAGATAATTTCCCATTGCCGCTAATTGAAGATTGTCTAGAGTATCTGGAGGGTAAGAAGTTCTTTTCGGTGCTAGACCTAAGGAGTGGGTTTCACCAAGTTCACATGGCGGAGACGTCAATTAAGTATACTGCTTTTGTAACCCCAAGCGGTCAGTACGAATATTTGCGTATGCCTTTCGGGCTGAAAAACGCTCCTGCTGTATTTCAGCGGTTTATTAACACAATCTTCCAAGATTTAATTGAGAAAGGAAGTATAGTGGTTTATATGGATGACATTATGATAGCTACGAAAAATTACGAAGAACACTGCAGCCTGCTGTCCTTAGTACTGAAACGAATTAAACACCGAGGCCTTGAATTAAATCTGCCGAAATGTAAAATTGGTTGTACCGAAGTTGATTTCTTAGGATATAAGGTGTCCGACAAGGGAATTGCTCCTAGTCAAGCCCACCTAGATGCCATTAGGAAACTACGCATGCCCACTAACACTCGAGAAGTACAGTCAACACTTGGGTTGTTTTCGTATTTTAGACGATTTGTTCCTAACTTCTCCAGAATTGCGAAGCCTCTGCAGAATCTGTTACGAAGGGACGCCAGATTTGACTTTACGGAAGCCTGTTGTGATTCGTTTGAACAATTGAAATCCCTGCTGATTGACTCACCGGTGTTAGCTATTTATAACCCTGAGCTTGAAACCGAATTACATACTGACGCTAGCTCGATAGGGTTCGGTGCTGTCCTTTTGCAGAGACAGCTTGATAAGAAGTTTCATCCAGTAGCTTATTACTCGAGAACTGCCTCAGGAGCCGAGTCCAGATACCATAGCTTCGAACTAGAGACTTTGGCCATTATATACGCCTTACGCCGATTTAAAGTTTATCTGGAAGGAATACCCTTCAGAATTATCACGGATTGCAACTCTCTGACGTTAACATTAAGTCGGAAGCAGATAAATCCGCGGATTGCTAGATGGGCCTTGGAACTGGAAAATTACAATTATGAGATCCAACACCGTAGAGGCACAGGCATGCCTCACGTAGACGCCTTAAGTCGGTCGCCAGTGATAGCTGCTGCTGCTGAAGAAAACGTAGATCATAGGCTGCAAATAGCCCAAACTCAAGATGTGGTAATTAAGCAACTGAAGGAAAGACTACAAGATGAAGTCGTAGAGCCGTTTGAACTAATTGATGGACTGGTGTTCCGGAAGGAAGGTTTGAAAACCCTACTTTATGTACCAGCAGATATGGAAGATAACATTATAAGGATAGCCCATGAACTCGTAGGTCACCAGGGTGTAGAGAAGACATTGCAGAAAATCAAGTTTAGATATTGGTTTCCCGGAAGGCGGATTAAAACTGAAAAATTTATAAGAAATTGTATTCCGTGCATTATGTACACTCTTCCAGCGAGCTCTACTGAACGAAACCTGCATAGCATCCCGAAGAAACCGGTACCGTTTGACACTCTACATGTTGACCACTTCGGCCCGTTGCCCTCATTACAGTCAAAAAGGAAACACATATTGGTAGTAGTAGATTCGTTTACGAAATATGTGAAATTGTATGCGACTAATAGTACTAGTACTAAAGAAGTCATTGCTGCCCTGAAGAAATATTTCGAGTATTATAGCCGGCCTAGAAGAATAATTTCTGATCGAGGTACTTGCTTTACGTCACTCGAGTTTGCTCACTTTTTAGGAAGTAACAATGTTAGTCATATCCAAGTGGCCACTGCATCACCTCAGGCTAACGGGCAGGTGGAAAGAGTCAACCGAGTCTTGAAGAACATGCTTGGAAAACTTACGAATGAGGTTGATCACGCAGATTGGGTATCCAGGCTGACTGAAGTGGAATATGCTATCAATAATTCCGTTAGCAGTGCCACAAACCAAATCCCGAGTGAACTGCTGTTCGGAATTGTCCAGAGAGGTAAAGAAATAAGTGAATTGGATGAATATCTGGACGATCGATTCAAAACTGAAGAAAGAAATTTACCAAGTATTAGAAAGGCTGCATCTCAATCTATCTTGAAGTCACAGACGTATAACGAGGAATATCATAATAGACATAGTAAACCGGTGAAGGAGTATCGGGTTGGAGAATATGTTGTACTTAGAAATGTGGATACCACTGCCGGAACTAATAAAAAACTTATCCCTAAATTCCGCGGTCCTTATGTTGTTCATAAACGGTTAAGAAATGATAGGTATGTAATTCGAGACATAGAAGACTGTCCTAATTCTCAGTTACCCTATGATGGTGTGGTTGAAGCGGGCAGACTGAGGAGATGGCAAGCGCACCCTGAATCAAATCAGACTCCTACTAAACAAGACACGAATGAAAACGAAGACACTGTTGAAATTCAGAACTTTACTGACACCCAAACTAGTATCGAAGACCCTGCTGAAACATACGAAGACGCTCGTGATGAATATCAGGACGAAGAGTGGTTAGACGAAGAAGCATGGGACCCAGAATATCTCGAAGCAACCGACAACCCAGCTGATGATGCCTACGTCACCGAATCAGAAAATCCTTCGATCGAGGTCGATCGAGAGTCAGGTTGGCCGAGCTGTAAGACAGCACCAGAATCCACCATTGCTGAAGATGCCGCTGTAACCAAACCGTCCATATTGAAGCGGATCAAACATGTAAACTGGGCTGACAACCTTCACGCATACATAGAATCAATCGATGTAGAACAGTTGATGTAGAAAGAAGTGTGTCTGAAGCGTCGTGGTGAAAACGATACGCAATAGACTGTGAATTGAATAATAAAGTATTTTATGCTATTACAAGTGCATTTTTGAAGACGATTATAATATATACATTTCAAAGCCTCGCGCCAAGCCCATCGTAGTCGATTTGACAAGCTGCAGCAAAATGCCTCAGCTCAGTTCGGCTGTATTTTTCTACAACTTTCTGAAAGAGGGGAAGCGATGACGTCAACAAGATTTTATTTTCAGCAAAAGTACGGAAACGACTTGCTGCGAATCTATTATAATATATTATAATAGATTCAAGTACGGAAACAGACCTAATAGGTTAAATCAAAAGGTTCGTGCCTTAGATACGCCGGCAAATTTCACTTGACACTTGCCATTCGATTGTCAAATAAACAGTGCATCGCGACCACACCGGAATGTGTATACGACCGGGTTATCTACGGAGATTCGTTGCTGAATTTTGTACACTGTTTATATCTGTGGTTCGAATATTATAAGGACTCTTTTCAGAGGTATTATATTGATATTGTTGGCCGAGTGGCATGCTATTAACTGCAACATACTTTGAAAAGGTGATTTTTTCACGATTGTATTGACGTGAGCAGTTTGTGGTCCATGCTCATTCTGTTTCGCGAATTTATGCCGTGTCTCGTTCCGCAGTTAATCGGCGACCGGCATTTTTGACGAATGTTCGGTGGCGATTGGTTCGGTATTTTCGGGATTCGATGTTGAAGTCAGCGAAACGTTTTGCTCACAAAGCACTGTAACTAGTAAAGTGAAAATAAATCGTAAAAATAAGTGTTTTCATGCATGAGTGATATTGTGGGTGCAAGCAGGACAAGTGCCGATTGCTACATAGCATTTGCCTAACCTGTTTCGAGTTGTTCCATTCTGTTTCGTAACGTTCTCCATGTGAACCTGTGAAGTGAATCGTGCTGAAGTCCGGGACGAGACACGGGAGTGTGCCGCTGACAATTTCAAGTCGAATCTTGCAAAAGTCGAATTTGTTTTCGGTCCAGGAAAGGCTATCGCGCTTTTATCTTCTCGAAGTAAATTCGATTGTAGTGATAAGTTAATCTCGTTTGCCTACATTATTCGTATTCAATTATCCGTACTGCTGGCGAAGACGTTCAAAACACAGAAACTACCTCTTTGGTAATTTTGACAGGCGGCCGGACATTTTGTCGCAACGAGGAGTCACACCGGAACGCAGAAAAGCAAAAGAAAATGATCGATACCGCCGACTTGCAGGCGTTTCTCGCCACAAAAGTCGAAGGAGGTGCGGTCGCTGTTGATTTATTTAAAATCGGACAGAGTCATCAACAAAAGCATGCCGGTAAGAATCTAATGTTTCAAGTGAGGTATAATTTTTCAAGCTAAGTCGTTGCTGGAAGCTGCCTTCGATGTGTTACGCCAGCATATATTACGAGATTATGCCACAAATTTGAAGGGTTATTGATTTGTCTAATTAATGTAAAATGGGAGCAATACTTCAATTGAATTAGGTTTTTCAATTTTGCAGTGAACCGCTGAAAGTGACTGTTTTTCAGTTAATAGCGAATGGAGGATTTTTGCATACAAAAGAAGCCATTTCTGACCTACATCAAGGAATTGTTTCACAAATTGAATTATTTATTAATATGAATAGCCTTAACATAAAGTAATAAGGGGTATATCTCAACAATGCAAATAATGAATTAGAGCTGCATAAGGACACTAATTCAAATTTAAAATTAGATATATGATTAAAAATTAATATCAAGAAAAACCTACATGTGAAAGCTCTCATATCGAACTCATGGCCTGGCCAGCATACATTGAACTGAAAACATAAGAAACTCCACAAAAGGAAAAGACTTCTTACTGCCATAAAATAAATACAAAACAGAGTGACGGACAGCGAAATCTGACCTCTCATAAAGTAAATGTCATATAAAGAGGCGCCTATAATAAAGTAGGCATAGGTCTTCAGATTAAATTTATACATCCTTACTAGATTATAAATTTCGTTGATGCTTCTACAACACCTCTAATGTTTAGTACCTTTCAGGAAACCACAGTTTGTAGGCTGTGAAAAGAACCTATTTCCATTTCCAACCAAAGTGACCTACTACTCTAGAGTAAAGTGTGTTTCGCATCCGACTCTCAGTAACATTATATATATATATAAAATAATCGTTAGATACATCGCTATATTGCTAATACCTGTTTTGAATTATGTTTGAAGAACAGCACCATAAATTGGGATTTGTGCGTACTTAAACATATGTATTAGGATCTTCATCAAAATCATAATACTTTCGCAGAACCTCTGCCGCACTATCTCAAATACGAAAAAAAAATACTGGGTTTTACCTGTGCATATTCCTTCCCGAGAAATTTTATTATAGGATTATCCCTTGGTATTTCCTTTCTCCGAAAAGTAGTAATATGTTTCATTTTGAATATTATAAGTTTTGCAGTATTCTTTTGGGGAATAAAAGTACGACTCTTGTCTTGCCTGAGGTGCTCGGCTTTCGATTATCTGGAGCAACATTTTGTGCGGTAGTTAGTAAGCATTAAACCGGTTGGAATTCTGAGCAAAACACCGAAAAACACACCATCTGGAGCTTGCATTTATCGCCTTTGATTTCCTTCTACTCTCTTGTCATTCAGATAGGTATGTTTTGACAATGAACATACTAATGCTACTTCGCAAGAAGGTAGTCTTTGAGAAAAAATAACAAGTGTATGTTTTACTTATATTAAAACCCATTCTTACATCCCTCTATGTTGTGACAAAATAATATTGTACCTACTAAATTCAAAATGTTGCAGTGATTAACAATAAAATTCTTACTAAAGTAAAAATGTTCTCGAAAAAAAACCAAATCAACTTCATTATGGCTCAAAAAATATAACAAAAATAACTTCAATAAGTACTTAGTAGCGAATCCGTTTTGTTTGATAACTTCTTCAAAATAAGGTTCTCAATGTTTTTGCCTGGAATCTTTAACGATTCTGATTGTATTGCTTCAAAAACTGCCTGCGGTTGGAGAACCTCCATACAGGCTATTGAGCAGCCCAATTCAAAACGTCTACATACCTCGCTCTGATCCAATCACAATCAAATATTGAAGTATGTTTTAGATCCTGCTGAAACATTCAAAAAAATTGAAACTTTTCTTCTGCATATGGCAACATGTAACTTCCCAGGATATCTTTGTACTGGGATCTCTCCATTTTGCCTTCGAATAACATAATTTGTCCAGGTTCTGCCCAGGAGAAACATCCCCACATTATTACAGAGCATTCTCCGTGTTATTTTTAAGAAGAAGCCTTTAATTGAATATTTAAGAAGAAGCCTTGTTCTGGTAAGACGTCTGATACTTGTCCTTCCATCAGACTGAATCAAATTAAGTTTTGACTCATCTAAGAATAAAAAAAACATCTAAGAATAAAACTATTCTTCCACTGTTGTGTAATATTTTTTAGCAATTTAATTCTCGCTTGCTGGTTTGCTCTGGCCATCGCTGACTTAGAATCTGGCCTTCTTACAGAGAGTTTAGCTTCGATGATTCGATTTCTGATGCTCCTGTCAGTAACATTTAACGGGATCTGCCTGAGAATTTGTGCTGGTGATACAAATGAGTTTATATTTCGTATAATTAGGACATCCTCTCGTGCTGCCGTCTTTCTCGAGCGACCATCTTTATAGATAGTTTTCACACTTCCGGATATTTTAAAACTTTTTTAAGTCTTGATTGAAATCACATATTTTTTCATGCTGTATGTCTCCCATAAGTCCTTTTGAGTAATACCCTTTTTAAACTCCTTGGTGAAATCGTTGTACTTATTCCTGCCAATTTTAACTAATTTTTCAATGAAAAAAAAACATTTTACGTGGTCTTTAGTGCTATTCAAATGAAAGCGTAAAAGCAAAAAGTTGTTATCGTGCATCAACGTCACAATACCTGGTCTAACGGTTAATGTACTGTATTTTTAAGTGGCCTATAAACGGTCACTATTATTGTGCAATATAAATTGCAGAATATTTTGAAGGCTGCCCGTAGATGTTCAATATTACTGCATAGTAAATGGGTTTGCACAATAAATTAAATCGTATGTAGACAATATTGACGGAAAATTTCGCGCAATCACGAGCACAAACGTTCAATATACTTCACAGTATATTATCAGTCTCTGCTGGTATTTCATGTCCGAAGCTCACCTTGGTTACACGAATATTATTGTCTTTGATTTTATCGTTCCTTAAAGCCGGAAGTCCATGGTAAACTTCGATGGACTCTACAATGAGCTTCTTATCGATTTTTTTTTTGTTCCTCATGAGGGGTACACTTCCACTTGCTGATACCGACGGACAAAATATTTTCCAGGTGTCGGAAAATATTTCAAAAATTTTTGAATTCGTACAATATATTGCATATCCTTTCAATATTGTCTGCACACGATCAATTATAGGTCTGTTCGTGTACCTAAATCTATTATAATATATTAAAGTAGATTCGCTGCAAGTCGTTTTTGCAACCTTGCTGCAAGCCAAATTTTGCCACAAAAAAATATTAAAAATTACTACCGAAATTCTGCTCTCCAAGAGCTCTTATCGTGACAAGCTGTTTAGGATTAATTTTGAGTCAACATATTTAGTATTCCATCAAAAATCTCACCGGTCGAAGCACCGAAAATGTTGCAGACGTAATTGGTAAAGTTCAAAATGAACCAAATCAGTCGGTACAACGCCATTCTCAGAAATCTCTGTCCATATTGTGGCGGATTTAGCGTAAAAATAGTATCCCTTACTAGATCCAATTAACTCATGAACTGAAACCTTTTGGTTATTTGAAGCACCGAAACTTCTCAAATTAGGTTCTGCAAAAGTCAAGCGATGTCCTTATTAAAAAAAAACCTATACAATTCATAGCCATGAAGAACATAAGAAGAGAGGTTCGCTAATATTTTGTAAACTGAAGTTTTTGACTTAAATTTTTCGAGCGCACAAAAATTTGTTTTAGTTGGTCTTTCAAATGAAATCTTATAGTAAATATACATTTCGTCTCTTAACATTTTCTCTGGCTTGATTTTCTTCAGTACTGTAACAAATAAAATACTACTCAGTAGTCTAATAAATGAAATACTGAGCGTATTTTGCTTTTTTATAAATACTTTTGAAAACTAATGAACTATTCTACCCAAGAATACAATGTATTGTTAATTTATACGATGTTTGAAAGCTCTGTGTGACCAATAAATAACTCTATAGACTCCATAACCTAAAAAAAATTGATTTTGAAACCAAATGTAAAATAACTTCTGTGTCTATGAAGGTCGAAAAGATACGGCTGCCAATCACTTGCGGGAATGTTTTTTTTTGTCTATCTGCATGAATTTTCAGATGGCAAAGAAAACTTTTAAAAACGTGAACATTATGCTCTTGTTTTCTGCGATGAATTAGCCTTTACTTTATATTATTAGTAATTTATGTAATGTTTAATTTAATAGGACAATGGAAAATAGTTTTTTTTCAGGGTTACAGATTTAAAAGAATTCAAATCAAAGCCATATATCTAAAACTTAAGCATCATTTCAGATTCTTCCTTCTCGGGAAGCTATTTTGTAATACTTTCTATTCTATTTAAAAAAAAATGTAGGAGGAAAAGAAACAGAAACATTTCAATTTGATGTTATTTCCTTTTAAAGGGGCTATTCAGAGCAAACTTAATAGTCATGAAACAAAATTCATAAAAGCCAAAAACTATGGAGCATATATTCATCAAAAAAATAAAAGAACGTTTTATCGGGTCTAGGGGTTAAAATTTGATAGAGACCTCAGTGATCAGATGGACATGATCAGTTCAAGCCTGGTTTGGCTTAGGCACTTTTTTAGCAATGGGACTCGTATTAACTCGAAGTGCGGTGTTTGATCATTGCTGGCTTTGAACCAAAATATCATGGGCTCCTTTTCATTAAGATATTACTAATATCAAACACACTAGGAGGCATTAGTAATGTGCAGCACCGCTTAAACGTGGTATAGTTTTGGTTGATAGCACCATTATTATTGTTATTTCCGTACTAGCAAATGGTACCATGAAATATTCATCTACAATTAAAATAAGTAATCAATGGGAATTGTTTTTGCGGAATGAATAAAATTGAACAACTTTTTATTTACATTAAAAATTTTAATCTACATTGAAAATTCTATTTTGACAAAGTGGTTTCGAAAGTATGCACTGATTCTCATCAGACACCAGCACACAGTGCATACTTGACTGGCGCCACTTTGTCAAAATAGAATTTTCAATGTAGATTAAAATTTTTAATGTAAATAAAAAGTTGTTCAATTTTAATCATCCCGCAAAAACAATTCCAATTTGATTCTGCTTTCGGAGGCTGATTCCGCAAAACGATCGAGTTTCCCGTTTCAATGTTCTCAGCTTTGATAAGCTTTAGAGACGATATACGTTGTCCATGCTGATTTATAGACAAGAAGGGAACCGTGATCGAATTCAATTACCTTTACTAAGTATTTTCCTAATATTGGAAATTGTTCAGATGGCAACCCCGAATTTCTTTCTATCCCTATAATTTTCGATGAAGTCATCGGATGAAAACGAGATTCATAGTGTAGGTTGATTTTGATGTGGAGCAGTTATGGCAGACTTTTAGTTGCAGTGCTGGCAAAGTGTTGCTAGCTCTGAGCAGTTTCATCATTTATGGTTTAGGAGATGCTGGTTTCAAAATTTTGTAAGATAAGCAGCAATGAATGTAAGTAACAAGTGTTTTACTCTCCTAAATTATGAAATTCATGTAAGTGGTATCCCTGAAAGCTTTTCGACTCTATGATTTCAATGAATTCTTGAGATCAAAGTGGTGCATGACCTTTGAAACAGGTTGTCTAAAATAAGAAGTACGTGTTGTCGAATATGCACACAAAATCTGTACGAATCCTTTACTTTTTTTGCTATGCGTTTTATTTTTTTAGTTTTATGTTTCATAGTTTTTTAATGTGATATATCACTTAGGAGATTTCGTTCAAATGTTTATTTCACTCTTAGTGTAGTGTTAGGTGTATGATGTTTTGATTTATGGTGAAGTTCGTCAAGATCTTTATTGATTTGATAACAGCATGGGTAGTCCATGGCAATCTATCCAGTGGTTTATGTATGCAATTTTTATCTTTGTTGAATAGTCGTTAGATATTTTTTGGGTGAAATTTTGTAGATTCGGACATAATCTTAGTTTTTCCCTAGGTTTTGGAAATATGAGATCGTCACACATATTCATAAATGAGTAATAGAAATGTTGTAAGCAACAATCGTCCCATTGCACAACTTCCATGTGTTACTAAACAATTCGAAGCGATAATCAATAATATTGTGGTGTTTCATAGCAAATTAATACCATCTCCTTTCCAACATGGTCAGGAAAGCAAAATCCACAACTACCAACCTGCTAGAGTTCTCCAACACCGTTATTCCATCAATCGAGGCAGGACTTCAGGTAGACTGTATTTATACTGACTTCAAGAAGGCTTTTGACAAGCTGGATCGGTCCGTATTGCTTTGTAAATGGTCTTTTTACTCCAGAACTAGTTATTGTCTGCATAGCTTCTTATATAGAATGCCGTACCCAATTTGTATGCTTCCGTGGCGCCCTCTCATCAGGAATTGATGTCATATCTGGTGTTCCTCAAGGAAGTCATTTAGGATCTCTACTATTTCTTTTATACATAAATTTCCTCCCATCTGTCCTTTTTTAAGCAGATGAAGCCAAAAATTTTAAAAAAGGTATTCAATATTGAGACTTCAAGCTGACCACTTGGTGTGATACTAGGGTAATTCAATAGAAAATGGACCTATTTTCAGATATTTGAATTCAACTCCTTAGAATTTGGAAATATTTTCTTATTCAAAACGGCTGGTGAGCTAATTATCGAAAATGAAATATTCTTAGAAAATATAGTATATTTGCGGAAATATGGTCTCTTGAAGTTGTTAAGAAACTTCGAATCGTGTTGCATTCAAAAAATTGTATAAAATCTTCTACTCCACGTAGAGCCTTCAAATATGACTTTTTGGAAAGGGTAAGGTATAGATATCCTAATGAGTAACATATCTACCACACTCCAGGCTAGGTGGAAAAGTGATGTTATCTTGTTTAACAATGGGCAACGAGTAGGCAACGAGCTCCTCCCTGATGATTGGGGATGGAAGTTCAGGGATACCATTTTATGGCAAAGGGGAGGAGGTAACTTTTCGGAACACACTTTTCCATCTACCCTGGAGTGTGGTAGATAAGTTTGCTTAAATGTTTTTTTATGAGCCTCTTAAACATAGAAAAACAAACTCACAAACATTCCAAGTCGTAATCAAAATCGGGTAATATCAACATGACGTTGAGAAAGTGGATACTGTTAGTTACAAATGTTTAAATCAATATATCTCAAAAACGGTTATGGTTACAAGAAAAAGTTATATAATTTTTTTTGTTGAACATTATCTAAGCTACAAATTCGTCATGCATTGTTTTCCCGTAGACGTGACCGTTACTGAGATATTTAGGAAAGATCACTTTTGGTGACCTTTGACCCCGTATAAAAAGTAACGGAGCACTCGGATCGATGGGGACTTTTGACATTTTGTTCAACACGCCAGTATCAAGGTTCACACCAAAATTCAGCTTTCCCCTAATTTTTCTGAAGTTTCGCCTTTTTTATTTCGAATTTCACTGGGCTATTCGCCTTTTCGGGGAAGAATAACCTCGTCTAATTTTTTTAAATCATATATGGGGTTGCGTCAGGAAAAACGCGCACTGTTTTCGCACGTGACCAATTCGTCGGCAAAAGTGATAAAAGTAAACACTTTTGCTTTTCTGTAGCTTTTGAATATTCTTCTTTGATATTATTTACTATAGATAATTCATTATTTGTTTTTGTTTCTTCTGTGGGTAGTTCCTGCTTTATTTTAAATACATTTTTGTACAGTACACTAGTAAAGTTTTATAATTTTCTTCTTAGAATGTCCATTTCCTTAACTTCAATTATCTCCGATCTATACCCTGAAAGCAACTTTTTGGGATCAAAGTGAACTACAGACATTGCAATTAACACTAATTTTAACCTGTGAAAATATGAAAAATAGACAAACAAAGGAAGTAATTAAAACTGTATGTACTTACAGTATAATATGTGCGAGAAACCCTAGATGTAGGGAAAACCCAAAATAATCCTAATTGTTAACGCCGCTAGTAAATGAAAAGGAATCTGCTGTCTTTATTTTTGTTTTATGATTGCTTACAAATGAATTTTCTCAATTATTGCAAACAATTTATATTCTAGTGTTAGGTCTATTAGTTCCATAAACAATAGTTACTCATTACATCAACAATAATTACCCATAACACATAAACAATAATTACCCATAACTGAGGAACACAAGTCCTTGATTTTGTGAAAAAAAAAAAACGTAGAGCCACCATTAAGTTAATTCATATCATGCATATATTGTAAGTTTCACCTTGTGTGGGTACCATTTTCTTTAAATTTTCTTTTGCGGTTATGGTATTTCGTACCTTTAAAAATTTCTCACAAATGTACTTTTACGAGCTCCATTTTGAAATTTGCACATTTGTAGCTTACATAACTGTTTGCAATATATAAAAAAAAAATTAAGAAAATTGAAGGTGTGTATTTGAAATATTCAAGGATAAAGGACACTGTAATGATCCTTTTTATCCTTTTTGGCCAAGATGTTTCTCGCACTATGTTTTCTAGGATACCTACACCTTACCCTTTCCAACAAGCTATATTCGAAGGCTCTACGTAAAGTAGAAGATTTTATACAATATTTTGAATGCAACACGAATCGACGTTTCTCAAAAACTTCAAAAGGCCATGTTGCCGCAACTAACTCAACTACTTATATTCACAGTGAAAATTTCATTGAAATCTGATGATAGCGATCAAAGACCGTGGTTCGATTTTCCGTGGAATGACCCACTAACAAATTAGTAATTAACATTGACGATTGTACCGCTCTTTCGTACGCGCTTAAAATTAGTCCGTTAAGCTTTGAGTACTCCTTAAATAGTATTCTCTTCAGATATTCTGACAAGATACTCGATTTAGGAATACTTTTAAATAATGTTTTCACTTTTGACAATCATATTAACGCCATCTTAATAAAAACTTCATCTACTCTAGGATTTGTCAGAAGGCTATGCAAAGAGTTTCATGACTTACATCTAACTAAGATACTATGTTGAACTTTAGTTAGACCGATACTCTAGTATGCCTGTATAGTTTGGGCGCTATATCAGCACATGCAGCCCCGGATCTAAGGGGGGACAAGCCGGAGTCCGTGCCCCGGGCGGCAAATTCAAGATTGTCAAATAAATACTCTCCTCAGCATTATCGCAACTTTCCGATGACAGACGCGCAGTATAGTAAAATAATAAATAAATAAAAGTAAAAATTGTTTATTTTGGACAACTAAAGGACCCACAGTGTGTTAGCAAGGTTTATAGTTGATTATTATCAATAAAAACACAAAGCATTTTGATTATAAACATAAAAGACACAGATAAGTCCACTTCCCTGCGCCGAGGGCGATTAAGGAAACGAGCTGGTTTCCGTATAAGGCACCTCCATAGTGGTGAAGTGAGCCTAACAGCTGTAGTCTTTAGGATGCTGTTGGGACTGTCACATGTCCTATGGACCAGGGATATAGTTTTTTTTGCAAATGACGGCTGCAAAGCCATCATTCTGGTACTCCACAAACATACCTGACGCTCTGCAGAAGCGGGCTAATACCAACATCATCCTGAAGATATTATGATATTGGAGGCGACCGACCCACAGGTTCTCCGTGTACAAACTCTGGCAAAATCCCTGGAAAAACGTTACCTTAGCTTACTTATTACAACTTACTTACTTAAGCCAACATATTACGCGACTGCCAAAGCCCTGTGCTTCCTTTCAATATCAGCATCAGCTTTAAGGTTGTTGGCAATGATATACCTTATAGTACTTTAAGCACATAAATTATTCCCTTCGGGGCACGTAGGCATAGATAGGACAACGATCGCGCTCGCCCGGTGCCCACGAGACACGCGGATGCTTCAGTGGCAGTATGCAAGTGGAACGCACTTACATTTGAGGACGGTTAGCGTCCTTATGAAAGGGATGCAGTTATATTTATACAGATCCTGCGTATTTTTATGGGTGCTATATTGTATCTATCAAAAAACTGTCTTTCTGTTCGTGGATCCCACGAAACCCCTAGTGAATTCGTCACATAATGTCCTCAACCTGGTCAAGGGAGCTTCTTGAATTTAATTTTCCTGCTCTCAAAACATAATTCTACTCTTAAATTTCAATTAGAACACTTAAAAAAGGGACAAGTATCTTATTTATCAAATAAAATACAGAATGAAATTATTGACATAATAGAAAAAAACAGTTATAAATAGTACTCTAAGCGACAAAATTTTCGACTGCACTCCAGATATCTCGCATACCGAACAAATGAGGCAGGTCATTCGCTGTGTAAGAAAAAACTGGCGTTGTGTGAAATAAAAAAAAATCATTGATTTCATAGAGGCTGCTGATAAGGCAGGAGAGTCCATTTGTAGAAAAATTAGTAAAAATTGACAATTGATTGTTTAGATATTAGACAATGTGGTGGCCAATCTTATGATAATGAGTCCAATATGACGTATAACGAAGTGCAAGCCAGGATTGCAGAAAAGAATGAGCTGGCCGAGTTCGAACCGTGTTTGGCTCACTCCTTACATCTAGTCTGTGTCCATTCTGCCTCATCATGCCCGGAGGCAATAAACCTATTTGGAGCAATTCAAAAAGCATATTGCTTTATTGTCGGTTCAATTCTCGGTGGGATACTATGAAAAAATACGTTAAAACCAATTTAAAAGGAAGCCATCAGACAAGGTGGTCAGCGAAACATGTAGCTGTGAAAGCCTTCTTAAATAATTTGCCGGAAGTGGTGTAATCTTTCGAAGAAGTTGGGCAAAATGCTAGTGCTTCGGAATGAAAGTCCGAGGCAGGTCATTTCTTAAATGCTTTAAAGAATTTTAAATTTATTCTGAACTTGACGATCTGGGCAAATATTCTCCGCGAAATCAATCAAGTACATATTGAAATTTATAATCCTTGTGCACTCCGCCTCTTTAATTGATGGCCTGATGAAAACTTTGCAAAAAATAAGAGAAAATTCAATTGAATATTGGATAGAAGAAGCTAAAGAAGTTGTTGTTATATATCTATTCTGCCAAATAAACGAGTTTCGAGGTGCAAAAAAACAATTTGATGAGATGTGTGATGACGAACCACGAAGACTTAAATCTGTTCAACTCCATGCTAAGGCAACAATGGTATTTGATCGAATCTTGTTAGAAATTAATAAGAGGATTGATAGTGCTACCACGATGAATTTGAATTTTGCATTTCTCAATGGCACTGAAGTCTTGGATATGTCAACTGAAGAACTGCAGAAGCATAGAGCAGATCTTGGACGATAATATGAGCAAGATTTAAACACAGTTGAATTCTGCAAGGAACTCTACGTTTTTAAAGAGCAAACTCCACTTTTATTTGGAGATATAAAAAATGCAAGGGCTTTCAATCTCTTGCAACGGATCTATAAGCATTATTTGCAGGATGCCTTTCCTATTATTTGAATTGCTCTGCGAGTTCACTCTACGCTTCCTACTGAATCCGCAAGCTGCGAGCGAAGTTTTAGCAAACTTAAACTTATTGAAAATTATCTAAGATCGTGGATGAGCAAGGAACGTTGATCGAGTCTCGCAATATTAGCAATAGAAAGGCGAACTGCTCACGAGATGAATTATGACAAGGCCATAGATTTGTTTGCAGAGCAAAAGGCTCGAAGAGTAAAATTGTAATTTCAATGTGCAACACTCAGAACAGAGAGATTTAAGGGATTGAAATAAGCGTATACATATACGAAATTTAGTGAAAAAAATTGACTACAAAGGTAAAATCTATAATTAAAACTAATTTATAATTATTACCTCAGATATTCCCTTTGGTGTCTCCGATACCGAATGTGGGAAATACATATTGGCCGAGCCCAGGCGAGATCTGGCGAGCCCGAGTGTGTGGACGGTCCAGACGAGCGACTTTGACAGAGCTCGCGCTCGTGCCACATCCGATCGGAATGGATGTTGAGCACCATGCCTCCTAGAAGTACGGGCCGTCAGGCTACGTAATCGTTCTCGCTGTGACGCCATGGCGATAGGCCATTTGACATTTCCACTCCACGAGGCAGTGCTGACACACACGGAGATTTCACTTGCGGTTTTTAAGCTAAAATATACTTAAAACGTTCGTTTTTTGTGCGTGGACGCTTATTTAGTCATAACTTTAGTTTTGTGTCAATCAATTGTATCGAAAGTGAATCGACACAAAACGTCACATAACCTAACACCAACTGATAAACATTTCGTAGCGAATTTTTCACATTGTACCGCACGCACCGCATTAATTTGTGTTTTAGCTGTTCACTAGCACTGTTCCGCAGATCTCACTTTGTTTTCACTTCACTCACTTCAACACAAACTGTACAATTTAAGATTTCCCGCGGACATCCCATAAGACTGCGTGTGTTTTTCACGACATTTTGGCCTATTGCTCTGACGTCATCATTCTGCATTACGGCCCGTACTTCTAGGAGGCATTGTTGAGCACGAGTCAAAGCGATTTCGGACGAGCTGTCAAATGCCGTCCACATGTTGGCGGTCTCGTCTGACATCGGCTCACCTCGCCTCGCCCAAAATGTATTTCCCACAAAAGATCTACGAGCTTCTGGTAAAAGTGTCAAATGGTCTATTATCTCTATCTCTGTCTTCCTGTTCGTGGAGTAAAAGCCTGTCAAATTTGCCCAGAGTGCCCATAGTTTTCCTTCACTATTACTAACGCTCTGATTCAGGCCAATTGCTTCACTTCTCACTGCTGTTTTTATTTCCTTATAACTCTCTCTTCTGAGGTGCAACATAATAATTACTTTTAATCTCACGTTTAATTTCAGACCCTATCCTTTCCTATCCTAATCAAAATATACATATGTTCGACACGTGCATGAATTTTTGGAAAAATAAAGGCTTAACAGAGAAAGAGCAGCGCTAGAGCGGTCGTTGTAGCGTTGTTTGGAGGAGGTTTATGTCCATCATAAAGGTCAAAATATTGGTGAGCGGGGGCGACATTTTTCAGTTTTTGCCCCGCCTCGAAAAAAATCAAGATCCGGGGCTGAGCACATGTGTGTTGACCGTATCGATTTTTACGGTTTTGTTTGCGTGAATTTGCTTGGCCAGATCGATTAGTCACCTTAAGTTACTTTCCATGGATTCGCTTCAAAACAGACGAGATAATTTGAAAACAATCTTTGCTGCTAAGCTCCTCTTGTGAAGTATTTTCTCTGAACACCTTTTTAGGTCTATTTGGCCTCAATACAATGAGACACGTCAATATTTTATATGTTCCTTCCTATCGGACCAGCTACGCCTTCAATGAGCAGTGCTTACCATAAATTCAATTTTAACATGACAACACATTGTGTTTACCATCTGTGAAAAAGAGCTAGGCTAAAAAATAGTATTCTTTGATCTATTTTTTAATTGTATATTTTTCATCTTTTTAGATGAACACTTCTTAAAAGGAAATATTTTGTCATTTAGCATGAATTACGAATTAAGGTTAAGCTGCTCTTGTGCCAACACGAAGAAGTGATATAGAAGTTCAATTCCTGATCCCGTTGGACCTAGTACGCAAAAAATCCGATATATTTGTGTATAGTTTTCCTAATGCTGATTGGGCTACACATCACTGAATTCGAAAGTTAATTTTTATATATTTCAAAACTTTGTTCAAGCGTAAATATGAACATTTCGTACGACGGAGATATAAATTCGACTTGATAGTCCCTAGCCGGGAGATTTTATCACCATAGAGCGACCAAGTGATAGTAGGGGCCAAAAATTGAGGGAGAACACGCAAAGCATACAAAATTCTAGAGAAGACAACAAACTAAAGAATAAACTAAAAAAAACCAAATACACAAGCATACCAGTCGAAAATCTATCGGTAAATCGGCTATGTGGCATGTGGTTTTAACACTAATTTTCTTTAAAGCTTAAAACAAACGAGAGATCTATTACTCCCCCTTACAATTCATTAAACCACGTAAAATATTGACCATGTGTCGACGCTCAGTTATTTAAGTAATACTACAATTTTCCAAAATGCGTTCATCTATGAGGTTAATTCGTAGGAAATGAAGTTAAAAGATTCTAATGAACAAAAATTAATGTATATTTTTTTACACAATTAGATCAGTCTCCTCCAATCATTTAATTTGTTAATAAACAGGTCATATGACCCGATGCAACCAAGGTTTCCACAATGTTATCTAAAATAAATATAATTTTTTTTACAATTCTGTAATAAAAACTGATCATTTCTGTATTTTACAAATTATAATCAACAATATTGATATTTCATTGTATAATATTCCAGGAGGGACTAAAAACAAGTCCAACAACGGCTGCCTTCGAGTGGCCCTTGATATGGAAGATTGCCTCGATAGATTCTATGGCGGATACTATTCTGGTAAGCACCAACAAATTTATACTTCTCATTAAAATGTACTTTTATGATGTTTTACTATTACTATAGATTGGGCTTGCGGTGGACAATGGAGCCGTGCGTACCAATTCGTTCAGCTACTACATGCTGCCTTCAAGAAAGCTCATGTGGAGGTTCATGCATTTTTCGACGGTACGCTTAAGAAAAATAAAAAGACTACGGCGGAACGAAGTGAATTCCGACAAAAAACACTTTCGGTATTGAAAAATGCTAACTGTGTAGAATATTGTTTTCTATCAAATTTTTAATTTCAGGTTTTAAAACACATTCGAATGATTGCCACCCCTCCTCCGAAAATATGGTGGTTGCCACCATCGGGAACCCGGACAACTTTACGAAATGCCTTACGAAGCGTTAATATACAAGTTGTAAGTTAACACTTAAAAATGTTATTGCAAATTTATTAACATTTACTGCGTTCAGGCGCAAACTGTAAACGACCACACTATGGAGATCATCGAATATTTCCATGAACAAAAACTAGATGCGATCATTGGTCTTCATCCGGATTATATTATAGCGAACTGCTCTCGGTATTTCAGCTCTCACGATTTGCGTTTGTGCTACAATGGAGCCTTGGAAACCAAAGAATTCATGGTTTCGAAGTTACTTACGACATTGAGCCTAACTGCTGATCACTTACCGTTCGTTGCAGTTCTCCTCGGTGGATATATTCTTCTGGATGAAACAAAACTAAAAAGTATATATAAGAAATGGAAAATCGACTATTTTGCTGACTTTGAAGCTAGAATAAGAAAAATTGCTGAGATTGTTCGAAACTCGCCCACGAACGACATCGATGAATTTATTAAACATTTAAATCTCGGTCGTTTCGAAACGGAAATCAAAGAATCAGTTGAATATTACCAGAGACGGGGTAAGTTTGCGGGTAAGAAGTATCAAGGTGCGAAGAAAAGAGGCAATGATAATCAGAAGCAAATTCTGCCCGAACCAGCGCCAATAGCTTCTGAAACGAGCGACACAGATGAGTTAACACGGAAGATACTTACCGATGTCAATAATCTAGTTGACGAAGAAGCGGCTGCATCGGAGAAGACAGAAGATGACACGACCAAAAGCAAAACTGAAAATAAAGAAAATTTATCGAAATCTAAACAATCGACATTTGTATACACTCTACCTGGGGAAGTAATTAAAACATCGCTCAGTCGACACCAACGCGGGATTATGGATTCACGTATCTATCACTTGCTTACGAAAAAAGAAATAATCCTTCCCCAGATTCTGGAAGATGAGAACTACCGCGAGATTCCATCGATTCATTTGTTTTATCGGCCCGCAAGACAAATGATATATGCCGTTCTCTTCAACCTGTACCACCAGAAGTACCTGTGTTCAAAGCAAAGTGCGAATGATAAGGATAAGAAAGCTGGCAAGGATGCCGGCAGGCTTCCTGATATTCAAATCAGCGAATGGATTTGGTCGCCGCAAAATGAGTACAAAAAGCCCGACATTGTGACCGCTGTATCGCTTCCATGGGCTGTGCCAACTGTTCAGCGATTATGGTTCGGAATGGCATTCGATGATAAGCAGCGGAGGATGCGAGCATTTCTCAGTATAATGAGATCAGATACATCTTTAATGCTTAATCGCAGCTATGTACCGCAGCACATGCTGGTCATGGCGTGTGTACTACGATACATAATAACTTGTCCCGATAGAACAATATTGACTAGACAAGAACTGGATGCCTTCCTGGCTACTGCTTTTTCACCCCAGTTGCATATCGTTGAGTTTACTCAAGAGTTGGTTGTAAGTACCATAGTAAATAAAGTTTGTTACTGGTAATGCTAACTTACTTTCACCTCTTCCAGTTACCGGGTGTGCATCTCCGTGGTGTTTATCTTGCAACTTTATTCATGCAAGGAGTTGAAACAGCATCTTTGGCAAATGATTCTTGTGGAGTGCCTCTTCCATGGACTATGACTAATCCATGGCAGTTCTTCGACGGAAAACTTTTTCATTTGAAGCTCAAAATGTCCACATACGTAGCTACATTACGAGAGCTCTGTGAGGATCATTTCGAGATTGTTCTTCAAATCGAACGGTTCCGCAAGGCGATTTTGGAGGATGTTGAGCATTATCTTTTACCCGCTTCCCATATGGGTAATTCAAAAAGCATTTCGTATTCAAAAATTCATAAATAATACTTGAATATTTCAGACCCAATGTATCGTCCTGGATTCCTTCCTCCGCCCACTATTCCGGTGGCATACAACAAAGGTGCCATTCACTCACTTGCTCCAGCGACAGGTTCGAACGGGCCAATTTTCTATAACGCGCAAACTCCGTACTTTTCTCTTTCATCGACAATACTCGGACGTGATGCAATGACCGCAGTAAGCGCAGCTGGTGCAAATCCTCGAAACAATTTACGAGCTGTAGGAACGCAACGTAACAATCCAGCTAACCGAAAAGGCTATCAACTCAAAGTTGGAGGTAAAGTAAAAATAAAATATTCTCTGCATTTCGCTAGCATGTAACAAATATCTTATGGTAATGGGACACTAACATTCAATTTTAACGACGAATCAGCTTCTGCTAACGTGGATATTCCTTAAATTTTCTTTGAATGAAGCATCATTTCGTTTAAACTTTTAAAGAAAATAGTCATCTTCATTTATTCAACGATGAATCTATTAAAACTGTATTTTAAATATCAAGTAATATTTTAAATTATTATATATATGCTCTCTAGATACCAAATTGCCGTAGTGGAGAGATCATCATTAACCTTAGATTTTTGGTTGTTCCACCATCGTTTTCCACTAACCATACACAATTTTGTTTATGATTAATTTTGCAAATTATAGGAATAGTTACAGGTTCTTGGGCTGCTGGCGGTCTTCAAAACCGTTCCATCTTCGGTTCACCTACAAATCGTCTTAATAATCGACTAAACGCTGTCGCTGCTGCTGCTCGATTTAATATGAATAATCGTGGCAAGAGTTCAGTAAATGTTCGACTACAGAGAAATCATACAGCTAGTAATTCCAATATTGCCAATCGGGCAATTTCACGTGCTTACGGCAATAAAATGAATAATCGTAATCGCAACAAACAAAAGCGAAAAGATAATCGTAAAGCTAAACAAGAGACAAAGGGAAATGAGCAGAGCGTCTCTGATAATGAGGTAAAGTCTGAAATTAGGACTGAGATCGATTCGATTGTTGAGAAAGTCAAGAACACAACTTTGCGAGATTCCTCCTCTGAACTTCAAAATGGGTAAGTTTCACATCTATGTTTAACAAGCATACCGACTCTTTTTGTTTATGACTCAATTTACGCTATTTTCACTGCTATGACTACATGATATGTTAAAAAACAAAAATTCACTTACCACGGGAAAAAAGCTAATCATATGAGAAACATTATTTTGCTTAAAATTGTTTATTTAGATTTGAGCTACCATGGGCTAGCTCTGTTATGTTTGACGAGGGTCAAAGTCAATTACGCCCGAAAATAGAGTTGGGCTATGACAAGAGTTTTTTGCAGAGGTTATAAGCTGGTATTGATACTTCTTTTCATTTTTTCACTTTTCTCACTGATACTAGGTTTATTCGCGTACTTTCAGTCGCATTCCGTGGTGGGTGCAGCGTGTTACCAATCATGTGGTGGCGGAAATTCATGGAAAGTACAAAAACGCTCTCATGGCATTTCATGGCATTTCCTTAAATGTGACAACCAAAAGTGTCAGTTTTCTGTCTCTGGAAGAACTATAGTGATTATTAAGTCATTCTAAGCAGTAATAAAGAATCGCCACAAAAATATTCAACTTTCATAACAACATTGCAGAACAAATATTTTTCTTGCCGCGCTCATTTGAAATTATGTACTCGCGCCACACCGTTTGACACTTTGCAGTTTCTCTCACTAGCTCAGATCCGACTGAAATCTCATGGTCTTTCATGAAAAAAGGGAAATTTTCACTGTTCAGTCAAACAGCATACAAAAACTACTTCATGACAATGCATGGAGGCCGCAAACAAACCTACTATTTATCACTGACATACCTGGACAATGAAATCAGGTTTCACATAATAGTATATCAATGGAAAAATAGTATATAGTAAGAAGCATAAAAGTGTTGTGTAGTATCATGAAAAACGCTGCTATTTTTCAAACACTGTGATAAACTGTGATTGCTTTCTTTTAAATCACTATGAAAAATAGCAGCTTTTTTTTATCGCAGTGATCTTAACAACAAATGATTTAAAGTTGTAGAGTTGGTTTCACTAATCGATTTTAATCTGATTTATGTTTGGAATGCAACTAAAATGCATATCCAAACTAAAATAAAAAAATTTATAAAGAATTTGTTTTACAGAGCATTTGTAATTTAACAAATAACGTGCAAAATAAATATAATTATTATTATTACTACTATTAGATGCTACTTAAAACACTACGTTTTGATTTAAAAATAGTATTTGTTAGCCTTGTTTTGGTTTCATCCTGGTCGCTCTTTCATACGAAATAACGCCCGCCTTGTCTAACGGTTATGAGGGCACGTAGTCGAGCTTAGTGCAGGGCGCAGCGTGCTGAGAGTACGGCGCAACACTATAAAAAGTGCCATGAGTGGTGAGCTATAATCACTTTTGCCCATCTCTAATTTTCGCAAGAAACCCGATCAGTGAGTGCAAATATACTACGCTTCGTTGCAACTGTTAGGTTCCGAATCATAGATAAAGCAATTTCCATGTGACTAATAAATATGCTGCTCGTTTCGATCTCTGCTTTTTTATCTGTACTCTGTAGTGGGTGCCATACCAAATAGCGCATATTGGCATTCAGCCAGAAGATGCATGGCATACAAAATGCACGTACATGAGAACTACAAAAATTGTAGATTCTGATCGACTTAATTAGCTCAGTGTGAATCCCTCGCACTGGCTCATTCAATCGATAAGGTCTGTTTGCGTACTACAATTAATTGTAATGAAGCCGTTTGTGTACTCCGTTTTATTGAAAACTGCAAATTTTCCCTCTTTCAGTAAATTTCAGTAGGGTCTGAGCTACTTAAAAATACTGAAAAGTGTCAAATATTTTTATGAAGGTCGAATATTTTTGTGGCGATAATTTATCACCGCTTAAGATGACTTTATGATCACTATTGTGCTCTCAAAAACCGACAACTGAAATTTTTGGTTGTCAATTTTCAGGAAAGACAATGAGAGCGTTTTCGTACTATCCATGAATTTTCCCCAGCAAATGATTCAGGAAAATTCAGTGACTGAAAGTACACGAACAGACCTATAGTTGATACCTGATACATTTGGCTTGTATCATTTCAACCTTGTCAGTCTTATCATATCAGCTCTCTCATAAAGTTTTACTCTGGCTACGCTATTATAGGCTGCATTGAAGTCGATGAAAAGGTGGAGTAGCTTCAGGCCGTATTCTTAAAGGTTTCCATCGACTATCGCAGAGAGAAAATCTAATATGTTGTTAATTTGCAAAGAGTGAAGCCTCGCTGGTACGGACCAATTACTTTTTGGTCAATTGTGGCTAAATAGCCCAGTAAGATAGTGGAAAAACCTTATAGATGGTACTTAGCAACATGATATCAATATAATTGCTGCAATCTCTGTCGCTGCCCTGCTTGCTTATTGGACAGATTAGTTCATGGTACCAATAGTCAGGCATAGTTTCACTGTCTCATATTTCCAGCACACGATGAAGCGTATGATATAGCTAAAGAACTATATATAGCTCGGAAAGTACGTGAATTGCTTACAATTTGCGATATTTCCCCACCGATTGCGAGAAGTAGATAGCAATATTCAAGTGCAAGTTGAAACAACACAGAAAGTACTCCGCCAAGCAACGCCGCTACGATCAGATACGTTTCTCATTCCAATATTCATTTTCTGAAAACCTATTCTGAGTATAAAAATGATAAGTGGTAATATAGTTAACGCGGAATACTACTTTCGATACAATTTGGCATTTGGAGTAAAAGGAATATCTCCGACGCTTTTATGCAATCCCCTACAGAAAATTTCGTTTGTCGCCAACAAATGTTCACTGCGCTTAGTGTTTCTTGATGGGATTATACGCACGTCAACACATTCTCACCTATCAACTAACACGGATATATACATTCTCACCTGTCGTTTGGGAGAATGTTTTTCTCACTTTTGCATATGATAAAGTGAACTTATTTTGGTTTTGGTTCTTCTTAAGTGCCAGCTGATGGTAAATCCTTCACTCTCTGCCAATCTCTTCCATCAATCAATCACGTACTTTCAGTGCTATTTATTAGTTCTTATGCTATGGTATGTTGTAATTTTTCGCCTAATTAATTTTGCGGCTATTCCATCGCCCCCGGACAATTTGTTATTTTTAAGCCATTGAATCGCGCAGACACTTCGATGATTGGTTGTATCAACTCTAGTCCGTCATCAGTTAACGGGACCTATAGCTGATCGCTTTGTTCGTTGTGAACTGAAGCAGAGAACTGCATAAACCGATCCAGATCTCCCTTCTTATCTTTGCCAGCTTGGAACATTGCTAACAGGTTACTAGAACGGTGGCGATATATTAATACATAATCCTTTTGGCAGAGAATAGTCTGAGTGAGTCAAATCTGGTACTTCCAAGAACTATTTTTAAGCCACTTCAATTGATTGGTCCGCAATCCATTATCAGTGGTATTCTCGTGCCAGCTATTAGAGCCAATAGACTGCCTGTATACGGCCTCATTCCCTGTTTTCGTGTTAAAAACACACAATACAATCTTAACATTATATCTAGGACAGGTATCAAGAGCTCGCTCCGCCTCTTAAAAAATGGCATTTTAATCATTGGTAGTCTTCACAGTGGAGTCAAGAACGTTAATTAGACGATTTAGTATAATTTGCCTCGCACAGGCAAATTTCATAGCTTTTCATTTATCGCCGATGGTCACAGGTAATACCGCGAATATATAATATCGTAATACTGTATTAATTGGTTAAATCTTCCTCCAATCCCATAACTCTTTAGCCTTTTAATTAAGGTGTCATGGTAAAGAGTATTGAAAGCTTTTTGTCGGTCCACGAATGTAGCTGCCATATATTTCTCTTTATCCAACTCGGTGTTTATGTAACTCATTGCTATGTTCCTAGAATCCGTATTGGCTGAGATGCAGTATTTAATTATCATTGAGGAAACTTTGGATGTGAACGACAATGATTTTTTCGATCACCTTGCTTAACACGATTGTTACAGGTATTGGTGGATTTGTATAATCACCTCATTTGAATATCGGCAAGGTCATTTTGGTCCCAATAGTTCAAAAAAATTTATTTCACTCTTTCCATCACTCTGTCAGCATGCACAGTCCGTGTGCATCATTTTCGCCTCCGGTAAGTGTTTAATTGTGCTTCGCAGACAACTAGTTTGTTGGTATAAAGGACAGCACAATTCTTATCAATATGATAGACTCTCCTTTATTGTCTCATGATTGTCTTCATTGACTGTGTCCAGAAAAAGTATACAAAAAACTCTGGTGTTAATTGTCATTTTCTATGCGCAATTTTAAATTTTCTTTGAATTTCACGATGTTGCTTGAGTTCCTTGCCGTATATGGCAATGTATTGTAGAAAGCTATAGCCTGTTGTATTGGATCCATTTTCAATCTATCCGTTCTTGGTGTACAAACCGAAAGTTTGCTTGCTGACCTCGTTTCTCTGCTAGTTAACTCTCCAAAATTCCGAGGAATATCTGGCCATTTTAGCCCGCTGTTAATAATTTGGTGTATTATTTTTCCTCTTTCTAGATTAATAATCTGTTAAATGTTCAACAACCCTAAACGAGTGTGCACGGAGGCCGTTGGTGTTAAGGGCGGCAGTCTAAATACAACTTTTATCGCCTTAGTGACAAGTCTCCCAGTCAGCTCGACGTTATGCTTAGTTATTTGGCTCCACAAGACTGCTCCATATTTAATAGTAGACAGGATAAAAGCATTTAAAATTAGAAGTTTAGTGCGTTTTCCCAGGAAGTCATTTTTCACAGTGTTGCAATAAATGGTGCGATTTTACTTCTGATGTAGTTGATGTGTCGTGTCCGATTCGGTTTATAACAAGGCTTTTATATTGTGTTGATGATGTGAAAATTTCTTGGAAACATTTAATTTATTACTTTCCAAAATGTAATGTTGTTGCCATATGATGGCAAACCGGTTAGGCTTTTTTCTACAGTTTCTATAGGCCAAATGTGTTCGTTTTGAAGCTTCGATTATTTGCTTTCTTATCCAGGTTTCGTTTCTGACTCGAACATAATTTGCTATTGTCGCTCTTCTATTCGCGGTCTGAATGATAGCTAGAACCTCTTCAAAAGTGCTGGGTAGAGTTTGCGTACGCGTTAACTCAACGTACTTAGAGAATTTACTTTTATCAATTGAGTAGCATTTCCGACGGTTTTATTTTTTGATGACAGATTCTTTCAGTTTGATCGTTATTGCCTTGTGAACGCAGGCCATTTTTGGCTGCATGGTTGAATAACGTGCTACATGTAGATACTCGAGTTGGTTTATCGGGTTTAATAATTGCATTATTTGATACAATAATATCCAAGTAATCACGAGTATTCGGAGAAGAAGATAGATAGTGGATCGATCTAAGAGCCTGGACAGACAGGCACTTAAATTAATAATTTATTAATGATTATTTACACCTAAATTACTAATCTAAAAGTAGCTGGCACACAGCCCTTGCGTTAATGATGAATACTGTCACTGACTGTCTGTCACTCAAAGAAACTAGTTTTTGAAAAATGGAGAAATTGAAGGTGTTTTAAATGTATGATGCCTCTCTTATATGCTAATTAATAAAATTGGAATACAAACCGCGCAAAAAATACATTAAAATTCTTTAAATATTTTTTTTTAGAGTGCTTCCCAGACAACTAGTTTGTTGGTATAAGGGACAGCAAAAAGGTTTTTACTCGTGCCAACGCACGGGGTGTTCCCAAGCGGTCCTTCATCTAAGTACTAACCGCGCAAAATACTGCTAACTTCGGTGATCTGACGAGCACCAGTTGTTCCAGTGTCATATGGCCGTATTTAATCTGACATTTCAAAAAAGTTGCCTAATTATTTTTCAACGGGAAAAGCGACTTTTTACAAGGGAAATTTATATCATATTAGGCAACTCTACTTCGTTAAGAATAAATTACGAAAGTTTGATGATCATTAGCGATTTGCTTAATGATTGATAGTTTGGTTATTTAGTGGTGATTAGTCCAAATTAGCATATGACACACGGCACTTAAATGATCATCTACGACAAATTATCATTCACGACAAATTATCATTTAGGCTGCGCTGACTGTCTAGGCTCTTTGCATCCGCAATTGTAATCATTAATTTGTGGAGTACAAAATGTGGTCTAGGTGCTCCAGAAGTACTCGATCTTCTTTTGATGATGCTTGGTAAAATGTTCCTATTTTTATTTTTTCCATGTGTAAATGAAGTTCTACAATAATAATTGTAAATTCTTCTTTGGACTGATGAGTTTCGACTGTATGCTATTTTTCACGAAAATTGCTGTGCCACCTTCTCTTCCTGACCGTCTTGTGAATTCGCTTATTATGAGAAAAGGTATTCAGATTGGTAGATCCAAGTATCGCTTAAAACAATAACATCGATGTTTTGGCTTTGAGTTAAATGGATGTTTAAGTCATCAAACTTGCTACAAATGCTTCGAATATTGTCGTAAAATATATTTGGGTCTCTATATTTGTTGCTAGTCTTCAACCTTATATCATAGTTTGTTTAGTTTGTGTTCTTTTGGCTTATTACTGTCATTCGTTTGTATTCCGGGCATTCATAGCTCGTTAGCTCGGTGATATACGTTCGCATTTTTTGTGGACACATTTTATTCATTTTAGAATTGTTGATGGGCAGTCAGTTCCCGGTGCACTTTGCGCAGACATCGTCCTTGGCTTGGCAAGCGAAATACTTATAATTAAAGCTTTGGTATTTAAAACAGTACATCGCATTGAAACCCCCCGTGACCTAGTACGACGCAGTCTATATTTACCGTACTGATTGACCATTCTCTCGAATGGGCTTCCTCCTAGTTCAATAGACGCAATCCACTTTTTTATTTTCGTCAATTGCTTTACGAATACTACTTCGAGAGTATCGCTGGGATCGATCGAGGGGTTTAAGCTTAATTGTTCCCTGAGCTCCGCTGTGCTGTTTCGATCATGACTAACGGCAGTCTCTGCTTAGTTAGTTCAACATCGTAACCCTACCAATTATTTTTTAAGTCAAATTTATTTTGTTATACCAGAATTTGATGAGAATATCAATCGCTTATTATCTTTTTTCCATAGGGGTACAGCGGTCCTCGCATCAGATCTTGCAAATTCAATATGTGATAAAGTGCTTAAAGACGAAGACGAAACCCGCACCGGTGTAGAATCTCCAATTGATAGTCAAAATAATCAAGCAGCATCCGCTTCTTCGCCATTAAAAAAACAACCAGTCAAAGTAGACGACAGTGGTGCATCTGGTGACTCTGCAAAGAACGTTGATTCAAATCAATCGACAAAAGTTTCAGCGTCAGCAGATGAAACAAATGCAACTAATGGTACCAATGCAAATAGCACATCAGTAGCGGTAAAGAAAATCAAAGGTAAAAAGAACGGAGCTACAAATGCTGCCTTAAACAAAACCCCTTCCTTCGAAGGTGGTGATAATAATAATGATAAATCTACTGCTATTGCAGCTAATAACTCCGAAGTCGAAGAATTAGGGCAAGGCGATGTAGCAGTTCAAGGCTAGATGCTCTCATTGTTTTCAATTTCCACCACAAAATTCACAATTTGTATATTCCTTCTTCCGTACATATATTATGTTTATAAAAACTCCAATCGGATTTCTGTCCGGCGGAAACTATGATGTTAAACCGTTTTTAAGTTAGTAGTCAAATGAATTTGTTTCGTTTGAGTTCATTTAATATTTTTGGAAAAAATTTGAAGAAGAAAGTAATATAGATACACCCCTTGAATGGAAAATAGAATTTGTTCAGCTTCGTGCTTAATGAAGAGTTATTTCAATAATTTTGAAAGCGATGTTGTGTTTATGTAGGTATCGATTTTATTGAAATTTAGTTATTTTCGTTTCTCATATATATATACTTTAGAATCAGCAACTAGTACGTAAAAGTTAGTTAAATTTATCGGTTTGTGTCAATGGCTTCGCATAGAATAATTATTAGTATGGCTTTTTATGGAACTTAATTGAAAAATATTCATGATACTGTCAGGAAATATATTGAAGAATACACGAAACTTCAAAAGCTTGGTGGTTTTTTGAAAGTGACTATAGTAATGACAAGTAATCGTGCGAACAATATCTAGAAATATGTGTCGTAATTTTTTTAATATGGGCTAAAAACCTATTTAGCTCACGCCTAAAAAGTTCATGTTTTAGAAGCTCCACTTGATTTATTTTTTAATGTACAGCAGGGAAAATACTGATGTTGAATTCAAGGTCTGTGTTTCAAAGGAATGAGTACTGTTTTGTTTTTTTTTTTTTTTTTTTTTTTTGAATGCAGGGCTCAATACTGGCCAATTTTTTGTAGTTTCGAAAATTTCGCAGTTGATAATTATTATTTTAAAGCAAAAATTAGAGGTTGCTTTGAAATAAGTAATCTTGAAACAAGTCAAAATAAAATAACAATGATTTAACATTTCCTGTCGATTATTTTCTCGTTTAAACGAATTTTGTCTATTCTACCGGAGTAAAAACATAGAAAACGTTTAATATAGCGTTATACATGCGAAGCTATGATCACAAACCACTTCAAAAACTTAAGCATAAAGCGAAATTAAAATTTAATATTTGATATAAAATTTATATTTGAATTATTAAACTATATATTAACAGTTTATATTACTTTGTAGACATTTAAGATTCAATAGTAACAGAAAGTTAAAATATTATCTAAAGTAATTGTTAAAATATCATATTTTCACAGTTCACTTGAATTTTTATATTACATATATACATACACATATGCGTACTTCAATTCAAGACATATGGTGTCTACATGTTTGCTTATAAAGTAATGTAATTAATTTAATTCATTTTGATGTAATTCAATTTAATCAAAAAATCACTGACGATAACGAATACTGCGCTGCCTTCAAAAGCCAGCGCAATTTTATGTGCATTGCACTGGTAAAATGATAACAAACAATAATAACTTTTATCAATTACATAAAATATACCAGACTGGACAAATCGAGAAAAAAAAATGATCGAACGAGCGACGCCCCTATAATCCGCTACGGGTTTTAAGCAAACTAGTGTTGGCCCCGTATGTCGTTTGCTCGAGGGAAACTCGCAAGGTCTATCTATTCTGTTGGACATAATTCAATGAGGCTATAATTATCCAAGTTTGTGATGTCGAATGTGCAACAACAACGATAGAACTTTGCCGCGACATTTCCTTTAATAACATACAAAACATCATTGAAACAAAGCATGGACGCTATTAGGAGACATAACGAGAAAACTTATCCATTTATATGGAGTATTTGTGCCCTAATAAAACGAAAAAGAAATATACAAAGATAACATAAAACATAATATGAGAACATTTTTTTATTTTTATAAAAATAAGAAAATGTTTATGGTCTGTGATGTTATAAATATATTTTTATATATATTTGTTATTATATTGTTAAACGTATTTAAATGCAAAAGAATATATAACTGACAAATATTTAAAATATATTAAAAAGAAGAAGATGAAATATTCGAACACGAAAACGCTTAACTGTGCTATTAAGTGAAATGAAATTTTAAATTTCTCGGACGAATCAAAAACAAAAACAAAGTGCAGACATGAACTGCCTGCATTGGTCCTATCTTAGAATTACATCATTCGACTTTACACACACACAACGTTTACAAAGTAAGAGAATTGGAATTTAAAATTCCGTTTTACATTTATATCTATTTACATCTTGGGACTAAGTTAAGCGTTTTATATAAGATAATGTTGGTTAATATATTTATTATTGCTTAGGAAACCCGTGATAAAAATACACGATGAAACAATTACAACACACGAGGCGCGGGTGACTTCATCGTGATAAGAAAAGTTGTAAGATGATAATTGTTAGGAAATTTAAGATCGAATCTTAGCAATATGACTGCAACTGCCCAATGAAATAAAAGGTTGATTCATAAAACATCTAAAACACTACAGATACAATACACAATGCGGTATAAATATGACAACCATTGTCGAAACTTTAACCGGGAATTACATTGAACGCATTTTCCAGACAGCTATATTTTGAAATCAATGGTATTTTCGCCTGGTAAATCCAGGTCTTACCTAAATATTTCTTGAAAAAGGATATGTACAGAGAATGTTACATGAACGCTTTTGAAATAATAGCGACATTAACGAATTTTCCGCATTTTGAAACGAGTAAATTGCCGAATTCTGAATGAAAAGGTTACTTATGCCTATTGTATTGACACAATTCAGATAGCAAAGCTAGTAAAACATGTTTTGAGTTGAAAACACTTGAAAAAGAAAACACACACACAATGTGCTGATAAGTTATTATTGCATATCTGACACTTAACCACTAATTAATATCCGCGGAATAATTTAATGATACAATATGCTATGAAGTGTGTAGTCAAATCGAAGCAAGTTATAAGTAATTTGAGTAGACCTATAAGGGAAACGTATGAGAAACATTTAAAATAATCTAATCTCTACTTCGTCAGCAACTATAAACATATTTAAAAATAAACGATAGAAGAAAATAATTCATCTTAAATGTCATTTTGGTTTCGGTTTCGTACCCTAGCAAACACTTCCGTTGAAACCATTGATATATTGATGTGTCTAGTAGACAAAGGATAGCACATGAACGTAAGAATAACAATTACCGTTACTATGCACCAAATTAAACTTTAATGTAATTGTCACATTTGCGTCTGCTCTTTAATATCAACAATCGAGTTAATCGGTTCTTATTATGAATCTTCAGCGAATAAAAATTTGATTTAATTTTCAATCAGGAAAAGATTTCCAAGGAGCTAAATATTTTTGAGCAAGTTTCCGATGAAAAAAATCCAATTATATGATAATTTGCAAAACTCATACAATTAGATACGTAGAGAAATGTTTTTACTCTTTAGAATCGAAATCCTTCTGATTTGTATTTTCAAGTAGATTTATTTTATCTTTGTTAGCATTTCTGGTGTTAGTATGTTGATTTGGTCAGATAATCTTAGAAAAATCGGCAACTAAATAGCGAATACTGCTAGCATTTGGGACAACAGACAAGACATTTTGATCATCTCTCCAAAATTTTGATTACAAAAATTTACAAAAGATTTGTCGTATGTCTAAACAAATATCAACGTTAACGACAGAGCGAAACATGTTTTTTGCAATTGTTGAGGTAAAAACAAATATTTTAAAATAACATTAAATATCCAAAATCTCTTCCAATCTTATCTACAAAGATGTTTTGTAGTTGTACATGCCAGCATAGATTATTTCAGAAATTCAAAAGCAGTTTGCAAATCGTAAATTACATTAGCTAAAATATGCTTAATGCAATACGATTTATCTCTAATGAAAACAAATTAAATTACAAATCGGTGAAACGATTTCGAAAAGTTCACAAGAAAACATTTTCCTTTGTGTGGATGAATATGAAAAGCATTATTCAATTTTTCACACGTAAAACAAGTTGTCAAATGTGCAAAAGAAACGAAATAAATACGGAAAACAGTTTTTTCTCAGAAGTAAAAACAAACAAAAATATAAATCCATACTTACAAATTAGAAGGACATTCATTGAAATAGTTTAGCATGAAATTCGCATTTGCTAGGAACGCTAGACGACATAAAAATAATATAAAACTATTTACGACAAATAGCTCCAATGTTTAACCTTAATATACATATTAAATATGATTTACACGTCTCTATATATACACTAACAAATAAAATTAGATTTTAATTTCGGGAAAGAAGACGAAATGCTTAAAAAAAGAATAAAGTTGAGAATAAAATGGAAATCAGTAATATTTCACGAGAAACATGTTTTGGTACATAATTACGATAAGGTCAGATTTAATGTGAGAATTTTAAATTTCAATTAATGTTCCATTAATATAGAATAAATCTTTCTTTGGTTGATACAACGGAAATAAAATGAGCTATATTCGATTTGACATGGAAATATACATTACAATGAATAAATTAAAAAAAAACTTATTTTAACACATAATAGATATGTAACTGATTAATATTAGGTAACAATTTTTTTTTTAATTTTTCCCTTCAATTAAAAACGCATACAATGTTTTGTCATTTTGCTTATGAAGGATGTGTCTTTGACAAATATTTGCTATTAATTTCAATGTATCTAATAATTGTTGCTTTGAATTTTGATCTTACCACTCTATACGAATCGTATCATTGTAATTATAATTGGAAAATAATATAAAATTATGTTAAATTTATCGAAAGGAATCATATATAATGGCAACTTTTCAATTCTATAGAAACAAACTAAATGAATTGCTAAGTAAAAAAAATACATATTTAAACTTCAACTTTGAAACAATTAAAATACATACATTTAGAATATTTAATATTGTATACTAAACATATATGGGCAGTCAGAAATTGTAAGATTTGTCATAAATAAATATGAATGAGAATGTTTAAAAAACAAATTGTTTCTTTTCCTTAATATTTAAAGATTAATCAAAGGTTTTAAGTACTTTACTAAAATAATGGAGACAACAAATCGAATATGTGAATTATGATCAGAACTAGTCCTGTTTTATTAGACGGCTCTCCTGTCAAACAAATAGTATGCCAATTTTAAAGAGTACCTTATCGAACGAGAAAGAATGAGATATGAGAATAAATATTATCCTCTATTGCACGCTGGACAATAGTGTTCTAAATTTCGCCCGGAGGTGAATCGCCAATTTACACTTAACATCCTGGTTCTCTGGAAAGCAATCAAGCTATAAGTGTTTGAAATATTACTGACAGTGCTCCGAAATCGTATACTAAGTAAAATTGTCATCATAGGGTTACGGCTGCTCCTTGGCATTAACTTCCTGCAGAAGACGCCTCCAAATCGTCTCGGTCCAATAACCGCGTCGTCCAGTCTTCGTCGACAATGTCAGGCCAGCGTTTTATCCTCTGCTTTTACTCCAAATAATTTTTTAGATACTCGGTGTTCGTCCATTCGCCGCACGTGACCAGACCATTGCAGCTTCGGTAGTCTGATGATTGTAAAGACCTCAGGTCTTCAACATGTTTGCTAATGCTTGTATGAGGGCTCATGATTCACCTTCGTAGCACAATACAGACATTATTATCTTCTAGATTTAGAGTTTTGGTTTCCTGCTCTGAGGTTTCCTGTGCATGCAGCTGTTCTTCAGAATAGGCGGAATAGTGTATAAGGTTTTGCTAGCGATCTGTAGTCTGTTTTATTTCGTCAATATTGTAATTACATAAATTCGTGCACATTTTCGAAATCAAGAGCTATATTTCTTCTATTGGAGGCCCTCATTCTTTTCTGCATCGTATTCATTGTTTTTGTCTCGCTAATTTTCATGCCAACTTTATTTTTAAGTCTACTTCTTTAATTTTCAGGCCTAATTCTTTTATTTTCAGGCCTACTTCTTTTATTTTCAAGCCTACTTCTTTGACTTTCTGATCAAGTTTGAAGGAACGTGACAAGATCTTAGTGTTGCCGGCGTAGACCAAAATTTGAATAGAATCTAGCCGTTGTCGTAGCTTCGAAATGTACTCCGCCAGGTGGTATCCCAAATTTGATACCGGCTGGAAGTCGAATATTTCGTTCGAATGCGATGCGTGATGAGAGCTCGCTCCTTCGTTACCTTCTTACTGTACACGCTTAGCAAAACCTCTTTTTTCAGGTCTCGCCCTGGCTTCTGTGGACGTGTTCTAAGCTGCCAACGATAAACTTCTTTTAAGTAGTCTTCGCCGTATCTCATATCCAAAACGTTTGACAGGTTTGAAAAGCTGAAGTAATTGTCCATTCTCAAAAAAATTTTCCAGATTAACTACCACTTTTGAAGATTGTGTACGATCGCATACCTATAACATCAGCGCCAAAGTTTCGATTCCTGGACAGCGATGTTATTTAATTTATAATTCGTCACCTATTCCAGAAGAGTCTTAATAACCCAAGTCTATACAGGGTTCGTACGTTTCTCGTCCCAATAGAGTTGTTCACGTTTCGTTTTCATTGCTGTTGATCCGATCTAAGGCTTAGTATCAGGTCCCTGAATGAAGAGATTTTACGGTAAATGGGCTATTGACCCCAACATGGAGGGCTAGTGTGATTAATGCTAACGGCTAAGGGCAAATATTACGAAAGAAATTAATATAATTAATATAGCAATATAATATTATTAAACGTGAAATCATATCTTCGGTATAGTTGAAGGTAGGATTCAGTAGCAGAGCTATAGATGTTGTTTCCAGCAGCCATTTCTCGAGCTTTAGGTTGCTTTATCGATAACGAATTGGGATAAATGAACCCTATTTTTATTTTAATATGTTGGATTATTAAAATTATTTGTTATATTTTCAGCCACCTCTTGCAATTTGTGGAAAAATCGGTTGGAATAATTTTGTCGGTACTAATAACTGTACTGTACGATACTGATAACTGTATTTTTGAAACAACTTTACTATATATACAAACAACTTTACTATATATACACACACCTAACTCTACCTTCAGATTTCACCAATTTTTAGTCCGTTTAATTGGTAAATTTTTATACCATATGTATCACAAAATTACTAGTGCTCGGCCGATATATCAATCACTGATATTTTCCACAATGAATGAAAAATCACTGGTAGCAGTAGTGACTACATATTCAAAAGCACAGAGGATGAAACTACAGCGAAATCATACAACGAAGTCACAGATTACGAAAACTCTGATTCTGTCCACTTATGTTTTTTTGCTGTGATTTTTTCCTAACATATAAATTGGTATAAATTACGAAAACTCTGATTCTGTCCACTGATGTTTTTTTGCTGTGATTTTTTCCTAACATGTAAATTCGAAACTTGCAGTCGAGTGAAGCCCTCTAAACCAAACCGGTCACAAAAGTAATTAACTGATTTAAGAATAAATGTTAAACCATTTCGCACAATCTCTTTTTTCCAGATCTGAGAAAAAATCTGGCACTGGGAACTGGCAACTACATTAGAAATACCAGGGAATCTTAAAAGCAAGAGATCTGCACAGGCGTCGAATTTTCCTTAACATCAAGACTAAACTCGACTACGTCGTGCCTCCGGCGGTAGTTAGTCGATTTTGCCGATACTATGTTTGTGTTTTTTTGGCTAGGTGTTTGTTTTTAGGGGTGTTTTGTGTTTGTTCTTCTTAAGTGTGTTGTCTTCCCGTGTATTTTTTGTATAATTTTGTGTGCTTTTCACAATTTTTGACCCCTGCTACCCAGGGCTGTGGAGTCGGAGTCGTGGCTCTGTACATTTAAAGCGGAGTCGGAGTCGCGTTCGACTCCGACTCCGACTCCGCTTTAAATATACAGGGGCACGACTCCGACTCCACAGCCCTGCTGCTACCACCTCCCTCCGGTGGTAAAATTTCCCGGTTAGGATGTATCAAGTCGAGTTTTACCTATATATTTAACCCTTTGACGGCAGCGAGCGTTTTAGTAAATTTTTAGGTACTTTTATATATCTACGACAAGAAGATTGAGTGAAATTTGACTACGTCGCTACTTTTTTTGTTTGTTTGTTTGATAATCTTCAGTGTGTTGCCTTTTCGCGTATTTTTGTACATTTTCATTAGTTATTCTTCAATTTATGATCCCTGTTCATCGTCTGGTGGTAGGAGGAGTAAAAATTTGAAGAAAACCTAACATAACGTACAAACAAATACAGGAAAAGTCAAAACACTGAAAGTAAACAAACAAACAAAAAAACTTCTTCAAAAACAAACACACAACTACAAAAACACAAAAAAAAACACAATCGGTATAATCATCTAACGGCTATGGGGCCACGTAGTCAAGTTTAACCGAAGATTGTTGGAAGAACCAAGCATGCGGAATGAAAACTGATGCTTTGCGCATGGGTAAAATAACGTTTTGATTTTTTTTTTATCCAAGGCCTGCGCGGAGTGTCTAAAAATAAGCTCTGTTAATTTGTAAAATATTAGAAAACCTATAATTTATTACGTGAAGCAAAAAGTGTTCTCAGAAAAAACTATATGTTAGCTGGTGACGTTAATATAAACATCGATAATGATGCTACTTTTTTATCTACATCTTCTACATACATAGATGCTCCCCGTGAATACGACTTCAAAGAATAATTATGCTTCCTTACGAGACCTGGTAAACTAACTAATAGTAGTTGACTTGCTCGTTTAT
This sequence comes from Nemotelus nigrinus, assembly GCA_947369275.1. Taxonomy (NCBI): domain Eukaryota; kingdom Metazoa; phylum Arthropoda; class Insecta; order Diptera; family Stratiomyidae; genus Nemotelus; species Nemotelus nigrinus. Next base: position 153,735,450 of record OX376372.1, on the reverse strand, counting down.
TTTCTAACGGTGATCAAGTTTCCCCATAACATACCGCTATGTTTAAATCGTATATAACTGATCACTACTGTAAATTAGCTTGGCTATCAACGTGGCTATCAAACAGTCTATTTCAAAATTCGTCAAAATACAAATTAAATTAGCATTGGAAAATGTGGATTGGCTAGACGTTTACAACGCTTCCTTTGCTATTATTTCCTTGAATTAATTCTTTGATATGTTCCATAGCTTTGTAAATTATAATACTCATAACGTCCCTTATTCCGAACTTGCTAAATTGCTACCAATTAAAAGATGGGTAGCTGTAGGTATTGTTACATCTATTAGACAGAGGAATAGATTAGCTAAAATTCATAAAAAGAAACCATTCAATATTCATTTATAAAGCTATCACAGGTGATCAAATTAGCCAAACTTAGTCATTATCAAAAAGAAATCTTCCAATCTCATGGAGATTCAAAAAACCTAGGGTGCAAAATTGATAAAATTTCCCACAACTATATTTCTAGATTCGCCATTAATAAAAACAAGCTCAGAACGTTTTCGTCTAACGGATAGTATTAACATTGCCAATTGAATCGTCACTTAATATCCATAGCCCAAAATATTTCTAAAAACTGTTTCACTTTACAAGACCGCGAACCTCCTTTTCGTTCTTCTTCTCGCACATTTTCGGCCGATCTAAAACCTATTGCTAACAATGTAATTTGTGAGCAAATCATGATGCAGAAAAATAAAGCAGCTCGAGATCCCCATAATTTTTCATCTAATATATTAAACCATTTTGCATCATTAATTTGCTCACCACTGTCTCATGATCTAAACCTATGCCTGTTCAAGGTTACTATCTTCATCAGCTTAGAAAGAGCTACTATTCATAAAGTAGATGGTGTATCGGAGGCTAATAAATATATACCTATTTCAATTGTGTCAGCTTTAAGTAACTTGAAACATTACTTCTTTTGTAACAAAATCTTACCGATGCTCAAGAGTTCTTCTGAATAGATTCAAATACCGCCAAATTCTTTAAGTTTCAAGCCCTTAACTATTACTACTTCGATAAATAAATTTACATTTTAAATAATAGGTTATCTAATCCTAGTTTCTAATTAAAATTTTCTAGCCTCAGTTAAACAAATAACAAAAATTAACAAATTTAAAATTCCACTTAATAAATTTTAAAATACTTGATTGAATCAAAGAAACTTAACTAACATCAATAAAATTTATTTATATTTCATGAATAACCGCGATTGCTGGCACAAATTTTACCAATATAAAAATAACTTTACTATATCTTAATTTATTAAATATTAATAAACTCAATTACTGTGAATATATTCATACAAAAATTTACATGTAAAATAAACTATAAACAAATTTAATAATTAATTTTAAACTATAAACAAATTTAGAATTACTGGAAAGTGATTCTAGAATGACAATTTAAAGCTTATCTAGTAAAGCATTTCATTTACATTGAAAATATTATTGTGCAAAGCAATATAAATTGATTAGTATTTATTTATTTATTTATTTTAATACAAATAATTTAAACAATTTTGGTGTTTTAGAGAAAGGAAAAAATATTTTTAATAATAAAAAAATCTCTAGCGCACCTGAACCACTAGAAACACTAATGTTCGAAGAACAGTAGAAGAATCGTGCAGGTTTTGAGTGCATATTCCACCACATGTGCTGCTTATTACGGCCAAACTGTTTCAAATGCCACGTTTTACTTTCATCTTAAGAATGCATTATAACTCATATGGTGGAAGGTTTCAGATATTACCACTGGCATGAATTTCAACGTTTATGAGAGCAAAACATGGGTTAATTATATTCGTTATCAGTTGCTTATTTCACATAATTTTGAAAGCAGCATCTCATATAACATCAATGAAGAAAATGCTCAGTGCCTGCAGCACTGTAACTGAAGTTGGTGCTTGGGGCTGCGATCCGAAAAATTTGCAGAACTTTGCGAATTGTAACATCGGTTATTTATTTTCATTGTAAATGTTTCCGGTATGTATACTAACTGTAAGCATTTATTGATACAAAAGTAGCACAACCGACTCGTGCTGGCAACCTTTCGCCAGTATCAAAGCCAAGAATATATCAAATCTGCTTCACGTTGTTTAATTACATTCGAAGTTATAGGAGTATAAAGAAATTTAGGGTTACCTGAAGCGAGTTTTTTCAAAGGATCGAAAGCTGAATATTTGCTGTTTATTGTCACTACAATATCATTACCATTTGAAAATTCTACGATAAAACCGCTTAATAAAGATATTGCAATTGAACACAAAACCAACAATAGCTGGCAACCCTATCGTGGCTTTTCAACCAAATTTGGCCTGAATAATTTTTATGACAGGTTTCATTAATTGTATCAAACTCGTATTGATTTCATGACTGCACTGGAAGTTATAGGGCAAAAAGTTTTATTTTCCTGAGCGAATTTTCAAAACCAAAGACTCAAAAATTACCATAGCTGGCAGCACCAATCGAATTTTTAAACCAAATTTTCATCAAACAGAGTTTAGAGTAAGGTTCAGCTACTGTGTCAATTTCATGAAAGTCTGGTAACTTATTCACATTTCATAGGGCAAAAAGCAGTTTTTTTTCTTTGTAATTTTTCAAGATGGCACCACTGGCACAGACTTGCCCACAATTCAAAATCGCTTCTATCAAATCTGGTCTTACTTAAGTCCAATGCATTCTGTAAATTTTAGCTGCATCTGATTATTGGTTCGTGAGTTCCCGTGAACAGAAGTTTTTGATGCTAAAAATATAGGTCAACTGGGAAAGGGTTACCGTTCTTGTCCGACATGAAATTTGCAAAGTTTTACTTTGAACGTGTAGATAAAGCATAAGATTTGTATACAGATTGGTTTTATTGTAAGAAACGGACATTTTTAGGATATTCGATGGTTTGAATGTTTTCACTTCCAAAATTTTATTCAAATTTTAGACACCAAAAATTATCATAGCTGGCAGTTCCAACCAAATTTCTACCAAACGTGGCTTGAAGTAAGGTCCAACTACTGTGTGAATTTCGTTAAAATCGAACGATTCAATCAAAATTTATAGGGCTAAAAGCAGTTATCTTTTTTAGTGATTTTTCAAGATGGCACCACTGGCATAGAATCGCCCGCATTTCAAAATCACTTCTATCAGACCTGGTCCTATTTAAAAGCCTAGACAGACAGGCACTAAGAGTCTAGACACACAGGCACTAAGAGTCTAGACACACAGGCACTTAAATTACTAATTTACTAATGATCATTTATACCTAAATTAGTAATTTAAAAGTACATGACACACAGCCCTTGCGTTAATGATGAATACTGTCACTGACTATCTGTCACTCAAAAAAACTAGTTTTTGTAAAATGGAGAAATTGAAGGAGTTTTAAATGTATGTTGCCTCTCTTATGTGCTAATTAATAAAGTTGAAATAGAAACCGGGCAAGAACTACATTAAAATTGTGTAAATATTTTAAAATTTTTGGTATAGTGTTTCCTAGACAACTAGTTTGTTGGTATCCGACAGCAAAAATGACAAGCGGTTCCCCATCTAAGTAATAACCGCGCAAAACACTGCTTAACATCGGTGATCTGACGAGAACCGGTCGTTCCAGTGTGGTATGGCCGTATTTAATTTAACGTTTCAAAAAAGTTAACTTATTATTTTTCAATGGGAAAAGCGACTTTTTAAAAGGGAAATTTGTATTATATCGGGCAACTCTACTTCATTAAAGATTAAATTACGAAAGTCTGATGATCATTAGCGATTTGCTAAATGATTGATAATTTGGTCATTTAGTGGTGATTAGTCTAAATTACCATATGACACACGGCACTTAAATGATGATTAACGGCAAATGATCATTTAGGCAGCGCTGTCTGTCTAGGCTCTTAGACCAATACATTCTGCAAGTTTCAATTAATTCTGTTTATCGGATCGTGAGTTTCCGTGAACAGAAGTTTTTGATGCTAAAAATATAGATAAATTGGGCAACGGCTACCAGGCGTGCCCGTTATACCATATCAATTTTTTTTTGTCTATGTAAACAAAGCACAAGATTTACATATGAGTGGCTTTTTTGAAGAAGCTGCATTTTTTCAAGAGAGATGGTGATTTGGAGGTTTTCACTTTCAGTGCCTGCCCTAGCTACAGGGTTGCCAGCACGCTCATTACAAGCTACACAAATCTGCAACTAAATAATACCAATGTGTCCAGAAAATTTCAATGATTGAATAGCTCTGTCAAAAGTTATCACAATTTAAAAATTTTCAAGTTTTCCCGTTCTCTTTTTAGGCACCCAGCGCACACATGGGGTTAAAAAATTCCAAAACATTATCCGATTCACATGTAAAACACGTTCGACATTTATTTTGTCAACTTTATTTTAGCAAAAATTATTTGTGTACGGAATAATAGGTATATTAAAAATATCACTAAAATGGCCGCCGGCGCCGAAGGGTTAACAATAATTGACATTTAGTGAGACCTGGACCTATTCTGCATATACACCGATGTATCCTGAAAATTTCAGCTCAATCGAATGGCGCGTTCTTGAGATTATCTCACTGAAATTTTTCGATGATATATATATATATATATATATATATATATATATATATATATATATATATATATATATATATATATATATATATATATATATATATATATATATATGTATATATATATATGTATATATATGGATATATGAATTTTTGGCCGAATCGATTTTAATACTAATGTTCTTCGAACATTAGTAAAAAACATGCGGTGCGTTGTCATATTGATGCTTTTGCTGATGACAGGGTGATTTTGGGTAGAAGATCCATTTTGACACAGCTAAATCACATAATTAACCATGAGTTGCAGATCTTCTCTAAATGTCTTCTTAGTCATAAATTATCTTTAAACGTAAAAAAATCGAATTTCATGCTCTTCTTCCGCGTTTTCCCACCTCAAACATTCATTGTCGCTATAAACAATGAATAATGAAGCCAGTCACACAAATCATGTTGGAGCTATCATTGACAATAAAATACACATGCTGAAGAGAATTCTGCCTTCTTTACCTTTTTGCTGAGATTTTTGCTACAAACTATTACTTGCCACCTTCATCATTGAGTCCTCCTACTCCTCCAATGTGCGCTTTCAAGCAAGGGCCTCTATTTTTCCGCACAAGAGAGGTATTGAAAATACTCGCCAAGCTTGACGTTTCGAAATCTGCCGGCCCTGATGGTATTTCGCCCCTCATAATAAACTGCTGCGCCTCCGCCTTAGCTAAACCTCTGGCAAACTATTTTATCTGTTATATTCGACTGGAATATTGCCTATTTATTATTTCCACGTTCCTATTTAATATTTCCACGTTCAGCCCATACCAAAAAAGGGGAAGGCCTGTGATCCCTCTAACTATCGACCTATTGGAATCGTTTCATTTCAGTCTAAGGTATTTGAATCACTCGTGAAATCAAAATTAATGAAATATCTTGAGTTGAACCATCTTATCAACGACCGCCAGTATAGTTTCCGTTCTGGGCGCTCCACTGGGGACTTACTTACATATCTCACTGAGAGATGGAACCGTTGTCTCCATAATTTTGGTGAAGCAATGGTCGTTTCTCTTGATGTTTCGAAGATCTTTGGCTGGCACCCTGCCCTATTAGCCAAGCTTCGTGCATTTGATCTTCACCTCGTCCTCGTCAAGTTGATTGAAAGTTTCCTCGTAGATCGTTCCTTTCAAGTGTTCTGGATGTGTCCACACCACCAATGCCGGGGCTCCACAAGGTACTATTCTTTCACTAACTCTCTTTCTTTTATTTATAAATGAAAGCACCCTTGACTTCGCATACTCTTTTGACAAAGTGGCCGACTCTCGTAGAAATGCCACTTCTGTTAGTAGAGATCGCATGTTTGCATCCCTCAACAGTGACCTATTAAACATTATCGCTTGGGGCTCAGCGAACCGTATTGTGTTTAGTGCGTCCAAAACCCAATGCTGTCGTCTTTCGCTCAAGCCTTACCCTCCTCCTACTAGCCACACTATTTCCATTGATGGGGTGAGTATTTCCGAATCACCATCGCTGAACTTATTAGGATTTAACATTTCCAGCAAACTAAGCTGGACTAGCCATATTTTTCAAATTGCGAAATATGCCATGAAATGCCTAGGATTCCTTCAGAGAGGCAAGAAATACTTTTCACAATCAGACATGGCGCACATCTACAAGACTTTCTTAATGCCAAGACTTGAGTATAACTCCCATATATGGGCTGGGGCAGGCTGCACTGCTTTAGCGGAACTAGACAAAGTCCAACGCAAAGCTTTTAAGCTTATTGGCGATGAAACTATTACCTCACGTATTGAATCGCTTGAGCACCGACGTAATGTGAGTTACCTTTCTCTTCTTTATCGCTATTATTATGGTCTTTGCTCCAATTAAATATCAAGTCTGCTCCCTTGTAGAGCTCCTCCTACGCGCAACACCCGTGCCTCCCAATGCGCTCACTCTCATACCCTTTCGATCAGTGGCAGTCGTACCGTCAAATTTCACGATTCTTTCTTATCCTGGTCAATACGATTATGGAACAGTCCACCATCTACTTTTTTCCCCGCCAACTACGAACCACAATTGTTCCAGCGAATTGTGCATCGCTATCTCCTGCAAACTCAACCCTTCGTTAAATTTCCTTCCGCCAAGGCTGTGCTATAGTATAATAGGGCATCCCCTGAGCCTTGGCATCATAGAAAAAAAATGAATGCAGGTGTTACTCCACTAATCTCATTTGATGTTATGAACTTACGCCAGCTCTATATTATTCGTCTTTTAATTTGCACGCATGTTCATTTCGAACACTTTAAGACTCATAGCTCTACTTATAATACTCGTGGCAACAATAAAAGCCCCTCAAGGCTGTCAGGCGCAAAAGATCATTATCACAACGTAACGCAAGTGTTTTGGGCTCTCGAGTTAATAATAATAGCTTCATTCAACTAAAACTAAAACCCAATCGTCGCAATTATAAACTCCTGCTAAAAAATTTTGTTAAATGTTAGTCTAATTTATTTGATTTTTTCTTCTCCCTCTTTTTCGTAATCTCGCACTTTAGTTTTATTTTATTTTTGAATTCTCTTAAAATGCGTATGGAGAATTATGTCGCGTTTCGAATGTTGGCGTAAACTTTCGTTCAATGTCAGAATAAAACTCCAGTTGTTAGTAATTAGTTTATACAAAAAATTCGAAAACATTCACTCTGGAGTAAAAGTAGGTTCTGTTCTAGCGTTGAACTACAGGTTTTACAAATTGATTGCAAAGAGAGGAAAATATGCGCCATTGCATGAGAACGAAAAAGTGCGCAAGCCCACTCCACTTCAAGCCACCATTGGAAACGCAGCATCATTGTTACACCTTGTTATAACTATGAGCTTTGAAACGATTCACATAAATGCTTTCGTTTGTATATACTTGCCTGCAACCTCAACACTCAAATTTCACTTATGTCGGTGTGTAAGCATAAACATCTAGGCTGACCATTTTAGTGAGTGAACAGTGAGTATTAGAACAGTGCACCGAACTGACATTAGGTGGTAAAACATAAGTTTGCTAGCATGAGTAGTCGGTTGAATATTAGCTGAAAAATCTAGGCTTTCCCCTTGCGAGTCATTCAACAGAAAATTCTCGAAATTTCAAAATATAGACCCTGAAGTATTTATAACAAACCTTACCTTGCCTTATATTACCAACTTGAACCATATATGTGCACAAAACTTTGGAATAGAGGGAGCAAACACGGGAATTTGGCACACATTTTCCTTAATTTTCATTCAAGTACTGTGAAGGCATAAAGGTGTAATTTTTTTATCGAAGTCAGTTATGCTATAGATGAGGCAATCGCCCCCTTTTGCTCCCGTCTTTGCACACCGCTGACCAGAACAGTAATGTTAAAAAAATTTTTGAATATATGAATGAGAAAAAGGAAATAATGTAATGGAAATCTTTTACTGCACACTAGAATTTTAGAGACAATATATGCTGTAGTTCTACTAAAAACGTAGCAAGTAGGAGCAAGTAAGTGCTTACAAGTAGGAGCAAGTAAGTGCTTACAAGTAGGAGCAAGTAAGTGCTTACAAGTAGGAGCAAGTAAGTGCTTAAAGTATAAAGACACATTTCACAACATAATCTCTCAGTATCCTAGTAACCATGAATGCCACAAGTTCAAGCGAATCTCTCGAATAGCGGTATCTTCACCAAAGTATAAAAAATAGGTCTCAGAATATTTCATTGCAAAATTTTATTGTGTAGATTTGTATACCGTTTTATAAATATTGAACATAAAAATTTTTGTTACATTGCTTTGTACCTTCAAAATTCCTACAAAAGCAAACTGTATTTTATCATATCGCTTGGAACACTCACGTTTTTGAATAAGTATGAAAGTAAAGACAAAATTACTTTTATTGTCCAAACAAAACTGCATTGATTGCAGAAGGCCATTGTGAATCACTGGGTTCTCTTACACTATAAAAAACTGTAACAATTAAATTTAATAAAATAATTAAATAAAATTCAATCAACTGGGTTATAGTCAAATCACTATAGTTAAAATTGAGCCAAATGCGCTATAAAACACAAATGATAAAGTTGTAGGTCTTAACAAACGAAAAAAAAAACTATGGCGCATAATATCTACCAAATGCAACTTAATCTAGAAACTATATAAATAAGGCACTACTGTGTTTAGTATTAATATGGATATAAAAGTTGTGAGAGAAGAGAGCTGCTTGCAATATGAAGTCAATTCAATTATCTACAGCATCATACGTCGACTGAGATATACTCAATAGAAGACATATATTTTTGGCGATGCGTATGATTTTACAAAATTCTTATAAAAGTCAACGTTTCAAATGTTACGATTAACCTGTTCTTGAGGTCCACTATATAATTCAATAGATGCTTTGTGAGACGTTGGTTTTTTAAAAATATTTCAACTTCTAACTCAAAAGTTGCTTGAATCTATCTTTAAATGTTTTTCCCTTCTTGTTTATTATTTTCGAGTTCTTAACAATCGTTTCGATGTTTTGCGACGTTTTTGCCTTGTTCTCGCTCTTTTCCATTAGCCGTGCATCAAATAAATTGTAAAAGTCGTCAGTCTCCATATGGGAAGCGCTTTTGCGTTCATAACGAGCATGATAAAAATGACGAAACATGGAAGTTTCCAGAAACCATTCCAGAAAGAATTTTATATTTTGCTCGTGATGCGATTGAATGAAGTCGTCTTTGTAGTATTGTTTTGGGTTCATATCAGCGAACAATTCGACGAAGAATCGAAGAAACGATTCGCTAATTAAAACACTCGAGAGCATCTTTCCTTGGTCGATGAGGTCTACCATTTGCAACGATAGATTTAATGATTTACGCAAAGAGTTTGGAATGATAATATGCTCGTCGCTGCAACTTTGAATGATTTCTTTCAAGTCCATGTCCACCAGAATTCCATCTTCAATCTCGAAAGTTACTTGGTCCAAGACTCCGGCCAGCACAGGAAATGGAGCTTGGCATATTTCAATCAGAGACTGAGGCAATATGGTAACAATAGTGTATTGCCATCTAAATGGATACAAAATAGAATCAAGAGCCAATATGGCCTTCGAAATCAAACTGATGTTCTTTCCCTGTAATATCACTTTGCGTTCGTGCAACAAACTAGCGAATATATTTATTAGTAGTTCCGGCCCTAAACATTCGAGTAAGTCACTGAGCTCAGTGTTCTCTAGCCTTAAATCGTTTGGGCGTCGAATTAAAATCTCATCGAATCGCGGATCCCGTGCAATCAGGCTTCTATTTATAAGACTCAAATCAAATGGAGCCTGCTGTTGCTTCTTATCCTCAAATTCTTCCATCAAAGACTTTGTTCCTGACTGTCTCTTTCCCAGCTTTGTTCCTTCCGAATCCGTTTCAGCGAAAGCCGCTTGTGTTGCAGACTCTGTCAACCATTTCGGATTAGCCTCTAAGCTTAAACGTTTTGGTGAGATTTTATGATTTGAAGAGAATAGTGGTTTCGGTCGAAGCGATAATGGCAATTTAACGTGTAAATATTTCCCAGCATTGGGGATCGATGTGCGTTGAATGTTACGCAACATTGACATCAACTGCGTTTCACTTTGACCGTGTCGAGATTCGATTTCTTTCAACACTTTTTGGTAGAAACCTAAAGCTTTCGTCACACTTATTATACAATATGCTAGGGGTAAACTCATTTCAGATTTTTCAGGTAGGATTCGCCTGCAGTATCCATACACTTTGAATCCACTGTCATCCGTCAAAATTAGACAATATTCCTGATTATCCTTCCCAGACCGAATGAGATCTTTGCTTGGAAAAACTAGCTGCTCGATATTATCTGGGATCGGTTCATTTGGAGGATACTTTAATTTGACATATGCACTGGACGTACTCGTATTGTATCCAACTAACAGGCAAACTTGAAACAGTTTGTGAGTATTGTCGATTTCCACTGGTGGTATGTTGTAGTCGTCTTCGAATTCCTCAGTTTTGTCTGGTAACCGTTCCTGTAGATTCCTTGAAGACGATGCCGTCGTATGGGCGTTTTCTTCAATAAGTTGCTTATATTTATTAATCCTGTCGCTAATTTTTATGTTCTCGTTACTGAGAGTTTTGAATAGTTCATTATTATTTTTTAGATCAATATCATTTACGGAGGATTTCTGAGCTGCCGGCTTAAAAGTTCCATGTACAGTTCCATAGTTGCTAATGTGCCGATTGGGTGCAACTGATATTCGTCGAACGTAATCCTTTCGTTTTTCGGTCAAGGAACGTGATAGCTTTGTCGAATTTCGATTTTCACTGTCGTCACTGCTTTTGCTATGCATAGAATAGTTATCGGCACTGGATTTCTTCTGCTGAAAGGCAGCATTCAATAAAATGCTTATCTAAAATGAAAATTTGATTGATTTTAATTTGATACGAAATGTACTGCAATTTTACCTCATCGTATGTTTTCTCCAATGAAATAGGTGTTTCTTTTTCTACGTTGTCTACGTTGCGTGTGTTGTCATTAATAACTGTACACTGAAAACAAACAAGAATATGATGAAAACGTTAAATTATTCGACATACTTAATTTGTATAAGATAGGAGAAATAGTGTACAATTAGATTGCCTAAAACGGTAAAAGTGTAGGTAAGATTATAAATTTGAAGAGAAGTTCGTTTCATATTTCATAAATTATAATCAAATCGAGGTTTAATGTGCTATTCGAACTTTTTCTGAGGCTGGCTTCTAAATCATTTCAAACGTGGTCAATTCTTTGGAAGAAAGTAGACGGAGAATGAGAAACATAGAAGTGCACTACAGCATGTACCAGGCAACTGGTTATTGCTGTTAGTGGCTGGAGAGAAAAAACATCGAAGTCCTATCACCTTTATTTGTCAATTCTGGTCTGGCTACGATCTAACCAACGATAATGAGGTGTGCGAGGAAATTTTAACCAGAATACATCGAGACCATACCTGGTGGGATGGTCTGTAAGGGATGATGACATCGATATTCCCATATCAGAGAAATTTATCTCGACCCTATCGCAGAGATTCCTTACATATTCTCTCGCAACCATTCCTTACATATTCTGTCGCAATGGTGTCAGAAGTGAAAGTGATGTGCAGGACGGCAGAGGGAGGGGAAGTGAAATTCATTAAATCCGAAGATGATCTTGATTTTTTAGTGTAAGAACATATAATACTGATAGCAAAGCAATAATCATATTTATCCAAGAAGTTAATAGACTTGATTTTCTTTTTTACTAAGACATCTTCACCTTCACCTTCAAATTTACTGTACTGGCCATTTTTAACCAGAGTAGCCATAAAACGTTCCATGTATTTTATTTAGAAACTCCTTAGCTTTAAAGCTAATTAAAAAAAAATTGGTATTGGTAATTTTTTTGTTATTCTATTCCCCGCTAAAAATGCTAATCAAGGTTATAAATAGCACAACTTCTGAACAAATCACCTATAAAATGTACAAATGTTCATTGAATTTTTAGATTTTTTGGACGATGCAATACGAGTGGACGAATTAAATTGTAATGATCTCAACGGTCTCATAGCAAAAGTTGACACCGTTGAAAGCAGTTTCAGTATTTTTAATTCGAACATTCGTAGCATTAGTAGAAACTTCGATAATTTCATTTTGAGTTTATCTTCTATAGAGCATTGTTTGGATGTGGTAGCTTTGAGTGAATGCTGAAGCATCACAAGCTTACAATCCCTTCAAATAAACCAGAATAGTGGAGTTGTTGCATACATTAAAAACCAATATAATGTTACAAATATGGAAGAGTTGGTCTTCACTGGTGCAACTGCCTTAGCCCTTGATATTAACATAGCAAATAATGTTTTCTTTAAAATAATAACAATATATAGATCACCAAGTCATTGCAGCATAACCTTTTGTTCAGAACTAGAGAGTTATTTGCAAAATTACAAACGAGGTAGTACTATTATTTTGGGAGATATCAATATAAACTTGCTAAATGATATCAATATTGAATATATCAATATCCTAAATGAGTTTGGCTTCACTTCGCATGTTAACCAATGAACGCGGGGAGGCAGTTGCTTGGATCATATATTTACCAACCTTAAGGTACTAGTACACTTTAGAAGGCAAAAATATGACCATTTTTCGAGAATTTTTTTCTCAGAGATTTTCTTAAATATTAACATGAATCTTTTTTTTAAATATTATTTAATATTTGAAAAATACAAAAACAATTTTTTTTTTATTTGATTGTTTATTTTTCCCTTTTATAAAGGGCGGTGAAACCATGTTCTGAAAAAAATCGTTACTCCACGGCGGACAGATAATCTATGGGTTGATAGGTTTGAAACAAAAAATTTCAACAGGGTTTTAAAAACTAAGATCTCTTACATTGTAATTTGCCACGGTTTTTAAACACCAAAAATTAAAAAATAATGGCGGACTTGTGAAAAAAAAATGTCAAAAATCGAACCTTTTCTTCCTAGTTTTTTTAACGCCAAAAATATGTTTTTGATTTTCCTTGTCGTATTCTGGTATATTACGATGTAAGATACTGTAACAAAAAAAACGCACTAACGTTTTTCACAATTGGTTCGGTGAATCCAGAGATTATCTGTCCGCTGTTTTAAAAAAACTTTGTTTCGAGAAAAATGTGTTTAAAGTTTTTTTTCATTTTCTTTATTTATAAGTTTCGAAAAATCGAATTTAAGCATTTACAATCAGTTAATCTGATATGCCTGGACCATAAAATATTACGCCATCATCAATAAAATCCTGCTCTTCCTGTTGTTGAGCTTCTTTTCTCGCTAAACGGCCTTGCTTTGTTGCATCTTTGCTGGCTTTCTCGGCCATTGCAATTCTTTCCGCGTCCTTCGACCGCGCATATTCATAAAAAGCTGATCCAATGGTGCAGCCCATTAATTCCATAATTTCCAATAATGTCATTCTTCCTTCGTTGAATATGGACAATGAAATTTGGAACCCCAATTCGACGACATCCTTTCCAACGAATGTATGCTTAGGAACAATTGCCCACAATGTTTTATTATAATACTTGTTGTTCTGTGTATTTTTTCCAAGCAACGTATCAATAATTATTCATCCGTTAGCTTTTCGAATACAGGTTTTACGTACTCCTGCACCTCTGGACTTAGAGCCGGTTTATGTTTATAAGGAACGTTATCTGCTTGCGCTTTTAGATATTTGCACCACTCTGGATTGCAATACTCGTGCCGCGTAGAGCATCGGTCGATATTAAATGATAAAATCCGGCCCACATTTTATTTTTCATATCGACAGAGGAATTTGGATTTTGCTGAACAGTCAAGGAGTAGTTGGTCGACAAATTTTTCATAATTTTACCGGTTAAATCTGTAGTTTTTGGAGGTGCAAGCTGTTGATATTCTAGTTTGCTCCTCTTACGTCTTCTTGTCGGCCTCGATTTATTTTCTGCTTTTTCCATTTTTTGCTGTTCTTCTTTTTTTTCCTCGGCTCTCCTAAGCTTACGCAGTTCGGTTAAGGGTTTTTTTGCCTCTTTTAGATGCCGAAATATTCGTTTTCCAAGTTTTTGAATTACAAAATCTCTCTATAATTTTGCATTTGAAATACTTGAAAAGTTCTTCGAATCGCCATCGCCTATATAATAGGCATAATTGGCGTTATGTAAGTTTATAAAATTTTAAAAAATTTATGTCATTTCCTGCACTTCCATTCCTCCAGATTTACTGGTGAATGAAGTATTTTACTCCAATTTGTGTTGGCTGCCTTGATATTTGCGAGATCTTCTAGCAGATCTGCTTTTTTTCATTTTCGAACTTTTACTTCCTTTACGATATTGTTCTTTCGGAGGCATATTTCAATAGCAGGCAGTTGATTTATAGAAGTCTAAATAAACACTGAGCACATGCAAGAAAGACGCAAATATAATTTATATAGGAGAAACCGGTATTTTTTTCAAAGTCAATATTTATATATTAAAGTTTCGAATTTCGAAAAAATATTTCAGGAGGTCATTTTTGAAGTTATATTGAGTCGAAAAATGCAATAACAAAAAATGGATTTTTTTAAATCTATAAAGTGTACTAGCAAACTTAAACAAAAACCGTGTGACGAAATTAAATCTGCGGTCATTAACTCCGAAATCTCCGATCATAAAAGTACAGTATTGTTTATAAAACTTCCTCAACCATCAAGATCCTAGGAGGTACCCAGAACTACGAACAATTACGAACTCCTGCAAGATAAAGTAGCTAATAGATCATGGAATGACGTTCTATCCAGTGATAATGTTGACACCTGTGCCAATTTAATCCACGAAGCTATATACAGTAGCAAGACAGTTTATACCCAATACGGAATGCTACTTCAAAATGTCGTAAACTGAAACCTTGGATAAACTTAGGATTGGTTAATTCGATAAAAAGAAGAAGGAGACATCAAGGAGAAATCCGCACAGTGAGCAACTAAAACATTATTAAAAAATATTGAAATAAGCTAAATAATCGTATCTCTATAACAAAAACTAACCATTTAAATAAAATAATGCAGGGAAGTGGTGGAAATGGAATGAAAATTTGGAAGGCAATTAATTTAGCTAGAGGAAAAAAGCAAGCGATTGCTCCAATAAACGCTATATTACATGACTCTAACCTCTTAACTATTAGTGAAAATGCTGAGCAAATAGCAAATGTATTTAATATCCATTTCTGCGTTGTTGAAAAATGTATGGCCCAACAATTAAATATAAACGTTGATCAAAATACAGCAGATTACCAGGCTGTAAACTTCACTGCGTCCAACTCCATAAACCCTGTTACTTAAAAGGAAATTATTCAAATAATAGATGAGATGTAAGGAGGATAAAGTCCAAATTTTGATGGCATTACATTCGAATCTCTAAAAAGAATAAAAGCACACGTAAGCAAACCCTTAGCATATTTATCTTGAGTTTTGAAACATGTACTTACCCACATATATATAAAAAAAAACTGTTGCTATGCCTATCCACAAAAATAAAAACAAATTAGGTATCAATAACTATCGTCCGATATCCTTGACTTCAAATGTCTCGAAAATTTTAGAAAAAGTTCCCAAAAGGCGGTAATTCGCATATTTGGACATGCGTCACTTCATCAATGAGAACCAATTTGGTTTCAGAGCAGAGCGCAGTACGCAAGATGCAATTGGTCAATTGTCTACCTTAATCGCAGATTCACTAGACAAGGGATACAAGTCTCTAACAGTTTTCTTAGATCTTGATAAAGCATTTGATTCTATTCCACACGCACTTATAGTACGTAAATTAGGTGACGCAAATTTCAGTCCAAGGTGGATAAAATCACTCAGAAAAATGTCACTTTTTTTAGAATCACTTTAAATCAAAAGTTGATATCACTTTGAAATAAAAAGCGAACCTTGTACGAATTCCACTTTATTATAAAAATTTTCTTTTCAAATCAAAATTTTTCATCATTGAATTAAAAAGAAAACGTATATGGCGCCAAATCATATTTGAAAATTTTTAAATCAAAAATGTTCAAATATGATTTGGCGCCATATACGTTTTCTTTTTAATTCAATGATGAAAAATTTTGATTTGAAAAGAAAATTTTTATAATAAAGTGGAATTCGTACAAGGTTCGCTTTTTATTTCAAAGTGATATCAACTTTTGATTTAAAGTGATTCTAAAAAAAGTGACATTTTTCTGAGTGATGGATTCAAAGCTATTTAGTAGATAGAAAATATAGAGTGGCAATAGCAGGAACACAAAGTACTGAGCTCTCTTTTGAGTACGATGTTCCACAAGGAACAGTTCTTGGGCCTATCCTCTTCCTTATTTATGTTAATGATATTTTCTCACACCACATAAAAGTTAATTGAAGTTAAAAACAGAATATATTCGAGCATTGCTAAAATATTGGATGAGTTACAACTGTCTCACTCTAAACATTCTTAAAACTAATTACATAGCTTTTGCTATGACGCGGCGAGGCCTACCTCAAAATCTTGACATAAGCATCCACTCAACTAGTTGTGGGTCATTCGGTCATTGTATGCCAATAAAAAATGTTTCCCATACTAAATATTTAGGAGTCACAATTGACCAACACCTAAAATGAGACCACCAAGTACAAACCTGGATAAATAAGTTAAGAAAGTTGATACCGCTTTGCTTCGAAGTTCGATATTTTCTAAATATACAAGCCTTAGGATCATTTCATTTTGCTTTAAGCTACTCAGTACTGTAGTATTAAATCATCGCCTGGGGGCGGTGCTTCGCATTGTGCGCTAAACCCTCTAAAAATTTTCAAAAGACGTTGATAAAAATATTATTAAAAAAAACCTCGCGACTATAGCTCGGAACAATTGTTTCTTTGCTTAAATGTTCGTCCAATAGACAAAATTTTCAAATTAAACCTCTTGATACAGACCTTCAACGATCTAGTAACTAATAAAATTCGAACTAATACCAATGCAACTAGAAGCGGTACCGATGAAACAATCATACTCCCAAATCGTGTAACCCATATGGGTCAAAACCATTTCACGTATGTGGGAATTAAATTACTCATATATTGCCAAGGGAAATAAAAATAATACGAGATCTGAAAAAATTTAAGAACAAAATTAAAAAAATTGATTGAACTAATTTATCTGTTAAATCTATGCCTATTTCTTTTTCCTTTTTTTATTTATCTTCATTTTCTTAAATTTATGCGTCTAATATTATATTTTCCTATTTCTTTTTGGGCTAATTAGCTATTATTCATTTTTTTTAAATGTAAATAAGTCAGTAAGAATATCTAGTTATTTTTGGATTACTTTTCTTTTATTTTGTCATATTTTATGTTTATGAATAAAAAAATTGTTAGCTGACTCCTCACCACTAACACAAGGTTTAAACCTTATTAGAGGGAGTAGTGCAATGGATTTTGTATGATATCTAAATTATGAAAATAAACACACTATTTAAAAAAATTACTGCGAAAAATGAAGGTTATAACTCTTCAACTTTTAGATTTTGTCTAATATATTGGGGCAATCTTGGGCAAAAAAAAAATTATCAGGAAGACACATGTGGACCTTGAAAAAATGTTCCTCACCTGCGGTTCTAAATTTTCTTTTCAAAGACATTTGCAGTCTGCGATTAATCCGTGTGTATCTCAGGTGGTTATAACAATAGGTTTGGAAGCTAAATTGGTTACTTTAAATCTGGCGCGGTGCCGCGCCTGATTCTATATTATGCAAAACTATGGGATTTTTAAATCGGAATTTTGTATTACCGGATTTTGTAATACGGGATTTTGTAATACTGGATTTTGTAATACTGGATTTTGTATTACGGTGCTTTGTAATACGGGATTTTGTCTTACGGGATTTTGTCTTACAGGATTTTGTAATACGGGATTTTGTAATCGGGATTTTGTAAACGGGATATTGTAATACGAGATTTTGTACCCAACCCTTTGAATTCACTATCGGAATTAGCAAAAGCTGCTATGGCTTCTTCGGTTTAAATTTAAAAAAGACATCATCATCCTTTAAAAAAGACATCTACTCAATCTTCTGGGAGAGATTCGTTTGTGGTCGTAAATTGATAGTATCTTGCCAAATTTTGAATGTCTGCTGGAATATTTGAATTCTAATCATTTTGAATTTGAATTCTCATCACTTTGAATTTGAACTCTCATCACGATTCCGCTTTTGACCCTCAGATTTCGAGGAAACCCACATTTCCAAAAACACTTATTTCAAGCAGATCGTAATTACCAGAGAGCGCTCAAATATACATAGAAACTAAGTTTATTGGGTCTGAAGAACGCTCAGTATTTTTCAGAGCTCACAATATGAGGTTCATCATATAAGTGCAATAATTTAGTTTTATGTTTGGTATAATCATCTGATCTAAGGGCTGTAAATAAGAAGTGCAAATAGGTGGAAAAAATTGCAGCTTGATGTTTTCCAGATTATCAATGCTATCACATCTAGCTTTATCAAAAATGTTGAAATAATTTAAAATTCGCGCTTTCCTTCTTGACACATATGAAGCTTTGTGCAATACTAAAGAAAACATAAATTACGCCATTTTTGTATTTATTCAATTTTACCTTCTTCCTACTTGTGCTATCCTTCAGAGAAATTGTGTGTGCTTGCTGATGTCAAAAATAAAACCTTTGTGAAGTAATATAACATCAGTTTTTCATTAAACAATCTCAACAAAAAAATATGGTGATGTTTCGGTTTTGTGTTTGCATTTCAATATCAATCTTTATATCATTCATTAAAAATAGTACTCGTGATCTAAAATTTTCTGTTAGCTCGCCAAGTTGTGCCCAACGATCTTGATCTTTCGGTTTTTCCTATGCTGCTTCCATTGCAACTGTCACGCGTTTTCTTCAAGGTTTTCCATATGTACATTTTTTCTATTTAAGATGTAGTGCTTTTTGAGGTGTTGCTCTAAAAAATACTCCTGTCTTATCAAGATTACCGATATTTGAAGCATCATAGTCATCACATAACATTCTTAGCTGTGAATGAAATTCCTGAACTGTGTCTAAACCAACATTAGCTTCTCCGCCACAAAGCGTGCCGTAGTGAATATTGTCGTCCTTTTTAACGGATTTTAGCTTTGTGTTTGCCTTGAAATCAAAGTTTTAATTTTGTAGTGGTTTGACGGGCTTTACTGTGAAGTATCTGGCCGGATATTGGCAAATTTTTGGAGCGTGTCTTAGAAGACCATTAATACAACAATTTATCTATCTGGTAGTATGGTAAATTTAATTTCAACCGCTTTCTCCCAGTGTCTTTAAAATTTTCCAACGTTATTTAATTTCTGTTTTAGTTGGTTTTTGTTTTTTTACTAATTATACTAATTTTAAAAGCTATCGGCAGTTTTTCTTTGGATGAGCAATTGATTGTCGGATGACTGTATTACTTCTAACTTATTGCGAACACTTAGGCCGTTGTATTTTGCACTCGTAGTAGATTTTTTCAGTTGTTTTGACGTTGCCTGAACAAACGTTCAAATATTTACATCATAATTATTGCATTCATACTTCCTTAAACGGAAAACATACAATGCTCAAATAAATGAATATTTTATTATTATCAGAATACCAATAAAATTCAAACTATCTATAACGTACCGAATTCTGCACATTAAATAATTTTTCAGCAGAAAGCTATGCAGAAATCATGCGAAACATTTTCTTAACCTTGAACAAATAATATTTTGCTGGAAAACTAAATTTTGCACAATTTTAGTTCAATTGTTCAGGTGGTTCGATCATACAGTGTCCCGATTAGTAGATTTTACTATATAGCCCAAATAAAGTTTTTCATAAAATTAGATAGCCCAAAAACCGCCAACCCGCGAATTCAAATTTTAGATAGCCCAATTGGCGGGAAATAGCCCAATCTGACCACACTGGCTCGGAAGATCAACTAGTAAACATTGGCACTTGGATGTGCTGCTTGCTTTTTTTTAATCAAGTGTCAGATATTTTTCGTTAAGTAAATGGAGATAGTTTTGAAGTTAAATACGAATATGAAAGAAAAGAAGACTTCAATCATTGATACAGGCTTTATAACGCTGCTACCAAAGCATTGATTATGAGGAATATTAAACAATGTGATGATAAGAGGTAGCTACTCAGTTGGTGTTAATTGTTTAGTCGTAACTTTAACATTTTGTTATGTTCGATACACAGCAAGGTAAAGAATGTACAGATGCAAAAACGATCGTTTTTTCCCTTAAACAATCAATTAAGTCTCGGTTTATAGCTTGGAAGATTAGTAATCGGTATTCACAGTTGTGGTTGACATGAATATGACTTAGGCCAATGACAAACACGGCGGTTCCAGCGAAGTATTTCCCAAGAGGAAAACCGAGTTGGTTTAGTTTTGCACTACAAAACCGAGAGGCATCCAAATCGCGGTGTGTGTCATCACAATGCTAAATGAACGCACGACTTAACCGACTCGGTTTTTCTCTCGGGAAACGCTTCGCTGGAACCGCCGTGTTTGTCATTGACCTTATAGGTTTTGCTAACGTGTAAATCATGAGGATGATCTCTAAAGTAAAAACATAGGTTAGTAGCTAGCTCCAATTTGTTTTCAGGTAAGGAATATTCACGGCCCAAAAACATAAGACGAAGGCAAACAACCTTCTTTCATTTTCTGTAAAATTATCTAATGAAAGTTCCACTACCTGCTGTTTTTCACACGATTGATGTTTTCTTTCCTCGTTTTTACTATGCCACAATTTATATACACATTTCTTTTATTGTAAAAAGTTAAGAAACTACAAAGTAATTCGCCAAACTTCTTATAAAAGTACTAAGAACTATGATAAAACTTGACGAAGTACTAAATTTTTAAGACCGTTTATTTATTGAAGATCTTTCATACGACTGTCAGATGAGCTTCACGAATCCAAAGATACGACTAAACTATTTCAGCATGAAGATACGTCCAGTAAATACAATGTAAAATGCAGTAGATGTTTAGTGTCGACTAAAATAAAAAGTATCAAACTGACAGACGATAAAAGCTTTGCATCCATACAAAAATTTTTTTTATCAACGATTCTAAACGCTCGTATACTTGTAAAGAGAAGATAAACACATTATCTAGTATCTCTACATCCGTTTCTATTTTTTGAATAAAGAATTTATATGAAGAGGAAACTTGAAGAATGATATAAACGTAAACCATAAAAATATGCAGCATATTTCCTACAAAGGTAGAGAAATATATGCTGAATAATGTGCAGTTTTAGTATGATAAAAACGAGCGTACTAAAAATTTAATTCAATTTTGCTGTTTAGGGTTTTTTTTTAAGTTGTTGACTGAACAGTATTTTCCAAACATTTATCTAAAGAGAAGAAAGTTAGAGTTTGTTGTTGCAGATGCATAAAGTGTAGTGCTACAGCTATGGTTTGAGTGTATTTTTTGGGCGTAATTTTTTTAAAGCCTAGTTTGATTAATTTTTCTCACTTCTCACTTCACTTGTTAGCACATTCTTATGCAAGCAAGCACCGGATTAAAGCACGCAACATATGTACTTACTCAAAACGTAAATACATATCACCTGACATCTTTTCCTAGCGTCTTTTTCTACCACAGTCATAATTGTAAGCATACAATCCGGGCAATAGCAGTCACAGGCAGCGAGTAATAGAAATCACAGACAATGATCAATAGCAGTCACAGGCAATGATCGATCACAGACAGTGAGCAAACACAGACAGTAAGCATTTGCTCGGACGCACAAATCTGCAATCGCAACGGTGATTAAAATCACCGCTACTTTAAACTGTTTTTTGCTCTCGCAATAAAAACAGCAGTTTAGCACATCTCCAATCAAGACTAATAATCAGCTTTCAATAATATTAGGTGCGTTTTTTTGCACACCCGAGCCGATCAAATTTTGTTAAGTATATTGAATACAACAAAAAAAAAACCATTTATTTTCCGTTAACTTCTTTTCCTAGCTTAGCGCTATGGGCAACTCTAATGATCATGTACTCGACCTTATCCTCTCTAATATCCTCATTCTTAATATGTCTGTATCTACTGCACTTCTATGTTTCCCTGACATGCCCATCGAAAAATGGAATTACTGTTGCTCTTCATTATGGTCCTCAAGGCTAATTATCAAAGAATAGCATCTAAATTTGGAAAAAAAATTAATTGATTGTTGCTATTTCGTCAGCTAGAGTTTTTATGATCCGCTTTCTAAATGTTATTTCAACTTCCATGACCTCCTCTACCTATACCCCTTTCTCGCTCGTAAATCTACAGATTCTCCATAGCTCACCCAACAACCACTGTGAGGAGTTGAATTGAAAAATGTTGCTCGGAGAAAATTTTGAAGATCACTTGATTTCGACGGATATCGCACCCTGCGCTACTTAAATAAAAAGGTAATGACACAAGGAATACAAAAAAGTGATACTAATACTAATTTTCTTCGCAAATTAGGAAAAACCAATGGTGACAGTGGTAGAAAATCACATACTGAATTCAACAAAACTTTGAGTGTCATTGAAACCTATATCACAATTTTTGGTTTGGAAACAACAAATCACAGACTTTCGTAAATTTTACGTGAAATTTGTTTCAGCGTAAATTTAGATTGAAACTTGAAAATGCAAATGGCATTGGCAGTATGTCTCTGTAGGGATCACAAGGTTGGCCGCCATACCAAGCGTACCAACCGTTCCCGCACCGTCACCATCACTACTCAAGGCAGTGCTGCCATATTAGGAATTTTAACCCTAAATTTAGGTATATTTAAAAACTTCAGGCGACAAACAGGGGAAAAAATATTCAGGGTTTTGTTTAGGGCATTCTAAAATTGAATAATGCACTTTTCCGGAACGGATGTTTCAATAAATAATAATCTCTAAATATGTAATGTCTATCTTTTTCTGATATAAGAAAATGCAGAGTGAGTGAAAAAAGTGACGTCAATTGATTACGGAATGCGGTGTTGTGATTGGTCGCATTCGTTGGCCTCCCATGGTACTGTCTAACTGTCTCTCTCGCGAATTAACCTTTCGGGAATAACTTTTTCTGAGTGAAAACTTAACGCACCCAGAACAAAATTAGTCCCGGAAGATTAGGAAGGGTGGGCGAAAGTTTCACCTCACCTTAAAAAGTTTGCTTCATGTGACAGCAGTCTTCCACATATAAAAATTTACATTTAAATAATCTGGTTTTTGAGAATGCCGAAAAATTTCCCGGAAATGACGTCACAATGGCTACGTACGGTAATTTTAGGGATAAATAGGAATTGTCTAGGGGTAAACTGCAGTGCCTGTCTGGCAGCACTGACTCAGAGACGTAACTTCGTCTTGAGCAGTCGACCAAAACGGTCATGCCGATGGCACGCTAGTAGTGTAACGCGATTCACTTATTCTTTATAGTAAATAAAGTAAGATGTTGAATATAACCCAAGTGTTTTATCTTGTGTAGAAGACGAAACCAATTAAGTAGTAATCACTACGTCTCCACTCATTTCACGCCAATTTAGTATGTGCAGCTCGTTTTTTTGAGCTAAAAGGTGACATTTGATGACAATCAGCTTTTGAATTTGAAAATTGAATTGTGCAATTTTTTTTTCAATAATAAAATCGATTGAAAATTGAAATTCTTGGCATCTTATATGTCGGAACTCAGCAGAGTCTCCGCTTTTCTCCATTGTCAAAATTTTCACTCGAAAGAATGACCAGATAACGGAGACTTGTCAAAATATATCTTCACGATTAAGTCAATACCAGCCTTTAATTAAATACTTAAAATGGTTAACAGGTCTTACCGTGACTCCGCCCGTCGAGTGAGGTCGAATTGCTCAAAGAATTAATTAGTTCTGTTATCAATCGCACTTATATATAGTAGTGTTGATCTGTTGCGACTGCTAAGTTTATTTGCACCAATGACGGAACAAAACTAATTACTACATCGTGGCTAGGGCATTAATCCTGAGATTGAAATGGTGGTCCCGAAAATTCGGGATTAGAATTTTCGGGATCCTGAGATAGTCCCGAGATTTCGGGATTTTATAAAATAACTATATTAAGGGAATTTAAACAGATATGTTGCCTTTTTCGTACTCAATCAAAACTTTATTTCAAAAATATGTAGCGAAAATGAGATTGAGAATGGCCTTAGCACAACTTAGAACTAGACCGAAGTCCAGAACCAAGAGTGCTAAGGTCAGAAGTGGAATGGCTAATGCCATTCAAGAGGCAAAACAAAAAAAAAAGAATTGCCCCGAGAGCAGGGTGCCCTAGAAATGGCCGTGAAGGCCCCTCGTCTGCTAATTAGTGCCCTAGAAATGGCCGTGAAGAGCAATTTTTTTTTTTTTTGTTTTGCCTCTTGAATGGCATTAGCCATTCCACTTCTGACCTTAGCACTCTTGGTTCTGGACTTCGGTCTGGTTCTAAGTTGTGCTAAGGCCATTCTCAATCTCATTTTCGCTACAAATATAATCATAAAACCGGAAGTTTAGTTCATTATGTTGTTAAATTTATGCACATATGTACATGGGTGCTAGCAAGTAAAATGTTAATCTATAATTGCATCTAATTTAATATTATGATCTAATTTCTTCTTATCTTCTTGCCCATTAATTTCTTCTTATTTGGTGATGATAGTTGTGAGGACGAAGACGTGAATTCGAAAGGTCCCAAGTAAGATGGTGGAGGCGGACACATTCAAGAACGCTTCGTTTATCTTGATGGCCCAAAGACCGTCTGCTTAACATCTAATTGATGTGTTGCAAACGGATTTGATTTGATATAACAGACACAAAACCGTCAAAATAATTTAGAGTTAGCTTCCAAAGATACAAAACAGTACAATACAACCAGAACGACAGTACAGTATTATTAATTAGAAGCAATTTAAACATGAACATGGCCGATCTGAAATGATGTTCTCTTGATGCCTGCTGTGGTCAAAACTACAGACCAAAGCAAATACGCATCTTTTTAATTGGTTCTCTATATGTTCGATGCAGTTCACTAAAATCAAATATTTCACATTATTTCGGAGCAATCAGTCGTTAGTTTCTCAATTTAAATACTCGCTTGTCGTTGGCGCCTTGAACTCGGCACACTCAATAGGGAGATTTTATTACGAACGTAAATGATAGGGTGTTGCTCGATTAGCTATTTTAAAGTGGCCCTCTTATTCCATTGCAAGTAGTTACTCCTAACTCACAGACTAGACCAAATAGTAGCTCAGTAATAGATTTTTTTTATATACCGATTGATATCATTTTCAGGGGGCGTAGATATTGCAGTAATGAATTTTGAATTATTACTCCTGGCCTTACATTACGTTTCCTTGGAATAGACTTGCATGAATTCCTGAAGTGTAATACTTATGTCCGACCTAGAATCATAGAAGCCAATCTCACGTTCCAGTGGATCAGACATTTTTTCGTGAAAAAATGAGTATTACGGCAAAGGCTAAATTCATTTGCTATATAAGACTCAGTCGGCCAATCCAGACATACGCATCCTCATCCTGGATTACCTGTTCTAAATGACAGAAGCGGAGATGTTCGAACGGAGAATTCGGAGCTTGCTTATGTACTAGCAGGTTTTATAGCCTAGTAACTAAGAAATGGCCGGAAAACTTTCTCCTATGGAATTTTTGATTCACTCAGGGACCGGGTTGTAGAATTGAATTGACGACAAGATTTTACGCACAGGCAGACGGTCTTGAAAACGGACTGATTCGGGATATGGGACGCACGAGTGGCTCTAATAGCCGATTTATGCATCCGCCGGAGAAAGCAGGACAACGGTGGCTCATGGACATACTAGTCATGTTTTTGCACCTCTACTGTACTTCATCATCCTGTCATTCCCCAAGAGTAACTAGACCAATTTTCGCCGAGGCTTTAACCATTTCAAGAGATATTTTGAAAGCTACCTTGGAGCTTGATAGTAGCAAAGGCCCTGGACCTGATCTTCTTCCTCCAATGTTTCTTATTAAATGTGTCTCGTAGTTAATCTCTCCTTTTCACATTATATTTAATACATCTCTTTCTTCTGGGTACTTTCCATCGTATTGGAAATCCTCCTACGTGACACCAATATTCAAAAATGGCGATAGAAGATCAATTCAAAATTATAGAGGTATTGTAATTTTATCCACTATTTCTAAACTCTTTGAAAAAATCATATGTGGTAAACTATCCCCTCTGGTTGATGCTCGACTTAACGAACAGCAGCATGGTTTTAGGAAAGGTCGTTCTACCACTACCAACCTAATAGTGCTGGCTTCCCATGTTCTGTGTAAAATGGAGAAATTCAAATTTACGCAGTCTACAATGACTTTAGTAAAGCGTTTGACCGTGTCCAAGCTTTCCAAGCTGCAGCAATTTGGAATTGCCGGATCTCTGCTAAGATGGCTTAGCACTTACCTCCACAGCCGCTCACAACATGTGAAATTCCAGGGGCTTATCTCTAAAAAAAAAATCATGTCATTTCAGGTGTATCTTGGCCCTTTGCTTTTTAACATTTTTATATCAAACTTGTCAGGGGTTTTATCTGATGTACCTCATCTACTCTATACGGACGACCTGAAAATTTATTACACTATAAAATCGCATTTAGATGCCAGCTTTTGTCAATTAAAACTAAATTCCCTCGAACATTGGTGCAGCGTGGACTACCTCTCAATAACGCAAAATCTCATGTGATTAGCTTTTCTCGAAAAAGTACGCGCGTACATTATACGTACCTTTTAAGCAATACGGCACTTAGTAGGGTCGAAAATATTTTAGACCTCGATGTGGTGCTAGATGAAAAACTCCGCTTTGATTCTCATTGCGACAAAATGATTTCTCAAACAAGTAAACGACTTGGCTTCATTAAGCGACCCGCCAGGGAGTTACAAAATCACTATACACCGCGCTCGTTTGCCCTCTTTTTGAGTATGCTTGAATCTATTCAAAATAAATTCTTGCTATTCGCTCTTAGAGGTCTTTACCATCCTTGTGATTTTAGCAATTTACCGTCATATGAATTTCGCCGACTTCTAAACTTATCACCTCTTGCATGTCATTGGAGACGCTGTTAATCTCGACTATATACAGGAAAGATTTGACATAAATAATTTCATCCCAACGCTAGACAAATACCTTCTGAATTAGCGTTACACGTCATAGTAATGCTTTAATAACGTTAATTTGAGAACAAAAAATAATTTGAAATCAGCAAGAATGTCGCAACCTACTTGGTTTTAATTTTTTTGCGAACTTGGTTCATATTCAGTGTGCACTTAAGTCAATTTAAGTCTATTATAGTTCCGGATTTAATGTCAATGTCTGTTTCGGTTGTGGTTCTGAAGATATTCCAAACCTGTTGGCCAAGCCACTTTTATCGCCTTTGTGGTTTTCTTTGTCTATTATATTAACCTCAGCTTCTCCTCCGGCTCCTTCCCAATCAGTTGGAAATCTGCTTATATTTTGCCCATCCACAAATCTGACGATTTACGCTGAATTTCTAACTATCGCCCTATTTCCCTCCTTCCTTGTTTTGGTTGAGTTCTTGAAAGAGTTGTTCACAACAGTCTGCTTTCTCTTCTCCATCCTTTCTTTGCTCTTGAGAAACATGGTTTCTTTAAAAGCAGATCTCCCACCTCTAATCTTATATCCAGTCCTAACTTAGTTCCTTCTGCTTCAGAACAACTGAAACAAGTAGCTTTTGATTCTGTTGATCCCAAAATTCTTGTTTCAAAGTTTGAAGGTTATGGGGTGTCTGGTCTTCTTTTGTCTTGGCTTTCATCCCATATTTCTGGCCGTACCTGGGCTGTAACTGTGCATTCCACCACCTCTTCCCCTTACTGTCCGCTTTCCGGAGTTCTTCATAGCTCCATTCTTGACCATAATTATTCCTACTTTTCACCAATGATCTTCCTTTCTTTATTCGTTGTCTCTTTTTGTTAATGACTGCAAGGGGTTCAGAGTGATTGATTCTACCGACGACCGCCTTCAAAATGAAATCTGTAATCTGTGCGACTGAGGCTCTCAAAATTCACTTACTTTGAACATATTCAAATGTCATCAAATATCCTATACATATAAAAAGTTACCATTAACATATTCTTACACTCTGTACGGATCTTCTACTACGGTTTTTGACAATTTTAAGGACCTTGATGTGTTCTTTGATTTAAAGCTCAAATTTGACCAGCTCATTGCGGATATAACCGCCAAAATCTCTCATTTCTCCAGTTTTATGTTCAGCTCCTTTTCCTAGCTAGCGAATCCAATCCCGGGATCCCGGCTAATATCTGGTCCCGAAAATCCCGGGATTGATGAGTTCTAATCCCGGGATTTTCGGGATCAGAAATTGGCCTGGATTCCGGGGCCGGGAGTCAAGCATAATCGGCAATCAAATTACGGCAAGACTCGAAAAGAGCAAATAGAATCCATATTTATGAGAAAGCAATTAGCATGCAGGTTCACATCAAAATGCGTAAAGAATAGAGCAAAACAAACCGATGTAACAGTTAACAAGAGAATACAAAGGGGTTTGTAAATAAATAAGTATGGACTGTTTCGCATTTAGTGCATTCGTTACTTCGAATGATTTGAGGAAATTAATACTAGCGAATGCATACACAGATTTACCAAAATCCTCAATAACAATCAAAAAAAGGCTGTGGGCTATGCAAGCAGGATAAAAATATAATAAAAAATGAGATAAGACAGGCTAGTATCTCAGGTGAACGGTTCAGTTTGACGTTTGATGAGTGGACCTCGACAACAAATAGGCGCTACACAAATATTAACATCTACTTAGTGAATTCTTACTGGAGCTTGGTGCGAGTATGGGTATCAAGCCTATAAATTTAATATTTTAATATTACGATGCATGTTGCGGAACAGCTGTGAACAGGACATCAGCGCATGCATAAAGAAAGTTCGTAAGGTAGTTTTATATATTAAAAAAGCTCCAGCGAAAAATAATAACGATCTTAAAAACTATGTCAAATCCGAGCAAGGCATTCAATTATCTCACTTACTGGATTGTAAAACAAGATGAAATAGTCTCTTGACAATGTTTAAACGGTTTTCCATTTTGAAAAACAGTATACATTAATAGGCCTGCAATATCCAGAGCGATTAAAAGGAACTGAGTTTGATTCGATTCAGAAACTTATTGAAGTTTTACTCCTTGTAAAATTGACTGTGGAGGCCTTAAATCGCAAAGATGCAAATTTATGCACTGCTAATACTTCATCAAGATTTTTATTTAGGCTGCTAGGAGAAAAACGGTCCATTCTTGTGAATGCTATGAAAATTGTAATATTGAACCGAATAAAAGAGCGTCGATGTACTGAGCTATCTGGTTAGCTAAGCTATCTCCAGTGAAATAGAATCTCTATTTTGGAAACCAAGCAACGCAAATATTTAAAAAAAAAAATACTTCAATGATCTAGATGCTGAACCCTATGCTTGCTAGCCAAAGAAATGAGGAGAACCCAGTAGATATTCATATTGAATCAGGACAAGGTAGTCGTCAATTTGGAGACGAGGCTTGGAGACGATACTTTGGATGCTTTGCTATTACTTCACTGTTGCTTCCGAAAAAAACCAATGAACTTTGGCAGAATTTTTATGTGTTGAATATTTTATATGTTAAGAGTTGTGATTTATTGTTATGATTTTTTGTCGTGATTTGTTGTTGTAATTTGTAACAGTTGTAATTTTAAATATTTGCTTTCATACTGTCAACGTCTCGGATAATTAAAATTATTGTTTTTATTTGCATCAATTAAATAAACTAGTAATTATTCAGTAACATATTTTTTATACAGTTTTCAGCTTACTTATTGCTGTAATTTTGAAATGATGGCACATAATACAATCTGTTTATTAAAAACTTGACTTATTTTGTTGTGTTATATTTTGAACATCGAATCCCGGGATCCCGGGATTTGCGATTTTTCAATCCCGTAATCCCGGGATTGAAAAAATGGTTCGGCATTGGAATCCCTATCCCTAGCGTCTCTACCTCTCTACAACTGTTTTTTTTCACGTGTTCGTAGGATCCTAGAATTTTGTTGTCAAATTTGGTCTTCCCACTATAAATATCTTAACGACGCGGTTGAGTACGTTCAGCATAAGTTTACTGGCTTATTGTAGTTTAAGCTACTTCAATGCTCTACGCTCTCTGATCTTGGCTATAAGCTGTGCTTACGTAACGTTAATCGATCAGATAGATCTTCATTATTCTGTTTTCCACGCGGTCTGAAGTTTATTTTAACTCGCCGTTAGTGAATATCCCCAAGAAGCACAATCATCTTCAGCTTTGTCTTTTTCCACTAACGTTTTCTCAATTTAAGTCTCAAATCGAAGATTCAATTCTTAAAGCTTCTTATCATGCTTATTATTGAGCTTCCTTCTATATGATCTTATGTATTCCTTTAATTTGATGAGGTTTGAAATATGTATATTTTCAGTTCTACACTTTGTATTTCCCTTAGTCTCATTTTAGTTGGTTTTAAATATTTCGACTTTTGTTATTGGGCATTAGCCTGTGAAAATGAGTTTTAAATGAATAGTGAATAAAATATTTAAAGAATAAAAAGTATAAAAAAAACCGATCATAGTTTATCTATCTAAAATGGTTAAATCATTCCCAGTGGACGTACCAATTTTTAGAGAAAAAAAAGAAGACAGAACCTTCGATCACAGTCGCACTATTATACAGTCCCGAACAAAAGTCTACGTAAACCATATAAAATAGCGGAAAATCGTTAAGAATAGCATATATAAAAAATTATTATATGATATTGCAAAATAAATATAAACCACCGCCCAAAAATATTTTATAGAAAATGCACGAAATTTCAGTTCCTACGAAAAAACTTTAACAAAAAACTAAGATATCCACAGATAACAAAGAACAAAAGTCTGCGTACACCTACAACTCATTATATTATATGGTATATTATTATTAATATTAATATTTCGTTGGCCCGCTATTCGCTGTAATTACGGCCTTCATCCTATTTAGCATGGAATTGACAAGATTTCGCATCAACTGTACTGGTATTTTGGCCTACTCCTGAAGCAAGGCGGTTTTGAGGTCTTGTTTATTTCTGATATTGTGTTTTCGGACTCTAAGCTGGAGATAATCCAATAAATGTTCTATGAGCTGAGGTCGGGCGACTGAGTTGGAGAATGTAGTTGTTTTGGGATATTGAAAATTAACCACTCCTTCACAATATCACCCGCATGCTTAGGATCCTTATGTTGCTGGGACAGTCGTAGGCCCCATTTTCGCGCGGATTGTTTTAAATTATTTTTCAATGTATTTAGATACACTATGCGATCCATAATTCCTTCAATTATGACCAGATTCCCCACTCCAGCCGCTTACATGCAACTTCAAAGTATAACATTACCGCCTTCATGGTTAACGGTTGGAATTAAGTTCTTCTTTTTAAGACTTTCCTGATTTTTTCTCTAAATTCTTTGTCTTCCTTGATGTCCGAACAAGTTGAAGTTCCTTTCGTCACTAAAGAGAATAGTCGAATCATCATTTTCATGGAGTTTAGCAAAATCCAAACTTTTCTTCTCATTTACTTCGCTGATGTACGGCTTTTTTCATGCGGATCTACTGAGATATCCAGAACTGTGGAGAAATCTACGTGCCGTTATTGGACGAACAGCCTTCTCAGTAGTATGCTTAATATCTTCCGCTAAGATTGTTGAAGATGTCTCCGGTTTATTTCTAACTTCAGTTAATGTGCTCCTGCCTTCACGTTTCTTTAGTTTACGAGGTCTGCCGCTTCGTGGCTTGTTTTCAACAGAATTTCTCACCCGGTAGTTTTTTATGACGGTCTGAATACTGGAATGAAATTTATTAACTATTTTCCCGATTTCGCGGTAAGAATGACTTTCGTTTTTCAATTTCACAATAAGTTCTCGCATGTAACGTGATATTTCTTTTCGTCTCGATTCCATTGTTTAAAAAAAGGATTTTCGTTGCAATCTTTATTTATTGACAGTAAAAAACCAACTGCCTAAATTATTTCATTATAGCATGCAGGCCAAAACAAATTTACCGCTATTTCTTAGAAGTATACGCAGACTTTTGTTCTTTGTTATCTGCCGATATTTTAGTTTTTTGTTAAATGTTTTTCGCAGAAACTGAAATTTGTATACTTTCAATAAAATAGTTTTGTACAAAGGGTTATGCTTTTTTAGGTATGATTTACTTAACAATTTTCTGCTATTTTATATGGTGTACGTAGACTTTATTCGGCACTGTATGTACTGTCATCCAGACTGAAAATTTAGACATAAGTCCTTCTTAAAATTAACTTATAATTTCAGGTAAACAGGTTATTCTTTCAGTACGCTAAATTATACATACTTCATACTTTGGATGAAGCAGGCAAACGAGATAGAGAAAACAAAAGCGTATTAAGCCGATACACCTCAACTTTCTCGACATCATCGAAAGTCACCGAGGAAAATATTAATGCAACTTTGTTTAGGGACGTGAGAATTTAATGCCAGTATTTCCGCATAATCACTTTAAACTGTATCTGAGTCACATCTAAAAGTCATACACTACACTTTACAAAGAATACTACAAATCTTAATGTTTAGGAAAGAGAGACTTATGATATTTTTGTTTACTGCTAACTCTATCATGGTACTTTGCGTACGGTGAGTAACATTATTACAATGTAGTTAGTTTCGCTCACGTATGTTTGGATCAAAATCCAAAGCGATGTCTAGTGTCTAATGCGTCTAAGCAAATGCCATAAATTATACGTCAACACAAAAGACTGGTGATAAGACTGCTAGATTGTTTAGAATGATTTCTACAGGTGCGAAATTTTCTATTATACTCCTAAGATATTTGTGATAGTCCTTTTATTAACAATAAATAATGACTTTCCATTCGATACCACTAACTAATAAAAAACACGTTACTTACCAGATAATGTGAATCAGTTGATTTGTGATTTTCGGGGCAAGCACACAGCGAGGGTGATGAGTTTTCATTTGAAACGTTGTTTTCGCCATTTTCCATGTTAAATTGTTCAATTTCACTGGTAAGGTTTGAGCATTTTGCAATCTGTCGATTACTTGATTTGAGATGACCAAAAGGCTCCATGTAAATGTGTTCGAAGGGTTTCCTGCCCGAGTATGATGTTTGTGACTTCTGCAGAAGCAACGGTTTAGTTTCGCTTTGCATAGTGTCCACTGAATCGTAAGCTGGCGTGGAATCTCGATGACACGAAATACAATTCAGAAACTTTGTGCCTTGTAGCATTAACTCAGTCTTGGATTTCTGAAGAGGCTGCCGAAATTTTATGCTGGGAAGGTGCGTTTTGGGTCCACTTTTCAGGGCTAAATTTGATTCGAGAAAGTTGATCCTATCCTGAATCTGAATGCAATTCGTTGAGTCATCATCCGTGTGATGCTGGTGCATGGCTTCGAGGAGTGTTTTTGGTTCTGGAGACGAGGTAGGCGAATCGCAAAAGGTCCGCGGAGGCTTCTTCGGTGGTGGACCAGCCGGGAGTGGCTGACGCAAAGCAGCTCTCAACGAATCCGACAGACCGCCTTGCTGGAAGCGGTCCATGTTCTCTTTAGTGTGATTCCTATCAAGGTACTTTTCGAATTTCTTATCTCCAAGCGTGTTATCTTCAATGAGCGAAGTTTGTTTGACGAGTATTGCTTTATTTTGCTTCTCACCGATACGAAACGCCGGACTTCTCTTTATACTACTGCGCTTTACTGGATCACTAGTGTGCCTCGAAAGTTTAATTTCAGCAGTCTCCCTGGATGTGCGCTTCAGTGCCAATCGATTACTTTCCACAATGGGTTGCTTAGCGACACGAACATTCGGACCTAGCAGGGCGGAATCACTGTTTTGCTTGGGAACGTCATTTTTTGCTGCCGAATATGTTTTCACGAAACTCTTCACTTTGTCATTGCGATTGACGAGATCAAAAGAAGTAGCCGCCCGTTGAAACTGAAATTTAACTGCCGGTTTTCTGACTCGCAGACCGCTTATGTCAAGAGAATCCACACTGCTCAGACTTTCGAATTGAGATTTAATTGCACTTACACGACCACTAACAGGTGGTTCGCAGGACATTTTTTCCACAGACGATATTCTTCGAATACGCCTGGTCTCTACATGATTACCGTGTCGTTGTCCGGTCACCTCGATCGACGTCGCTCCGAACAAAAATTGCGCTCTAGATACGATTAATTGATGATAAATTTAGATACAACTAGTGAGTTGTTGACATTTTTTACGCCCTGACCTTCCCACCGCACGGAATGCGGACGCTCGGAGCCCGAATTACTTTCACAATAGAACAATAAAACACTTTCGAAGAGTGCATCACACTTTTCATTTCATTATCACTTAACCGTGGTTGATAAAATTATATTAGTAAACTTAGAAAATTGTCGAAATTTGACAGCCTACTGCTCTGTCAATTACACTCCAATCGACTGATTCGACTGATTTTATTCGGTGGAGCTGCCAGGCTCAAAACCCTGATTGGATCGAAAAACGTGTTTTTGTTTGTGGATGATGACCGTTTGTATACAAGAATTTCTAATTTGCGTTAAGTAATTTGCATAAGGTGATTGTATCATGTGTGCATATCTTTCACTCGAGATAAACAGACGCCGCTCGATTAAATGATGCTGTGGATTGATTGTTGTAAAGGATTTTCAAATTTCTGCACAAGCAACCAATGTATGGTTCAAATATGAGTAGTAAACCGGTTCTATTCTGAATGAAAATTTGCGAGCTAATAAATATTTCTTACAAGAAATAGAATCAAATCCAGTTTTTCTTGAATAATTGAGAGAATTTGGTTTTGATTTTGTAAATTCACTCTCAGCAAATACTCATTTTTCTGTTTTATTTTCATTTGATAGATA
This sequence comes from Nemotelus nigrinus, assembly GCA_947369275.1. Lineage (NCBI taxonomy): Eukaryota > Metazoa > Arthropoda > Insecta > Diptera > Stratiomyidae > Nemotelus > Nemotelus nigrinus. The sequence goes on along the minus strand of OX376372.1, from coordinate 153,700,403 downwards.
AATGATCTACGCCATTAGAATTATACGCAATCATGACCATTAAATAAGTATTCTATATGCAAATTTGAAAACAATGTTATTTACATTTTGGGTAACATTTTTATTAGGTAGAAACTGCAAAACAAGTTTTTTTTCCTCCTTCCTTCCACTCTCTGCATCTTTTTATCAGAGTGCACAGTCCATGTGCACTTATGCTTGAGTTACAATCAATGCAACCAACATTTGCTGCCATGTTTTGTTGGTGGAACGAGTTACATAGCCTGAGTTACAATCAATGCAACCAACATTTGTTGCACAACAAAATGAGTTTGAACCCATGAGAACGTATGAGAGCAGTTACAATGATGCAACACAACTTTGTTGCCCAGCAGAGTTTGCTCATATCTCAAAGTTGGCATGGCAACAACATTTTTGAAAATATCCAATTCCACCTGTTCTTATGAGAGTCGGAGAAATGGGAAATGTCATATGCAAATGACAATCAAAATTTGTTTTTCTTTTGCTCATTTTTGCTCTGCAATTTACGCTGCAGCTTTTAAAGGATCAAATACTCACTGATATCACTTTCCGAGACTGTAAAGGATCCATATTATCAATCAACAATTTAGTTAATATAGCCAGTGACAGATGACGGTAAATGTTGTGTTGCATTGATTGTAACTCGTTCCACCACCAACAAAACTTGGCAGCGAATGTTGGTTGCATTGTACCGGTTTACACCGGTCGGACCAAAAGTGACCTGACCTAAAGCGCGGACTAAATCAATGCCTCCTAGAAGTACGGGCCGTCAGGCTACGTAATCGTTTTAGCTATGACGTCAATTTAGCCGTGAATTTTGACATTTCCACGAGGCAGTGCCGACAGACACGGAGATTTCACTTGCGGTTTTTAAGCTAAAATATGAATAAAACGTTAGTTTTTAGTGCGTGGACGCGTTGTAGAAATAAAATTTAGTCTTAACTTGCATTTTGTGTCAATCAATTGTATCGACAGTGAATCGACACAAAACGTCACATAACCTAACACCAGCCGATAAACATTTCGTAGCGAATTTTCCCAATAATACCGCACGCACCGCATTAATTTGTGTTTTAGCTGTTCACTAGCACTGTTCCGCGGACCTCACTTTGTTTTCACTTCACTCACTTCAACACAACCTGTACAATTTACGATTTCCCGCGGACGTCCCATAAGACTACGTGTGTTTTTCGCGACACTTTGACAGTATAGTGTGACGTCATTATTCTGCATTACGGCCCGTACTTCTAGGAGGCATTGACTAAATGAACTTAGTCCTCAGGTGTTTACAACGAACCCGACCTAAAATTTGCTTAGGTGGAATTTAGTCCTCGTCCGTATATGACAGCTGTCATTTAGTTTAATTTTCCTTCATGCACTGTATTTATCGTTTCATTTGTCTCTCAAACATGTTTATTTCAATGATTTTGTGTTAAAGGGGAATGTTATGAGCTTATATTCAACATACATACATTATTAATAGTCGCACAAAAATCAATGTTTAGGTCGCGTGTGTTTACAACGATTATAGTCCACGACCTATATTTAGGTCAGGTCGCTTGAAATCGTGGACCGACCTAAATTTAGGTCGGTCCACGAGTGTATACAGCACGTGGACTAAAAAATTTAGGTGGAATTTGGTGTTTAGTCCGCGGACTAAACGTCCGCTGTAAATGATACTATTGATTGTAACTCAAGCATAATCAAAAAATTATCAAATTATCGCAGCCGTCATATTCGAACTGTTCAAAAGTCTACCAAAGCAAACTAAATTTACAGACGTACATACATAACTTTGAATGCAGAGTAGAGCATTTACCTTGACTATCGAACAGACCAAACATGCCTGCAACCCTCGTAGGTCTTTAGGAATTGTATCAAAAGACATTATTAACTATTGGAGAAACACGTACTTTACTTCGCAATTAAGCCAAACGCATAGAACCGAGCCCACCGAACAGCACCATTCACTTTATTATTTGTCAAAGAAATGTCAATGCAATTGTCATCGAGCAATTGCCAACAAATCTTAATCCCGAGAGGACTACACCATTTCAAAAAGTAGCTTAATACCTGTCAGATTGCAAGTCGCGATAGGCCTTTTATATGAAGGCATGGCCTTCATATAAAAGGCCTATCGCGACTTGCAATCTGACAGGTACTAAGCTACTTTTTAAAATGGTGTAGTCCTCTCGTTATTAAGATTAGGTATGTTCCCGTACTACGATTAATTGCAATTAATTGCAATGAAGCGTACTAAAACGGACTAAAAAACTCTGTTTTAGTATGCTTCATTGCAATTAATTGCAATTAATCGTAGTACGGGAACAGACCTATTTATTGGGAATTGCACAATGACAATTGTTTGACATTTCTCTGACAATTAGTAATGTGAATAGTGCTGCTCAGTTGAATGAGGGAATGGAGTCTATTTTCCTATTATCCGGAGACTGGTTTCGAAGTTATTGTCGCGTAAAAGATATTTCGTATAAGTGTCGTGAAAGTGATGTGTTTATTGTGCTGTATACGCGAGAGCTTTGCAATTTGGAATACCTGCCACCTACTCCGGGCAATGTGAATCGTAAACAATTGCCGTTTGTGGTTGGTAGGATTTATTCCACTTTAAAAATCATCAAATTTTGATAATCTGCAAATTCTTCTATACAAATTACGTATAAGTGTCCCGATGAATTGAGGTCTGATGTTAAAGACTTTTTATATCTAAATTGCTTGTGAAAGATCCCAAAAAAACATTGATTAACATGACATATGAGTTTCCTCATATCTCCTGTAGGTGGATCTCGTGAATTTCATTATTACCATAAAAAAACATCACTGTGTGGACTGGTTGGGAAAAGTAGCTTAGGTCCGCCATCTTGTACGTTAATTGCTTTTGCGATAGGCCTTTTATATGAAGGCCATGCCAAAATCCACTCAGGGCCTTTCCGAATTGTCGTCTTCACCTTGGTCTTCAGCTTGTTATAACAGAATGTGACGTCACATCAAGTTTAGCTTGTCCGAATAGTTTATCTTTGGCTTGATATTTCTCCCCTGTATAACAGTTCATGATAGTCTCATCTCGTTGTTTAGACGTCATGATACCATGTTTGATTTATATATTTACAAATTACAATTATGCAAGAAAATCTAAACTTACAATCAAAACGGTTATTGTGCATGTGAGCCCAGACTTGCCATTCGACGAGCGCTTCGCGTGGTAAAGCAGGAACGATAATGCAATCGATTATTGCATTTGTCGTACAACGTTCCCATTGCCGACGAGCTTCGGACATTTAAATCGTATGTGCTGTGAAGCAGATTCGTAGTTGACCGTTGGCATTCATTCCTTTCGTTATGCGTGCAATATGTCTCAAAGCTAATTTACATTGGGGTAGTCTTCCACCCTCAATCAGTTTCATGCTGCCAGGTACAAGAGCACAGTCTTTCATTCGCCATCTTTGCTTAAATGTCATAACAAGGCAAGACAGAGAATCCGGACAGTCTATCTTGATCTCCTATAACTGTTATAATAGGTCAGCTAAAACGCTGACGTCATAATCTGTTATACGGAGATCAAGACCAAGTCGGAGACACGAATTCGGAAAGGCCCTCAGATCGGAATGCGGGCCAATATCGACCAATCGTAGCCATCTCAAACCAAGACATAGACATATAAAGAATGGACACGAAATGATAATCCATGAACCCGTACGTGAATGAAGCATTTTTACTACATATGCAACTTACTCTCTGCAAAAAAGCTTTCCCCTCAATGCCGCACACTATACCCTTCTGCGCTGTTGACTCTCTATGTAAACAAACATTTCCATACATTTCTATTGTTGTGAACATGGTCGATTTTCGGGTTAGTTGGAATAGCAGGGAAAATAAAATATGTGTCACATGGGGCACAAATTTCAAAATTAATCAAATTTTCTGAATGAAATTTGATGTTATTTTGTAAGGGGAGGTCGAAAATGTTGCTTACATACATATAACAACCATTTCTTTCCACAACTCGAAAGCTTTCTATCCTAAATCCGGTAAAAAGAGGTACATTGATTCAAATTGAATTTGTACTTACATCACACATTCTAGGGCGAAATCCTATGAGTAATTGGTGCAAAACACTTTTTACTTTCACACTGGTTATTGATCAATCTAAACATTTATACTTTTAATTGATGAAAACACGAAAATAAAACATGTGTCAAACCGCCCGATCGCCATTTTTATTGATTGCTTTTGTTCATAGGCGGGGAAAGCTTGATAGCGTGTAGGGGCATTAAGTTTGATCAATTATATGAATTGACGTCATTTAGGTGAAGAAAATTGTTCCAACGATGAAAACTGGTGTGAATGAACGATTTAAAGTAGCACAAGTAAACTTCGTAATTGACTTGGGCTACTATTTACGAATGCTGCGTGCAGATTATGATGCTAAATGATCTATACGCATGTAGATGTTTTATGTTACGTTGGTAGGCAAACCGGTTGATTGAAATTGAATTAGGAAGTGTTTTGGTCGCGAAAATTTTATTTAAGTTTGATGTCAAATATATCTAGGGAATCTTTAGGGAATTTAAGGGAATTTTAGATTTTATGGCTGTGTTTGTCTTCAAATTAAATTTTCTAAATAGTATTTCTTACACTATAGTTTACTTTTTTATGTTAATAGAAAATACGTTGAATAAGGTGGCTAATCAAGAAATAATATTATTGTTGTTGCATTATTTGCGTCATAGGTATAAAATTAATTATAAAAGACATACGGTCAACAATATTTGAATTTACCACAGCAAATATTGCAAGTAAAACTTGTGTCGAAATAGACGCCGCGATATGTGAAGTGATTTTTTCAGGCAAAGGCTATACAGCTTGAGCGCATTTGAAGGGATAAAAATGTACCTTCAAAATTACAAAATAGTACCATTTTAAATAATACAATAAAATATTATCGGCTTTAGCTTTAGAGACGATATACGTTGTCTATGCTGATTTATAGACTAGAAGGGAACTAGATCACAAATCAATAACCTCTATAAATTGTTTGTTTTTTGTGGATGCCGAGAATTTTCTAACATTATTTGCGCGTAAATGTCTTGAGTGTATATATAATTTGAAACTTTTTTAATACTCGTTAGATTAAAACATTTATTTCAGATTGTTTTATTTGAATAGTTTTTGAGCCTAATAAAGTGACTCAGTGCCGCTGAAATTGAATTTAGAATTTCTCTACCAAATAAATCCAAGTGAAGTTTTTTTTCACTGAATTATGCTTAGTGATCTGCGTTATGTGGCAACACGGCAATAATTAGGTCTGTTCGCGTACTACAATTAATTGCAATGAAGCCGTTTATGTACTTCGTTTTACTCAATGCTGAAAATTTCGCCTCTTTCAGTAAATTTCAGTAGAGTCTGAGCTATTGAAAAACAGTGAAAAATGTGAAACGCGTGTCGCGAGTAAAAATTTCCAAATGTGCGCGGCAAGCAACATATTTTTGCGTAATGTTGTTTTGAAGATCGAATATTTTTGTGGCGATAATTTATCACCACTTAGAATGACTTTATAATTACTATTGTGCTCACAAAAACCGACAACTGAATCTTTTCCGGAAATGCAATCAGAGCGTTTTCGTACTTTTCCTGAATATCCCCCACCACATGATTCACAAAAATTCTGTGACTGAAAGTACGCGAACAGACTTCAGCTCTGCTCAGAGCTAATCATTTTCATAAAAAAAAACCTGTTCAGCTGCCGCACAACTAATTAAAATACTACGCACAGTTTTAATGCAAATCGAAACTCATTGATTCGCTATTGACGTGAATTACATTACATCAATATTAACAAATTTTTATTTGCACCAAAAAAATTGCCCTTTAATTTTACAATATTTCACGCCGCCCTCGTCATACAAACACATTGCGACCTCTCGCTCACACAACTACACCAGAGGTCGAAAATTGCTTCATTTCTCTCGGCCCATTTCGTATCCATTCCTCTCTATATCTATGAACCAAGATGATGTACACATATTAGCCATAGGCTCTGTTGGTATGGCTTGGGCCAATATGTATTTCCTACATGAGATGATGCTAAGTTGGTCACATTTCAAATTGACAGGTCCCCCGAAACCGGCAAAGAACAATTCGCGCCAAATGTCAGTTGGTTAAGTTACTAGCGTTTAGAGTGTTCTAGATTATACGGCTACAAATTTTATTGAATCTCGGGTGTTTTGTTCTTTCCACTATTGAATAAAAGATTTAATAACTGAGTAACGACCACATACAATGCCTTCCACGTTAGATCTGTGCGAAAAGTATTTTGGTACGCGAGACATTTACAGTCTACTCGAGTTGACAAAGGATTCCTTGGAGAAAGCAGGTAATTGACCGGTATGCATTAATGCTTTCGTATGTTTATTACTCGTACAATTTGAATTGCAGTGAAGAAAGCCTACTATAAACTTTCCTTGAAAGTGCATCCTGATCGAGTTCCTGAAGAGGACAAAGCAGAGGCTACGGAAAAATTTAAAGTGCTTGCGAAAATCTATCAAGTTTTGACGGATAAGAACAAAAAAGCACTCTACGATGAAAAACAGATCATCGATGACGATGATGATGAAGGGAAACTGGCGAGTTGGTTGGAGCTTTGGAAGCAAATCTTCAAGCCGATCACTGAAGAAGATATTGATAACTTTCAAAAACAATACACAGGTAGGACCATTAGTGAATCAAATGCAACGGTATTCCAATAAGAAAATTCGTGCAAATCTAACAGGCCCGTAACCAAACAATTGTTGCATTACATTTCAACCTTTAAAATAATAACAATTTTCAATACTCTTTACAGATTCGGAAACTGAGCGAAATGATATAAAAAAGGCGTATCTTAACGGCAAAGGTTGTATCAACTATATGATGAATACTGTTCCGTTCATGGCTGTTGAAGACGAGCCACGTATAAAAAAAATTGTTCAAGGTAAGGGTTTTTACATAAACTATATGGTTGTTATACTGTAAACACTTCTAATTTTAAGAAATGATTGATTCTGGTGAGGTGCCCGAGTACAAAACCTTCACGAACGAATCGAAAGATAAAACAAGTCGTCGACACAAGAAATATGCGCGGGAAAAGGTCGAAGCAGAAAAACTCCAAGAGAAAATCGCCAAGAAGTCGGCAAGTCTCGAACAGCAAATACTCAAGAAACAGCAAGAACGAGCTTCCGAAGTGGGATCATTTTTCGAAAGGCTCATGGAGAAGTACGGTGGTGATGATGATTCCGAGGAATATACGGTGGAACAGTTGGGGAAAGGTAAAGGCAAAGGGAAATTGAAGGCGACGCAGAAGAAAAAGCAGCCAGCAACTAAAATAGAGGAACGGAAAGTGAGATCCGGAAGAGTCAGTAAGAAAAAATAGCGATCTCGTTGTAGACTGCAAAATGGTGTGATCCTTTTGTACTAAGCTCAAGTTTATATTTATAGGTATTGTCGATTAAAAATATGCAATCCATCACATTTTAACTTTATCTCCTTATTTGAAAAGGACATTATTTCATAACGATTTTGTTTTGGCTTACAGAGCATATTGTAAAGAATGGCGTAAAAGTTCGAAATATGTATTTGAAGTATGTATGAAACATTTTAAGTTGTTGAAGTAACTCGGCCCTAAAATAAATCACAAGTATACATTTGTTGGTGTTTCCATTACGTCTCGCATCCTGGGGTAAACTCGACTTGATGCACCACATAGGAGTTTTATGATATGCGCCAAGGTAAACCACGCCAAGCATATACTGCACCCAAACATAACTTTCCGAACAGCCAGAAAAGTGGCGTGCTCATTTAACCACCTTTTGATCAATTGTTGCTATGAGCTAACCAATGCCTGCTGACCGTACGTAAAGTCAATGTCTCCTAGAACAATGCCTTCTAGATGTACGGGCCGTAATGCAGAATGATGACGTCAGAGCATCGGGACAAATATCGCGAAAAACACACGTAGTCTTATGGGACGTCCGCGGGAAAATGTTAATTGTACGGGTTGTGTTAAAGTGAGTGAAATGAAAACTAAAGCATAGTACTGAGTTCGAGTTCACGTGAAATTTTGACATGTCTCCATTATCTGGTCATTCTTTCGAGCGAAAATTTTGGCAATGGAGAAAAGCAGAGACAATGCTCATTCCTGACGGATAAAATGTCAAGAATTTCACTTTTCGGTCGATTTTCTTATTGGAAAGACATTTGCACTGCTCCATTTTCAAATTCAAACACCAAATGTCACTTTTTCGCCCGAAAGAATGAACTGCACAAATTAAATTGGCGTGAAATGATTGGAGACATGTTTCAGTGCCATCTACGTTTTCAACGCGAAAGCAACTTCAAAGCAACTTTTCATGCTAAGAACACAGTACCAAACTTGCTTATTTTCAAGCTAAATTTTCGCCGAAACCAATTTCACGTGAAATTTTGTATGAAAATTTCACGTGAAATCGAACTCAGTACTATGCTTAAAGGCTGGTACTGAGTTCGAGTTCACGTGAAATTTTGACATGTTTCCATTATCTGGTCATTCTTTCGAGCGAAAATTTTGACAACGGAGAAAAGCAGAGACACTGCTCATTCTTGACGGATAAAATGTCAAGAATTTCACTTTTCGATCGATTTTCTTATTGGAAAGTCATTTGCACTGCTCAATTTTCAAATTGAAACACTAAATGTCACTTTTTCGCTCGAAAGAATGAACTGCACAAACTAAATTGGCGTGAAATGATTGACAACATGTTTCAGTGCCATCTATGTTTTCAAAGCGAAAGCAACTTCAAAGCAACTTTTCATGCGAAGAACACAGTACCAAACTTGCTTATTTTCAAGCGAAATTTTCGCCGAAACAGATTTCGCGTGAAATTTTGTATGAAAATTTCACGTGAAATCGAACTCAGTACTATGCTTAAAGTGGTATATGCGGAACAGTGCTAGTGAACAGCTAAAGCATAGTACTGAGTTCGATTTCACGTGAAATTTTCATACAAAATTTCACGTGAAATTGGTTTCGGCGAAAATTTAGCTTGAAAATAAGCAAGTTTGGTACTGTGTTCTTAGCATGAAAAGTTGCTTTGAAGTTGCTTTCGCTTTGAAAACATAGATGGCACTGAAACATGTTGTCAATCATTTCACGCCAATTTAGTTTGTGCAGTTCATTCTTTCGAGCGAAAAAGTGACATTTAGAGTTTCAATTTGAAAATTGAGCAGTGCAAATGACTTTCCAATAAGAAAATCGATCGAAAAGTGAAATTCTTGACATTTTATGCGTCAAGAATAAACAGTATCTCTGCTTTTCTCCGTTGTCAAAATTTTCGCTCGAAAGAATGACCAGATAATGGAAACATGTCAAAATTTCACGTGAACTCGAACTCAGTACCAGCCTTAAAACACAAATTAATGCGGTGCGTGCGGTATAATGTGGAAAATTCGCTACGAAATGTTTATTGGTTGGTGTTAGGTTATGTGATGGTTCGTGTCGATTTACTGTCGCGAAAAAATTAATTGGCACCAAGTGTACGTTATGACTAAATATTATTATCATAACGCGTCCACGCACAAAAAACTAACGTTTTATTCATATTTTAACCAAAAAACCGCAAGTGAAATCTCCGTGTACATCGGCACTGCCTAGACATGGGTAACGCAGCAAATTTTGAAGCGCTGATACACTGATACCGGCGCCAGTAGTGGTATCAGCGCACTGCGCTGATACCATTGCGCTATGATACCATGATCTTACATACGGCGCTGGTAGCATTGCGCTAATACCATGACGCTATGATTCACTCAAAAAACATGATTGAAAAAGCTTGTATGGAACGAGAGCAACCCAAATTTGAACTTACTAATTTTCCGATATAAAGTGCCCTAAAATACCCAGGCTATAGTATGTACCCATTCAGGTATCTTTCCAAACGTGCGTACGCGTAGGTATATTGCTTTGCATCAAACAGACTTGAGATACGTATACTCAACTCATATCTTTGCGCCGCGCCGTAGCATAGCGCCAAGCCAAATGGTGTTGGCATTGCAAAGCGGCAGCGCCAACACCATTGATACCGAAGTGCGTTACTGAGCTACTAATACCGAAGTGCGTTACTGCGCTACTGATACCGACAATCGGTATCAGCGCAATGGTATCAAGGCTAGTGCTTCAACGCAATTGCGCGGCGCAGCGCTGCGTTACCCATGTCTAGCACTGCCTCGTGGAAATGTCAAATTTCCTAAACTCATTACGTCACGGCGAGAACGATTACGTAGCCTGACGGCTCGTACTTCTAGAAGCATTGGGTCTGTTCCCGTACTACGATTAATTGCGATTAATCGCGATTAATTGCAATGAAGCTGTTCCCGTACTCCGTTTTACTGAAAACTGAAAATTTCCCCTCTTTCAGTAAAATTCAGTAGAGTCTGAACTACTGAAAAATACTGAAAAGTGTCAAATGGTGTGGTGCGAGTAAATAGTTTCAAACGTGCGCGGCAAGCAACATATTTTTTGCGTAATTGTGCTGTGAAGGTCGAATAGTTTGGTGGCGATAAATTATCACCGCTTAGGATAACCTTACAATCACTATTGTTCTTCCAAAAACCGAAAACTGACACTTTTCTTTGTCACTTTTCAGTAAATGCAATAGGTCTGTTTCCGTACTTTCAGCAAAGTGCAGCAGTAACAGAATTTTACAGCTTGATTATTTTTGTGGTGGGGGAACATTTGGAAAAGTACAGAAACGCGCTGCTGCAACTTGCTGCAAGTAAGAAGAAGACACTAAAAGTGACAGCTGCGTTGATTTGAATTTCGAAAAACGTTCTTGCGGACATTTTGAGTGTCATGATCACAGCCCACACACCAGATGAAGCCATCATATGCATTGGAAACACCTTGTGAACATATCCTTTTCCATCTACAAGATTATCATATTTTGCTCGTGCGCAATTATGAGTTCCATTAATAGATATAACAGGCTCTATTAATGGAGCCCATATCAATATTGATCCGCCTGCGAAACAAAATTTATAATACATCTATATTATTATGCCTGCAAAATAAAAGAACAGCATATTCCCGCCAACAATACATTTCATTTTCAGTTGCAATGACTAACAAGTTCAAAGTACAAATCAGTTCTGTCCTTATTAAAACCTAGCCTCCACCGAAGTCGATCATATACAAATACGTGCACACCATGCACTAAATATCCACCATTGGATATTTTGTAATAGCAATAAAAACGTTGTGCGAGAAATATATTCCGTGTTCATTGGAATATTGCACAGAAAAGATTTTTCTTCGCGCGCTCATTTGAATATATATACATTTCAAAGCCTCGCGCCAAGCCCATCGTAGTCGATTTGACAAGCTGCAGCAAAATGCCTCAGCTCAGTTCGGCTGTATTTTTCTACAACTTTCTGAAAGAGGGGAAGCGATGACGTCAACAAGATTTTATTTGCAGCAAAAGTACGGAAACGACTTGCTGCGAATCTATTATAATAGGTCTGTTTCCGTACTTTCAGCAAAGTGCAGCAGTAACAGAATTTTACAGCTTGATTATTTTTGTGGTGGGGGAACATTTGGAAAAGTACAGAAACGCGCTGCTGCAACTTGCTGCAAGTAAGAAGAAGACTCTAAAAGTGACAGCTGCGTTGATTTGAATTTCGAAAAACGTTCTTGCGGACATTTTGAGTGTCATGATCACAGCCCACACACCAGATGAAGCCATCATATGCATTGGAAACACCTTGTGAACATATCCTTTTCCATCTACAAGATTAACATATTTTGCTCGTGCGCAATTATGAGTTCCATTAATAGATATAACAGGCTCTATTAATGGAGCCCATATCAATATTGATCCGCCTGCGAAACAAAATTTATAATTCATCTATATTATTATGCCTGCAAAATATTCCCGCCAACAATACATTTCATTTTCAGTTGCAATGACTAACAAGTTCAAAGTACAAATCAGTTTTGTCCTTATTAAAACCTAGCCTCCACCACACCATGCACTAAATATCCACCATTGGATATTTTGTAATAGCAATAAAAACGTTGTGCGAGAAATATATTCCGTGTTCATTGGAATATTGCACAGAAAAGATTTTTCTTCGCGCGCTCATTTGAATATATATACATTTCAAAGCCTCGCGCCAAGCCCATCGTAGTCGATTTGACAAGCTGCAGCAAAATGCCTCAGCTCAGTTCGGCTGTATTTTTCTACAACTTTCTGAAAGAGGGGAAGCGATGACGTCAACAAGATTTTATTTGCAGCAAAAGTACGGAAACGACTTGCTGCGAATCTATTATAATATATTATAATAGATTCAAGTACGGAAACAGACCTAATATATTATAAAAGATTCAAGTACGGAAACAGACCTAATGAGAGCGTTCCCATACTTTCATGAATTTCCCCACCACATGATTCAGTAAAATTCAGGAAAATTCAGCTACTGAAAGTACGGGAACAGACCTATTGCTCAGCCCCTACTGAATTTTACTTAAAGAGGGGAAATTTTGAGTTTTCAGTAAAACGGAGTACGGGAACGCAGTGCTGCTATATTAGGGATTTTAACCCTAGATTTAGGGATATTTTAAAGACTTCAGGGGATAAACAGGGGGGAAAAATATTCAGGGTTTTGTTTAGGGTGTTCTAAAATTTGATAATGCATTTTTCCGGAACGGATGTTTCGATAAATAATAATTTCGAAATACGTCATGTCCACCTTTTTCTGATATAAGAAAATATAAAATATCAATCTTCCATCATACCAATAAGCGGATATTGGTGATGCTGTTTCAAAATTGATATTTCTACCTTACCGATTGACGAAAGGGGCCGCAATTGCCGTACCCTATATCTCTATCTATTCAGCTGAGTGACCGATTCAATTTTTCGTAGGTACTATTTACAATACGCTGTCGTCAAATCCATGATGGGGTCATTTAGCCGCCCCCGCTTTATCAATGTTTGGTGTGTATTGCATTTAACACGGGGATATCCCAAAATATCGGAATAAGTTATATTCGTTTCTCCGAGCTCGCTAATTAATTAATCAACTGATGAAATATGCCCATGGTACTGTCTAACTGTCTCCCGCGACTCTGTCGATAATAAACCTTTTGGGACTAATTTTTTCTGAGTGAAAACTTAACGCACCCAGGAAAAAATTGGTCCCAAAAGATAGGGTGAGTGGGGGAAAGTTTCACCTCACCTTAAAAAAGGTTGCTTCATGTGACGAAAGTCTTACACATATAAAAATTTATATGAGCCGTTTATTTTGAAAGTGGCATAAGTCACTTTTTCCAAAAAATCATGTTAATGATAACATCAATTACAATTTAACGGTATCTCTTCAAAAAAAAAAAAAAAATGAAATCAATTTGTTCAGAGCTATTGAAATTTCGTTCGAGAGAAGTTTGGCTAATTAACGGTATAACAAACATGTTTATTTTGAAAGTGGCGTAAGTCGCTGTACTCAGGAAATGCGAGGCTTAGTGGAGAAAAGAAAGAAAAAGTTTTGTTCAGTTGACACATTTTTATAAGTGAGAAAGGATAGTGAAGTTTTGTAGTTATATTATACTTATATAGTACACATCATTAGCATTATTAAAATTATTTTTATATGATGTTATCAGACAGTGAATCAGGTAAGACATACTTGTTTTAGTTATAAAATTCCAATGCATATTATTATGTTATAGAAATATTCCCTGTAATGCGAAAAAGCGTTAACGCCAGAAAAAGACATATGAGAGTGAGTTCATCAGATGGAGAAACAACTTCTATGGAGTCATTAGAAAAAAAAACCAACACAACACAGGGAACAGAAAGTCGTCGCGCACAAAAAGAGGATGTAGAAATGAGAAAAATTATACTCAAAACCTTAATAGCATAAAAGAAATAGCGGTGAAAAGTATGTAACAGCAAACTCCAAAATTGTTTTTCCCAAAAAAATTGCAGTTAAATCTTGTTGTTTGAAAAATAGTGGCGATAAAATAAGTTCGTTTGATTGACAACTTATGCTTGGTAAGTTTTGGAAGTAAGCAAACTTCGGGAAGCAAAATTTGTTTCTTAATACTATAGTTAAGCGTGGAATACCCAAAAAGAGAAGACCTAGGAATTACAAATCAAAACCAAGACAATGCCAATTTAAATATTATTTGACATGTGAAAATGCAAGTGAGTTGGTTTGTAAAAATTCTCTCTGGATACTTTCAATGTTTCAGAAGGACGACTAGCTCGAGCTCTTACAAAAGATGTTTCTGGAGAATATTCGCGTGGGAAATCTGAAAATTCCAGGAGAAAAACGGAAGAATCTTTTGAAAAAGCTATCAAAGAGCATATTCAAAGCTTCCCCGCCTTTCCTAGCCATTACACAAGGTGTCATAGTCCCCACAGAATATATTTAAGTCCAGATCTAAATATTAGGAAAATGTATAATCTTTATCTTGAAAAGTGTATAAATGATAAACAACAACACGTTAACGAGAGGATATAATAAAGATTTTACCATGATATTCCCTATAAAATGTTTTATAAACTAACTTAAGATGAAAAAGATAAATTTCTAACATTGGATTTGTCACCAAAAAGAGGAAGACCTAGACGTTATTCACAAATAGAAATGACACCTTTATATGCTGGTCCTCGTCCTGTTACTTTAGCAAAATAAAAGACATGATGGATTTGCTTCATTATGTACCCCCAATATACCACAGTTATTTTAAAAATTTGAAACAAAATATGATTTCCGAGGAATTAGCCACCCATATTAATGACGACGGTTAAATTGAACTGATGCAATTTCATATGAAATACGTTATAGTTACGAATAACTTTTACTTACGTATTAAAATGTACTCATTTTTTTGTATTTTATGAATATTAAAATATTTTTTTTTTTGTTGAATAAACCTTTATATCAAATACATAATATAATTAAGTATTATTATTTAGTTGATTTATTCATCAATAATCTTCAATCACTGTCTTTTCAAAACATCACTTTAGTAAAATACATCGAACAACATTAATTCAAGTTAGTAATTTTTCTAAACTATTTATTTTGCAAGTGGCATAAGTCACTTTCCGTAATGAAAAATTGTGGTTTTTCAATGACTATACTAAATTATTTACTCTGAGAACAAATATAAGTATCCTGAGGTAACAAATACAAGTAAATCTTCTCGACAGTTGGCATCTATATTTTTAAACATGTTAAAACGCAAACCCTTAATTATCGCGATTTAAAAACAAAGTGACTTCCCGAATTATTTACCGGAAATGACGTCACTATGGCTACTTAGGGTATTTTCAGGGATAAATAGGAATTGTCAGGGGGTAAGCCGCAGCGCCTGTCTGGCAGCACTGTGGGAACGGCTTCATTGCAATTATAGCCCGTTCACACTAGACTCTAAATCAGGCGATTTCGATCAGCTGATCGCTTTAGAGCTAAATCAAGTTAAATCGACCTGATTACCCATACATTTTTTTCCCCTTCTGACAGAGTTAATCAAGTACAAATCAGGTACTATTGTGAATTTTTCCCGGCTGAATTGTTCTCAGAGCGTGCTTAATTCCATCCGTGAGAGGGAGAGTAGATTTCAACGAAATGTCATTCGAATTTCGTTCAAATATAGCAAAAATTAGACAAAAAAGGAAAATGTGAGTTGTACAAAATGAAAAGAAAATGCTCTTGCATGTTTCTGCACCATTTTGAACAACTTTCATGCAAAAAAAATTGTACACACAAATTCGAATGACAGTTCGCTCTCTAAATCTCCTCATTCTAAATCACTTCGGGTAGTGTGAACGCTTACCTGATTAACTTTGACAGCTTCTAAATCTACTTGATTTAGAGGGTAGTGTGAACGGCTTATTAATCGCAATTAATCATAGTACGGGAACATACCTAATAGGTCTGTTCCCGTACTTTCAGTAAATGAATTTTACGGAATTTTCCTGAATCACGTGGTGGGGAATTTCATGAAAAGTACGGGAACGCTCTCATTGACAGCGTATACACCGAACGTTTAGTCCGCGGACTAAACACCAAATTCCACCTAAATTTTTTTAGTCCACGTGGTGTATACACTCGCGGACCGACCTAAATTTAGGTCGGTCCACGAATTCAAGCGACCTGACCTAAATATAGGTCGTGGACTATAATCGTTGTAAGCACACGCGACCTAAACATTGATTTTTGCGCGACTATTAATAATGTATATATGTTGAATATAGGCTCATAACATTCCCCTTTGACACAAAATCATTGAAATAAACATGTTTGAGAGACAAATGAAACGATAAATACAGTGCATGAAGGAAAATTAAACTAAATGACAGCTGTCATATACGAACGAGGACTAAATTCCACCTAAGCAAATTTTAAGTCAGATTGGAAGCTTTGCTCAGACCAATGCCTCCTAGAAGTACGGGCCGTCAGGCTACGTAATCGTTCTCGCTGTGACGTCATGGCGGTAGGGAATTTGACATTTCCACGAGACAGTGCCGACACACACCGAGATTTCACTTGCGGTTTTTTAGCTATGAATAAAACTTTAGTTTTTTGTGCGTGGATGCGTTGTAGTGTTAATATTTAGTTATAACTTGCATTTTGTGTCAATCAATTGTATCGAAAGTGAATCCACACAATACACCACATAACCTAAGAACATCTGATAAACATTTCGTGGCGAATTTTTCTAATTATACCGCGCGCACCGCACTAATTTGTGTTTTAGCTGTTCACTAGCACTGTTCCGCGGATCTCACTTGTTCACTAGCACTGTTCCCCGGAACTCACTTTATTTTCACTTTACTCACTTTAACACAACCCGTACAATTAACATTTTCCCGCGGACGTCCCATAAGACTATGTGTGTTTTTCGCGACATTTTGGCCTACTGCTCTGACGTCATCATTCTGCATTACGGCCCGTACTTCTAGGAGGCATTGCTCAGACCAATGCCTCCTAGATGTACGGGCCGTCAGGCTACGTAATCGTTCTCGCTGTGACGTCATTGTGATAGGCCATGTTGACATTTCCACGAGGCAGTGCCGACACACACGGAGATTTCACTTGCGGTTTTTAAGCTAAAGGCTGGTACTGAGTTCGAGTTTACGTGAAATTTTGACATGTCTCCATTATCTGGTCATTCTTTCGAGCGAAAATTTTGGCAATGGAGAAAAGCAGAGACAATGCTCATTTCTGACGGATAAAATGTCAAGAATTTCACTTTTCGATCGATTGTCTTATTGGAAAGACATTTGCACTGCTCCATTTTCAAATTACACAAACTAAATTGGCGTGAAATGATTGGAGACATGTGTCAACGCCATCTATATTTTCAAAGCGAAAGCAACATCGAAGCAACTTTTCATGCTTAGAACACAGTACCACTTTTGCTTATTTTCAAGCTAAATTTTCGCCGAAACAGATTTCACGTGAAATTTTGTATGAAAATTTCACGTGAAATCGAACTCAGTACTATGCTTTAGACAACGAGAAATATAGATCATTGTGTAGATTGAAAGTCGCAATAAATTAAATTGTTAAACCTAAATTTCGTGTTCTAATTAACGTATTACAACTCAGGTGTGGGATTTGGACTAGAAAATGTCTACAAGGAAAACCAGCAGGAAAATCGTGGCATTAGCCACAAATGAAGAAGGAATAGAAGAGGCCGCGTCCATGCACGAGGTCCGCGAATGCGAGACGCCGCTCTCAGGAAAGGAGTGCTCGTCGCCATACTCGGAGCTGGACGACTGAAAGTAGATGGATGAAGGTTCGGTCCAAGAATTGAAAAGATTGGAGGAGGAGGACGCAGAAATAGAACGCCGTACGCGTCTTTTAAGTAAGAGGCATGAGCTTGCCGTACTACAACGAAAGGTTTTCGAAATAGAGGACGAAAATGATGTCTGGCAGAAGGCCAAGATGGCTGCCAGGGACGCTGTTAAAACCGATGCCAATAATGAGGAAGCCGATATAAGTGCTTCTAGGGGCGTTTCCGAATTGTCGTCTTCACCTTGGTCTTGAGCTTGTTATAACAGAATGTGACGTCACATCAAGTTTAGCTTGTCCGAATAGTTTATCTTCGGCTTGATATTTCTCCCCTGTATAACAGTTCATGATACTCTCATCTCGTTGTTTAGACGTCATGATACCATGTTTGATTTATATATTTACAAATTACAATTATGCAAGAAAATCTAAACTTACAATCAAAACGGTTATTGTGAATGTGAGCCCAGACTTGCCATTCGACGAGCGCTTCGCGTGGTAAAGCAGGAACGATAATGCAATCGATTATTGCATTTGTCGTACAAAGTTCCCATTGCCGACGAGCTTCGGTAATAGTGTTGTGTTACTCATACAAGATGCATGACAAATGTCCCATTCACATCTACAAAATGTCACATCACCTCAAGCTTCAAATTTGTACCACCTCATTTTTTTTGTCATATTGAAGTGAATCGATTGACTTGAGGCGCATCGATTGTAATACTGAATGGAAAATGTATGTACGCGAGACTAGTTTGATTTGTACCACCTCATTTTTTGTCATATTGAGATGCTTTGGTTAATTTCGAAGCGATTGACTTGAGACTTTTGAGGCGCATCGATTGTAATACTGAATGGAAAATGTATGTACGCGAGACTAGTTTGATTTGTACCACCTCATTTTTTGTCATATTGAGATGCTTTGGCTAGTTTCGAAGCGATTGACTTGAGACTTTTGAGGCGCATCGATTGTAATACTGAATGGAAAATGTATGTACGCGAGACTAGTTTGATTTGTACCACCTCATTTTTTGTCATATTGAGATGCTTTGGTTAATTTCGAAGCGATTGACTTGAGACTTTTGAGGCGCATCGATTGTAATACTGAATGGAAAATGTATGTACGCGAGACTAGTTTGATTTGTACCACCTCATTTTTTGTCATATTGAGATGCTTTGGCTAGTTTCGAAGCGATTGACTTGAGAAATTTGAGGCGCATCGATTGTAATACTCAATGGAAAATGTATGTACGCGAGACTAGTTTGATTTGTACCACCTCATTTTTTGTCATATTGAGATGCTTTGGTTAGTTTCGAAGCGATTGACTTGAGACTTTTGAGGCGCATCGATTGTAATACTCAATGGGAAATGTATGTACGCGAGACTAGTTTGATTTGTACCACCTCATTTTTTGTCATATTGAGGTGCTTTGGTTAATTTTGAAGCGACTGACTTGAGACATTTGAGGCGCAGCGATTGTAATACTCGATGGAAAATGTATGTACGCGAGACTAGTTTGAGTTTGATTTGTACCAACTCATTTTTTGTCATATTGATGTGCTTTGCTCAACTTTTTTTTTAGTAGTACAGTATCCTGTTTTACGAGGATTAGGTTGAAGCGATTGACTTGTGGTACTTGAGGCACAGGGATTGCTGTACAAGGCGAAAATGTATGCATGCGAGTTTAGTTTTGAGTTTGATTTGCACGATACTTAAACACAAAATTTGGTGGTAATTAGCTACCATTTTTGGGAAATTGTTTAGTAGATTAGTAATAGTACTGCTCTCCTTAGCATAAACGTTTTATCTAAAAAAAATTTTCATTTTTGAGTTAACGCCGAATCCAAAAACTATATACTCTATTAAATCATTCTCCAAAATATGAAAATCTTATCTTCTGTGGAAGTATGCTAAAATCAATAATGAAGAATCCCCATCTATAAAAAAATGTAACCAGTACTTAACATAAATGTTCTATCCTACCGTAGCGGCGGCGTAATGGTATGGGGCTGTATGGCTGCCAGCGGCGCTGGAAACTTATAGATAATTGAAGGAATGCAATATGACACTTCATTTGAAGTATGACATTGTACCACCTCAAATTTGAAAATGAGTAACTCATACAAATACATATCAATATGACTGACGACCCAACACTATTCGGTAATTTAATTCTTAAGGCTGGTACTGAGTTCGAGTTCACGTGAAATTTTGACATGTCTCCATTTTCTGGTCATTCTTGCGAGCGAAAAATTTGACAATTGAGAAAAGCAGAGACAATGCTCATTTCTGACGGATAAAATGTCATGAATTTCACTTTTCGATTGATTTTCTTATTGGAAAGACATTTTCACTGCTCCATTTTCAAATTGAAACACCAAATGTCACTTTTCCGCTCGAAAGAATGAACTGCACAAACTAAATTGGCGTGAAATGATTCGCGACATGTTTCAGTGCCATCTACGTTTTCAACGCGAAAGCAACTTCAAAGCAACTTTTCATGCTAAGAACACAGTACCAAACTTGCTTATTTTCAAGCGAAATTTTCGCCGAAACACATTTCGCGTGAAATTTTGTATGAAAATTTCACGTGAAATCGAACTCAGTACTATGCTTTATGTGCTGTGCAATCGATTATTGCATTTGTCGTACAACGTTCCCATTGCCGACGAGCTTCGGACATTTAAATCGTATGTGCTGTGAAGCAGATTAGTAGCTGACCGTTGGCATTCATTCTTTTCGTTATGCGTGCAATATGTCTCAAAGCTAATTTACATTGGGGTAGTCTTCCACCCTCAATCAGTTTCATGCTGCCAGGTACAAGAGCAAAGTCTTTCATTCGCCATCTAAGCTTAAATGTCATAACAAGGCAAGACAGAGAATCCGGACAGTCTATCTTGATCTCCTATAACTGTTATAATAGGTCAGCTAAAACGCTGGCGTCATAATCTGTTATAAGTCGGAGACACGAATTCGGAAAGGCCCTAGGAAAACCAACGCCGCTGTCACCCCGGATGCCCCACTCGTCAACAACGTCGGGAATGCAGTTAACACTGCTCGAGTCGTTGATGCTACTGTCATAAGTGCCGCCATTGAAGCCGCCATTAATGCGGTAATGATGAATGCCAATGTTGCCACCACTGCTGTCGCTGTTTATGCTGCCGCTATTAATGCTGTCACTGCTGCCGCTATTGATGCTGTCACTGCTGCCGCCACCGCCACTGCTGCCGTTGCTGATTCGAATGTCACCGATGCTGTCAATGATCCTGCCGTCACTGCTGCCCCGCCTGCTACTGCTGTTGCTTTATCTGCTGCCCCACCTGCTACTGCTGTTGCTTTATCTGCTGCCACTTCATCTACTGCTGCTGCTGCCCCACTTACTACTGCTGTCTCAGTCGCCGCTGCTACTGTTTCGGTCACCGCCGCTGAAACCAAGGAGGAAAATTTCACTCCTAAAGTCGATGAAGCGATCGTACCAAAGAATACAGATGCTATTCGCAAGAATAAGGGTGAAGCTCACCTAACTGATGGTCCTGAAGTAAAAAGAAGAGGCCAAGAGGTATGCTGTTGCGCCAAGAATCGAGTATCTCGACATACAACTGGCGTTACCAGTGTTTTCGGGAGAGAGCACCCAGCAGCCCGTTCGGTTCTTTTTCGCGGACTTTGAAGAGACGCTGCAGCTGATTGAACTAGAGGACTATAAAAAGTTGATCTATCTGAGGAAGTCGCTGACCAGTTCAGCCCAGGAATATGCGAGGTTAAATCATGCTAGGACGTACGACGATCTTAAAAGCGGATTAATTCGGGAGTTTGAGATAGTTACCTCGATCGAAGAGATATACCACCAACTCAGAAGTATGAGATGGAATCAAGCAGCTGAACCGCTGCATCGTTTCATCCTAAAGATGCGAAATGCCGCCAAAACCTGTAATGTCAGTGAGGAAGAGATCATTGACATTATTACTGAAACACTGCAGAGTAGCGGTTTCAACTCGACACCCTTGCTAGGAAGTACTCCTTTGGAGGATCTCAAACGACGAGCCCATATATATGAGAATCTAATAAAACAGCGGTCTTCGTTTGTTCGACCGAATCTAAATGCTGTTCGATCCCAATGGGACTTGACCCGTTTATTTGCTTCTAGGAGTGGACCACTGCCGAATGCTAATCGTGAAATTATGCCTAATGCTCGTTCGATGTCAGCAAATCAACAATCTGTATCCACGCTTGCTTCAAAACAAACTACAAATGATGATACAGAGGTTCGATGTTTTAACTGTTCCTTAATGGGCCACTATCAATCGAAATGCCCATATGTAAAGCGCCCTGCAGGAAGTTGTTTTCGTTGTTGGGAGGTTGGACACGATCGGCACCGATGTCCGAATCCCAAAAAACTACTGCAGTTGAATCCCGCAGCCACGAAATCACAACTATCATCTACGCCAAACGAGTCAATGTGTGCGATGCCCGAGGCCGAATATGAAGATAGCCGATTAGACGTCTCAAATTTGGTAAGCGTCACATTTAATAATGCGTCTGAGCACGGGGAAACCCGACGACTTATCACATGTCTTTCATTATTCGACACCGGCAGCCCCGTTAGTTTTATAAATCGAGCGTTAGTACCGAAGAACATATTGTTAGCCGAAGAGAAGCCGTCATTCCGAGGATTAGGAGGAAGTTCAATCGAAGTATGTGGAACAGTTGTAACAACCATAGGTTGTCGAAAAAAAGCTACCATCATGAAATTACACGTAATAAATAATTGCAGTACCGTGTATAACTTAATCTTAAGGCTGGTACTGAGTTAACCGTGAAGCTAAATTTTGACATTTCCCCATTATCTGGCCATTCTTTCGAGCGAAAATTTTGACAACAGAGAAAAGCAGAGACACTGCTCATTCGTGACGGATAAAATGTCAAGAATTTCAATTTTCGATCGATTTTCTTATTGGAAAGTCATTTGCACTGCTCAATTTTCAAATTCAAACACTAAATGTCACTTTTTAGCTCGAAAGAATGAACTGCACAAACTAAATTGGCGTGAAATGATTGACAACATGTTTAAATGCCACCTATGTTTTCGAAGCGAAAGCAACTTCAAAGCAACTTTTCATGCTAAGAACACAGTACCAAACTTGCTTATTTTCAAGCTAAATTTTCGCTGAAACAGATTTCACGTGAAATTTTTTATAAAAATTTCACGTGAAATCGAACTCAGTACTATGCTTTAGGCCGAGATTTTCTGGATTTGAATAAAATACACCTTATAAAGAAAAAAATTTCGTATGCCAAACCAAAGCTAGAAGAAATAAAGTCGTATGTCGAATTAAAATCTGGTGTTTTCCTTTGTGCTCAGACGGGTGTTTTGAATATATTGGAAAGATTTGATTTAGTACGTAAAGGCTGGTACTGAGTTCGAGTTCACGTGAAATTTTGACATGTTTCCATAATCTGGTCATTCTTTCGAGCGAAAATTTTGACAATTGAGAAAAGCAGAGACAATGCTCATTTCTGACGGATAAAATGTCAAGAATTTCACTTTTCGATCGATTTTCTTATTGGAAAGTCATTTGCACTGCTCAATTTTCAAATTGAAACACTAAATGTCACTTTTTCGCTCGAAAGAATGAACTGCACAAACTAAATTGGCGTGAAATGATTGACAACATGTTTCAGTGCCATCTATGTTTTCGAAGCGAAAGCAACGTCAAAGCAACTTTTCATGCTAAGAACACAGTACCAAACTTGCTTATTTTCAAGCGAAATTTTCGCCGAAACACATTTCACGTGAAATTTTGTATGAAAATTTCACGTGAAATCGAACTCAGTACTATGCTTAAGGGAAAAATTGATAAAGCGTTGCCACCTCAGCCTGCCTCAACCGTTTCAGATGAAAGTCTACCAGGACATTTTTAGTATTGAAATTGATAAGCCTATAAGTCTCCCCGAAATTAATAAGGACCTTTCTCAAAGCGAAATGAATAAATTTTTGTCCATTATTGAGCAGAAATACGTTTGTCATCAGGAAGTAGAAATAAAACCATTGGGCTATGTAATGCATATTCACTTGAATTCAGATGTTCCGTTCCACTGTCCACCGAGAAGATTATCGGTGCGGGAAAAGGATGAAGTTAAGAGGATTACAGATGAACTATTGCTTGAAGGCGTCATCCGACCAAGCAGTTCTCCTTATGCCTCCGCTGTCGTACTGGCGAAGAAGAAAAATGGGCAGACGCGTATGTGTATTGATTACAGAGGCTTAAATAAACTCACTAAAAGGGACAATTACCCATTGCCGCTGATAGAAGATTGCTTGGAGTATTTGGAGGGAAAACAATTTTTCTCAGTCCTAGATCTAAAAAGCGGGTTCCACCAGGTACATGTTGCTGAGAATTCCCGAAAGTATACTTCATGCGTAACGCCCATCGGTCAATACGAGTATGTAAGAATGCCGTTTGGGTTAAAGAACGCCCCTGCTGTCTTTCAGCGGTTCATTAATGAAGTATTCGTAGACTTAATAGGAAACAAAGAAATCGTCATCTATATGGATGACATTATGTTGGCCACTAAGACGTTTGAAGAACACTTACTATTACTGACCAAAGTCCTTGAGAGGATTCGATATCGTAACCTGGAATTGATTATTGCCAAATGTCAAATCGGTCATACAGAAGTAGATCTCTTGGGGTATCGAATAACTGCCAGAGGAATTGCTCCTAGTAACGCTCATGTAAACGCTATTAAAAGGTTGAGTATGCCCACTAACACGAGGGAAGTTCAATCCGCCTTAGGGTTGTTCTCTTACTTTAGATGTTTTGTGCCAAACTTTTCACGAATAGCGAAGCCCCTTCAGAATTTGTTACGTAAGGATGCCCGATTCGAATTTTCAGAAGTCTGCTGTGCTGCTTTCCGGAAATTGCAAGAACTTCTGGTTGAATCCCCAATACTAGCTATATATAATCCACTGTATGAGACCGAGTTACATACTGATGCTAGTTCTATTGGATTTGGGGCCATATTGATGCAAAAACAGATAGACAAACGTTTCCATCC
This sequence comes from Nemotelus nigrinus, assembly GCA_947369275.1. Classification (NCBI taxonomy): domain Eukaryota; kingdom Metazoa; phylum Arthropoda; class Insecta; order Diptera; family Stratiomyidae; genus Nemotelus; species Nemotelus nigrinus. The sequence goes on along the minus strand of OX376372.1, from coordinate 153,675,496 downwards.
AGTCGCATATTACTCGAGAACAGCGACAGGACCAGAATCTCGTTATCACAGTTTTGAACTTGGAACTCTTGCTATTATCTACGCCTTACGTCGTTTCAGAGTATATTTAGAGGGAATTAAATTTCGAATAATCACTGATTGCAATTCTCTCACTCAGACACTGATGAGAAAGCAAGTGAATCCGAGAATTGGAAAATTGGAGAGTTGGAAAATTACGACTACACAATCCAACACCGTAAAGGTACTTGTATGCCACACGTAGATGCACTCAGTCGGGCTCCTATTATCGCTATTGTCACAGATGAAGATGTGGACTACAGGTTGCAAATAGCCCAAGCTCAAGACGTCGCTGTCAAAACCCTTAAGACTAAACTTCAGACCACTTCTGTAGATAACTATGAACTAATAGATGGAATGGTTTTTCGAAAAGAAACAGGAAAAAAACCTTTGTTGTACGTCCCATCGGCAATGGAGCCCCATGTTATCAGGCAGTCCCACGAGTTGATTGGTCATCAAGGAGTTGAAAAGACGTGGCAAAGGATCAAACACAATTATTGGTTTCCCGGAGGTCGACAGAAAATTGAAGAATTTATTCGTAATTGCATTCCATGCATTATGTATTCGCCTGCTGCCAGCACTTCTGAACGCAATTTGCATAGTATCCCAAAGAAACCGCTGCCCTTTGATACTGTACACCTTGACCACTTTGGCCCATTACCGTCACTTCAATCTAAGAGAAAGCATATATTGGTGGTTGTGGATGCTTTTACGAAGTACGTCAAACTGTATCCTACCAATAGCACTAGTTCACGGAAAGTCACTGCGGCCTTAGAAAAATATTTCATTTACTATAGCAGACCTAGACGAATTATCTCAGATCGAGGTACCTGCTTTACTTCTTTGGAATTTGCTGCCTTTATGCAGAGTCATAATATCGAACACATTATGGTGGCTACTGCCTCACCGCAAGCTGATGGACAAGTAGAGCGAGTTAATAGAACCCTGAAAGGTATGTTGGGAAAGTTAACCGAAGGCATCAACCATGCAGATTGGGTTTCTAAATTAGTTGAGGTCGAATTCGCTATAAATAATTCCGTAAGTACTGCTACTGGATTTACGCCAAGTCAACTGCTGTTCGGAGAGAGAGGTAGTATAGTTAGTGAGCTAGATGGATGAGCTGGAGGACAAAGTAGGCCCTGATGATAGGCCCTTGCATCAGACACGAAGCATCGCTGCAGAAAATCAAGCTAAGTCTCAACAATATAACCTGGAGTACTTCTTGAAGCACAGTAGGCCTGCTAAAATATACAAAGTTGGTGATTTCGTAGTCCTTAGAAACGTTGATACGACAGTAGGAACTAATAAAAAACTAATCCCGAGGTTCCGTGGTCCGTTTATGATACACAAGGTCCTTGAGAATGATAGGTATGTGAAAAGAGACATTGAAGATTGTCAGCAATCACAGTTACCTTATGATGGTATAGTTGAAGCGGGCAGGTTGAGGAGATGGCAAACTAATTCCCTAGTAAATCATAATCTCCCAATAGCACCAGACACTGACGAATACCAGGATGAGGAATGGCTCGAGGAAGAGGACTGTGATCCGGAGTATCTCGAAGCTGAAAACGAGGAGAGTATGCTAAATCCTTTAGCTGCGGTCTTTAATCCTAAAGCTTCCCTGATCGAGGACGATCAGTCGTCAGGTTGGACGAGTTGTAGTACAGAATCTGCCTCCACTACGAACACCACTGCGAACGCCACTGTGACTGTACCATTATCCAGAGCGAGTACCACACGAGTCAAGTCCACAGTGAAGTGGACTACGCCATTGTGTGTGTGGATCGATGTGGATGGTGACAGTCAGTCTTTCTTTAGACAACGAGAAATATAGATCATTGTGTAGATTGAAAGTCGCAATAAATTAAATTGTTAAACCTAAATTTCGTGTTCTAATTAACGTATTACAATTATGATAATATAAACAATTATTTGGTGTGCAGGTATTATTTGGACATGTTTTAACTGCACAAAAAATATTGCACATATATTCAAATACGCGATTCGAAAGCAATGCATAGCAAGCAGCCTGATAAAAAAAATCGGACTACTGTCAAATTCATACTATACACATAAATATATATATATATATATATATATATATATATATATATATATATATATATATATATGTATATATATATATATATATGTATACATATATATACATATAAATATACATATAAATATATATATATATATATATATATATATATATATATATATATATATATATATATATATATATATATATATATATATATATACAGTGCCGCTCATATTTAAGAAATTCTTTGGGTTAACCTTTTCATATTTTTAAAAGTAGTGAATAAAAAGTCCGTTGGTTTTTTTCTTGCTATTAATATATTTCCAAACAGTGATTAGATATAAAAAAAATCAAAAAAAAATTACTTTTCTATAAGAAAAAAATTAAAAAGTAAATCAATTCATTTTTGGCTACCGAGAAAAAGTGATGCAAAAATTAAACCTCTATCATATTCTACCAACTGTATTGGGTTACTGATATCAATCAATGGTTCTTAATATTTGGTAGGATTTCCTTTTCGATCTATGACAGCTTGAAGCCTTCTTGGCATAGATGAAACCAGCTTAGCGCAGTATTCTTGAGTGATCTTGCCCCACTCTTCTTTTATTATTTCCTTAAGCGCGGATTTGCTGCGGATGTTATGTGTTGCAAGTCGGCGCGACAGTTTTTCCCAAACATGTTCAATTGGATTGAGATCCGGTGATTGTGGGGCCATTTCAAGTAATTTGGAATATTCGAGTTTGGTGGGCGGTATGCTTAGGATCATTGTCTTGCATGAATATGTAGTTTGTTCCCAAATTCAACTTTTGAACGCTAGCTGCTAGCCGATCCTTTAAAATCTGGATGTAGACTTTGAGATCCATCGTTTTTTCTTCTATTATATGAAGTTCGCCAACTCCATTGAAAGCCATACATCCCCATACCATAATAGAACCACCACCATGCTTCACAGTTCCTATCATATTTTTCGTATCTAGCTCCGTAAGAGGCTTTCTGCGCACTTTGGCTCATCCATGGTGAGAAAACACATTAAACTTGCTTTCATCCGTGAGTAAGATGCGTTTCTGAAATTCGACATCCTTATTCAAATGTTCTTTGGCGATAATTTAATCTTTTTTCGCGGTTTATGTCGCTTACGAAGAATTTCTTTCGTGGAATACAACACACGTAACCCAATTTCCTTAAATGATTTCTGACTGTATGAACGCTAAAATCTTTTTTATGAATAGATTTTAGTGTTGCTTTGATTTTCGTCGCCGGTATAAAAAGATCTTTCTTGACTTCTCGTTCGATTATTCGCATATCACGGCCTGATAATATTTTCTTTCTCCCTGAGCGCTTTTTATTTGCTAAGCTTTTATTTTTACAGAACCTGTCTATTATCCTCCAAACAGTGGAAATGGGTCTATTAATGATGGATGCAATTTCCTTGTATGGAACGGTCTGGTTATGAAGCCGAAGAATAATTTTTCTTTCATCTAAAGAAGTCTCTTTTCTCATGTTGATCGACTGAAAATTGGTTAAATAGTAATATTAATGAAAACCTTAACCTGAGGATTCAGAAATTACTTTCTTTTAAAAATGTATTCCTCCAATCGCCTCTAAAATTGATTTTCGATGATGAAAACAACTAACAATGGACTGCAATCGCTGATAAAGTGACACATGTTCAATGAAAAGCAATTATTGCATCACTTTTTCTCGGTATGTTTTAACCTAGAGGTTAATCTGGAAGCGTAAACAAACTTTCAGAAACCGGTTCCTGGGAAAATGATGAAGAAGTTTTACCTATGGCACATAGGACCATACTCCGAAATATCAATTTTGCCGATATTACTTTTGAGAATTCGCAAATAAGCTATCACAGCCGAAATTTTGTATATTTTCATCTTTTTGCATCACTTCTTCTCGGCACAGTATATTAGTTAATTATTTAGTTTACGTTTCACTTCGTATATTAACTATTTAGTTTCGGCAAAAGAATATTAAAGCTTGAATATTCATATCAGATTTACGCACAACATTTATATATATTCAAATTTTCGCGACAAGCCCCTTCATCCAAAACGAGCCATTCATCTACGCCCCGAACAATTTGTCCGAATGTTCGTACATTTTCATAGTATAGCCTAGTAATGTATTCGACGAACGAAATGCAGCGAAAACGTCTGTGCGGAATCGAGCGAAATAAAGTTCCGCACCCCGACACCGGGGGCAGTATAAATTGCCATTGATGACATTTAACAAGTGCATTACATTTGAATTCGGTGCATATAAATTTAACTAACCGGCATCAAAAATGATTTCATCGGCAAAACAAAAAGTACTCTTGCAAGGATGCGCTGTTCACCCATCCATTTTCATTCATTTTTCAATAAAATATCCGCAAACTCGAATGAAATTATGAGCTGTGACATTTTTCGCATCAATAGGTCTGTTCCCGGACTTTCAGTCACTGAATTTTCCTGAATCATGTGGTGCGGGAAATTCATGAAAAGTACGGGAACGCTCTCATTGCATTTCCTGAATATTGACAAACAAAAGTGTCAGTTTTCGGTTTTTGGAAGAACAATAGTGATTGTACGGTTATCCTGAGCGGTGATAAATTATCGCCACAAAAATATTCGACCTTCGTAGCAAAATTACGCAAAAAATATGTTGCTTGCCGCGCACATTTGAAACTATTTACTCGCACCACACCATTTGACACTTTTCAGTATTTTTCAGTAGCTCAAACATAGGCGCGCCGTAGGGGGGGCCAGAGGGGGCCGAGACCCCCCAGACCCTAGGTTGGCCCCTCCCAGAAAAATAAATATTTCCAACAGCAGCCACTTAAGTTTTCGCCTCTTAGGTTTTTGTGGTTACAGCAAGAGTTGTGTGGTGCAGTAGTTTAAGCCTATACCAACTTACACTACTTATAACATAGAGACTGTGTTATTTGCGGTATTAATTACGATGTTATGGGATTTATTTCGAGATATGGACGGCAATATTTAATTTCGACAAGTTATACGTTAAGAAAAGGACGAAAAGCGCCTCAACAATCATCCTTTTTTTATTAAGATTATCTATTCATTCCTATTAGGCAATATACAGGTATTTAGATAAGAACACTTTTATAAACAGGCGTTTTATGCAATTATGTTTTTCCACATAACATAGTCTGAATATTAAAATGGTATTAACTTAGAATACCATTTTCGAAGTCATTTGGAGAATAAAAATGGTATCCCTGCCACTTTTATGCTAGTTTAGAAGTAAATTCTAATTTGGAAGTAAATACTTCCACTGAAAATCTAATTTTAATGTTATCAAGAGAAACACGTCTTGACAGCTTTTTACAAAATATATTATTGATTCTTATTTTTCAATATTTTTATTTACATTTTTCTTACCCTACTATATAAATGAATTTTGGTGTATTGTATAGTGCTGTGTGGATATGTGATTGTGGGTTGTGTTGTGTTCCCACACTATCTACTTGGTTTACACTCAGGTTAAATGTGTGTGAATTTCATTATAATTTGATAATTGCTTCAGAAGTTAAAAGGCATAGCACTTCAATTTCACCGAGTGTTTTTTCATAGTGACACAACCACCACATGGTTAATTTAATTTTAATTCGAATTCGTCGTCGACAATCAAACATATATATGTAAATGTATAAATACACATATATATCCGATTACGTGACACACTTCTTCAGCTCAGTAAACTAGCATTTACTGAGATGAAGAAAATTTCACCATTTCAACATACTCATGCATGAATGTTGAAAGAGGGCTCTGTTGAGAAAAAATATATAACTTTGCATGCACTTTTTATCCACCACCAACTGTAAAAATGCCATTCCTATTAACTATAGTCAAAATGGGGTTAGTTTGAAATGCCGCTAATTTAGTAATAAATTGACCGAGTAGAGAATGAAGGATCTGTGAGAAGGTCCAAACCACACTCTCATCACAATTTTTTATTTCTTTAACAAAATAAGAGTACATTGGGAGTGACATAAATGGCTAATTAGTTGTGGCATGGTCATTAGTTTCTCAGTTGAATTCACCAACACCCATAGCAAAGTATTTTATATTGCATGCAATTGAATACCTTCATTTGTCACAAAACTTTCCCCTCAGGCAGTGCCAAACACTGGTATGAGAGAGGAATATTTGGTTCTTATTTGGTTCTTATCATATTCATTAAACTTTTTTCAGACCTGTATCTACTCAAGATCAGTATATACAGATTGGGAATTTTACAAGTTTAGATTCTACTGTATAAATATAGTATCAAATTCATCAATCATTTGCATTTTATTCTAAAAGCCGTGTGAAAGATTTGTGTTTACGTACTTATGGTAGCTTCAAGGTTGCCCATACATTATTTAAAAACTACAGAAACTTATTTTTTATGCCCATTGATGAGTCTTGTAAATTTTGTGATGGTCTGACGACTCAGTGTGAAGCTATCACAATGCGAAATTTTCCATAGAATTTCTATTGTCGCCAAATATTCACCAAAATTTCAGCTCGACCAAACTTCGCGATCCGGATAAATTATCCGGATGGTAAAATTCATGCACAATGTGAAAACTCTAATACTGCTTGGCAGACACTAAGTGATATGGTGCTTGAACAGTCTTGGAATATTGTCAAAACAAATATGTGATCGATAGCTATGGGACTATGAAAGAGGCTTTAGAAAAAGAAATGAATGAGGGAAAATACAACGACTCAGTTTATTCATTGGGGATCTTTCATTCAATAAGTAATCCTAAGTTTGTAGTAAATCTTTTCATCTTTCACTATGTTCTTTTTATAACGCACTTGTTGAGCACATATTTCCAAACTAAAAATGCAACTCTTAGGGATGGGATACATCTAGTGAATGAAACAGTTAAAATAATACTAAATGAGCGAGAAGACTCGTATGTAGTTTGGGAAAAAATTAAATTATTCGCAGAGAAGAACTGTCTGGATCTCACATTTCCCAGAGGGTCGCGGAAACGGAAAACAGCAAAACGCTCAAGTTTCAAAGGTTTTGCTGTTTCATCTAGCCTTGGACACGCAGTTGGGGCTACAAAGATATCTCTGCAAACCAAATGGCTCGAAAAAAGTAAGTTACAGCACTCTTCCATCTTGCCAAATTATTTATGTTTTTTCTAGGTTTTCTAGGTAACAAAAATTTGAAGCAAGAGGTCAATTTCTTCCTTCTAAGCTTAATATATTCCAATTTCTTCAAAGATATTTTGAAACTTAGCTATCCTTTTCTTCAAGTATAAGTTGAAATATATTTGGCTTCTAAACGAAAAAATAGTCTTATATTTCTAATTATTTCCATTCTATTCCCGTATAATTCGTACAAGCGTTCATTTCTTAGCGGTCATGTGTGTAGTTCATACCGTGTAGCGGTCATGTGTGTGGGTAGCGGTCATGTGTGTAGTTCATACCGTGTGTAGTTCATACCTACTCTTCACGTTATATGCATGTGGTACTAGCTCATACGTATTCATAGACATGAAGTTTATTTGATAATGCATTATGCATAAGCAAATAACAAAGAATAAATTAACAAATATATAATGTATTAGTAAATTATATAAGTTGTATACGTTGTATGTATTGTACGTGTACCTTACGGAAGTTGTACGTGTTGTACGTGTACCTTACCGAAGACAAGATCATCGCATGTCTTGAACCTATGAGCTCAGACCCTATTGAATTTTACTGAGAGAGGGGAAATTCTCAGTTTTCAGTAAAACGGAGTACGGGAACAGCTTCATTGCAATTAACCGCGATTAATTGTAATTAATGGTGGTAAGGGGAACAGACCTAATTTAAGGTACCTGGGTCATTAAATGGCCGCGAAATTTAACTTGTACATAGTGCAGCGCCATCTCAGGCCGAGTCACTGCGTTGTCTTCGAAGACAGTTATACGTCTTCGAACACATTACTGACGAGCAAAATCAAACGAAACGAAATTCCGCGCCAGACTGATTTTGTATGGGATTTGACACTTCGTTTCGTTTCGCGTCGAATACATTTCAGGGCTTATGGGTAAAATCTTGGGAAAATGAAGACAGTCTGCTGGCTTTATTGCGACTCTTAATATCTTTATACTCAAAGCTCAAACCCTACTGAAATTTCATCGTACTTACTTAAAGAGGGGAAATTTTCAGTTTTCAGTAAAACGGAGTACGGGAACAGCTTCATTGCAATTTATCACGATTTATCGCAGTTAATCGTAGTACGGGAACAGACCTAATGTTCCTACACCATTTATAACCTAACCCCATCAGCTGTTTTGGGTAAACTGGACCTGATGCCCCACACCCGGGAAATCCCACCACCAGAGGGCGAAAAGGTGGTAGAAGGGCTGAAAAAATTAAGAAAAACAGACAAAATTATACAAAAAAATAAAAAAGAAGATAAAACAATTAAGAAAAAAAGAAAAGAAAGAAAAGAAGCCCCAAAAGCAAACGCAAAACCACAAAAACACAAACATATTAGCCCGACATCTATCGGCGAAATTCATGCAACAGCTGTGTGGGGCATCAAGTCCAGTTTTACCGCTGTTTTGTGATGGATCGTTTTTTTGCGTCATTGTTCTATTCTGTTCTGTATCGGAGCAAAAAAACACGCCTAATGTGTTCGAAGACGTATAACTGTCTTGGAAGACAACGCAGTGACTCGCTCTGAGATGGCGCTGCACTATGTATAAGTTAAATTTCGCGGCCATTTAATGACCCAGACACAGCGTAAGAAGTTAGTTCCTAACCAGCGTGCGGACGCCGTATATGTATACCAGGGGTGGGCAAACGGTCGATCGGTCTCGACCGGTCAATTGCAAACAGTTCGACAGTCGATCACAGACATTTTTATTAATATACTAAGTTAATTTAAAATGTGAGCTAAAAATTTAGTAGACGATTTATTCAGTACATTTTGGAATGGTCCTTGGGTTAATAGATCCAATCGGACAATCCACCCAGTCTCAGTTCACACAAGAGCTCGCATTGCCTTGGTGGCGGAGAAGCCAACGGGAAAATCCGAGATAGCTATGCTCTCGATTTGTGCAGTTTATAGATTTATATCATTTTAGTAAAACTGCTTCACTAAATCTCGTGTACGTATACGGTTGTTTCATTTCCTTAAATCTCTCTGTTCTATACACCTTACCTGCATTTGCATTCGCCTCCTTGCTACCGAGATAGTAAATTGTCACACACAGCGCAAGAAAGGTTAATCTCAATTTTAGATAAAATAAAATTAAAATTAAAATCTTTTCACGCCAATGTAGTTTTTGTAGTTCATTCTTTCGTGCTAAATAGTGACATTTGGTGTTTGAATTTTTAAAATTGAATTGTGTAAATGTCTTCTCAATAATAAAATCCTTCAAAAATTAAAATTCTTGACATCTTATCCGTAAGAAATGATAAGTGTCCCCGCTTTTCTGCATTTTCAAAATTTTTGCTCGAAAGAATGACCAGAAAATGGAGACATGTCAAAATTTAGCTTCACGATTAACTCAGTACTAGCCTAAAAAATGAGCTGCACCTACTAAATTGGCGTGAATTGATTGGAGACATGTGCCAAAGCTATTTGCATTTCAAAGCGAAAGCATGCTCCAAGCAATTTTTCACGCTTAAAAGTGAGCTTATTTTGCTTATTTTCAAGCTAAATTTTCGCCGAAATAAATTTCACGTCAAAATTTGCATGAAAATTTGACGTGAAATCGAAAACAGGCTTTAGATGGCTTAGCTCAGGAAGATTTGTGCAAAGATTTCTAAATCTTTTGCCTGAAATTATTGCATTTTTGGACACATTGGGAGAAAAACATGAACAATTGGAAGATCCAGTATGGGTAAAGATATTAGCATTTCTTACGGATTTTATGGGCCGTTACAACTTGCTAAATTTATAATTACAAGGAAAAGGAAAATATTGTTGACTTGTTAAGTTCGGTAAATGTTTTTTAAGCAAAATTAAAACCTTTTGCTTCACAATTAAATAGGCAAAATTTTTAAATATTTTCCATATTTTGAAAAACATATTAAACTTACTGGTGAATCTAGATGAAAGCTGAAAGACATTCTTCAGTTCGCGAAAGAGTCCGGGGCCTTTGATGGCCGCTTGGACTGATTTTTTTTCTCCTGCCCCATTTATCTGGTAGCACTATGTACCAATAGGTCCATGTGTGGCCTTGTGCCAACTGGTACAACCTAACCTAACCTACTGTACTGGTGCATGTAATATTGAAATGTTTTATCCTGAACTGGAAAATTTTAAACAAGAATTCGAGAGACGATTTGCAAATCTCTATAACCTTCAACCGATTTTTAAATTTATTTCATTTCCTTTTAGAAAATTCGATAACGAGGATATTTCATCAAATCTAGCTCAATCTAGAGTTAGAAATTTTAACCATAGCACGCACAAATGAAAATTATTTTTTTTATTTTATTACCATAAAAAATATCCATTATTGAGATTGGTGGCAATGAGGATATTTGCATTTTTATCGATGTGAAGCAACGTTTTCTCAAATGAAAATAATCGAATCGCAACTTAGGATTTCTCTGACTAATGACCACTTAACGGCATCTATTCGATTGTGGGCTGATCAGTGCTTACAAGCCTAACTCTACAATACTTTTTGATGAAATGGACAGTCACTCATATACATCAAAAATTAATCCAAAATATTTATTAATAAAGTAAATTGCACAAAGTAGTAATACAATGTATTTAATATATGAATATCAATAAAGACCTTAATTTGATTTTTATTTGTTTTTAATTCAACCCATTTTTCGAATTCGATCGCGTATAAAGGCTGGTACTGAGTTAACCGTGAAACTAAATTTTGACATTTCTCCATTAAGCATAGTACTGAGTTCGATTTCACGTGAAATTTTCATACAAAATTTCACGTGAAATTGGTTTCGGCGAAAATTTAGCTTGAAAATAAGCAAGTTTGGTACTGTGTTCTTAGCTAGAGATGGGCAAAAGCGCTCATAGCTCACCACTCACCACTCACTTTTACAGTGCAGCGCCTGAAAAACGCAAAGCATAGTCTGCGAACGAAAGCTCTCGTTTGTCTAAACTTAGTCAAATGTGCAGCCAAAAGTATACTGAGCGTACGGCGCAACACTGTAAAAAAGAGTCATGAGTGGTGAGCTAAGAGCTATTTTGCCCATCTCTATTCTTAGCATGAAAAGTTGCTTTGAAGTTGCTTTGGCTTTGAAAACATAGATGGCACTGAAACATGTTGTCAATCATTTCACGCCAATTTAGTTTGTGCAGTTCATTCTTTCGAGCGAAAAAGTGACATTTAGTGTTTCAATTTGAAAACTGAGCAGTGCAAATGACTTTCCAATAAGAAAATCGATCGAAAAGTGAAATTCTTGACATTTTATCCGTCAAGAATGAGCAGTGTCTCTGCTTTTCTCCGTTGTCAAAATTTTCGCTCGAATCTCTATGGTCCAATGTCACGAAATAGCTACTTTCTGATGCTTGCTATTTGACAGTCGGGCTGTCCAAGATTCCGGCATAGCTGCTAAGGTAGCAGCTATTTGCTGCTCGCAGTCTGGAGGATAGCAAGAAAGTAGCTAAGGCAAAATGGAAATGGAAAGTAGCTAAGGCAAAAATTGAAATGAAAAGATGTTTTTCGCTTTCGTGACACAGAAGATGAGGAATAAATTTGAAAATAGTGACAGCATAAATTAAATACGGGCTTTTAAACACTTCAACACAACTCGAGTTAAGTCGGCTTTCACAGAGTGCAGCTCATCTTGAGTTTTTAGCAGGCGAGCATGAACCGCAAAAGACCGGGTGCACTGATTCATGTGCCATCAAATTTTCAACGATTATTTTTTGCTCTTTTTCAAATATATGGCGTCAAAAGCCGGAAATAAGTGATACGTTTCAAATATGTTAGAAAAATTCTAATGGTTTCTGCAGCTGTAAGTTGAAAACTTCTAAATTTTATACAATTTCCAAAGTGCAATGGAAGTATTGAACTAATTCACGAAAACACAAATATTAAAATTAAAAAAAAATTTTTGAAAAAGTATTTTTGAATTTGCTGACCTTCGTAGCAGCTCTTGGCTGTTCAATATCCATAGCTGCTTCACCTAGCTACTTCGAATTTTGACACTTGCTAAAGTGATGCTATGCTATGCTTTTGAAGCAGCTATAGCATGCACATTGAACACACCCCTGGAAAACTGGAAGAAATCGCATGGAACAGAAAGAGGTGCAAGATAAGATTCGATAACTACATACTCAGGCTAGATTTTCCGTTGCTCAAATACGGCTCACTCTCGCAAAAAATACCAGTCAACTCTCAGGTTGACAGATAATGCATTGCGTAAATGGAGGCGCAATTTCAAGGTCGAAGCGTTTTTTCTGGAATATGGAAGGAGTTCACCCAATTTTCATTCTATACACTTTGACCCAGGTACCTTAAATTGATGTGAAAAATGTGACAGCTAATAATTTCATTCGAGTCTGCGGATATTTTATTGAAAAATGGGTGAAAATGGATGGATGGCCAGTGCATCCTTGCAACAGTAGTTTTTTGTTTTGCCGAAATTTTATCGTTTTTGATGCCGGCTAGTTAAATTTATATGCACCGAATTCAAATGTAATGCACTTATTAAATGTCATGAATGGCAATTTATACTGCCACCGATGTCGGGGTGCGAAACTTTATTTCGATCGATTCCGCACAGACGTTTTCGCTGTATTTCGTTCGTCGAATACATTACTAGGCTTTTGGAAGAACAATAGTGATTGTAAGGTTATCCCTAAGCGGTGATAAATTGTCGTCACAAAAATATTCGACCTTCATAGCAAAATTAAGCAAAAAATATGTTGCTTGCCGCGCACATTTGAAACTATTTACTCGCACCACACCATTTGGCACTTTTCAGTATTTTTCAGTAGTTCAGACTTTACTGAATTTTACTGAAAGAGGGGAAATTTTCAGGTTTCAGTAAAACGGAGTACGGGAACAGTTTCATTGCAATTAATCGCGATTAATCGCAATTACAAATTTAACATCTATTTTCACTCCTCCTCAAATATTCAAATTGCCGCCATAGTGAAGACACACTCCCTTAACAGCGCCTCGCAT
>OX376372.1:153547836-153662055 GCA_947369275.1 Nemotelus nigrinus | reverse complement strand
TCCATTGGGAGATGGTAATTCCGATGGACCCTAAACCCCCCCCCCCTCTCCCTTCCCATTACCATCCTACAAAATTAACTTCACATAAAAATCCCACTTACCCTTACCCCTTACCAACCCGCAACGAGACAGCGTGGTAAGGTATTGTCTCAAAATCCCCCAACATGATAAGAAAGAACAAGCACCAGCCCTCATTCTCCGTAGGCCAGAGTGGACCTGGGACTGGTAGCTTCCAGGAATCATCCACGAAGGCAGAGGGTGTTAAGAATCCGCGGAGGTTAAATTGCTACCAACAAAACATGACAACGCTACATATAGCGACATATAATTGCCGATCGCTATCGAGCCAGGCAAGACTAATTGAACTAGAGGAGGAAACAACTAAAATTAAATGGGACATTATTGGTCTGAGCGAAACCAGACGTAAAGAAGAAAGCTTGCTGACACTTGAATCGGGTAACATCCTATACCACCAGGGGACCCAATCAGGTAGAACGAGCGGAATAGGGTTCCTTATTAACAAAAAATGGGCAGGCAAGATAGATAATGTCATAAGCTACTCGGATCGAGTAGCCAGCCTAACTCTAAGGCTCTCCCAAAGATACACAGTGCAAATCATACAAGTCTATGCACCCACAACTAGCCACACGGACGAAGAAATTGAAAAGTTCTATAATGAAATAAACCAGGCTTGGTACAATAACAACAGCCACTTCAAATTTCTGATAGGGGACTTCAATGCTATCGTAGGAGGAAGGAAGGACCACGAAACTCTGGTAGGGAAATTCGGTTTGGGCATTAGGAATGAGAGAGGAGAAAGATTGGTCCAATTCGCTCACCAACATAATCTCTACATAGCAAATTCGTTCTTCAAGAAAGGCCAAAATAGAAAATGGACTTGGCAAGCCCCCAATGGAGCCACTAGGAACGAAATTGACCTGATACTAACGGACAGAATAAGAATAATAAAAGATGTATCAGTTATCAATAATTTCAGGACAGGAAGTGATCATCGTCTGGCTAGAGCAAAAATTACCTTAGATCTAAAGACAGAAAGGCTCAGACTAGTTAGGAAACCAACAAGAGCAGGTATTAACATTGACAACGTCAGAGACAACGCCATTCTCTTCCAAGAATTGGTAAATTACAAAATGCGTAATAAGGACGCAACGCACCTCGCAAAAACCATCTTGGAGTGTGCCGAAGAAGTAGGTGGACCAAGCATAGACAGTAAACACCGCAAGCTCTCAAACGAGACAAAAGCCTTACTCCGAAAACGCAGGGAAATGAAGTTATCCTCGAACATCCAAAGGATTGAATACACTGAAACCTGCAAAACGATCAGAAAGAGGATAACAGAAGATGTAAGGAAATACAATGAAAAATTAGTAGAAAGTGCCATCGAAAATAATAGGAGCCTCAAGAAGGCGAAAAGAGCATTATTGATTGGTAGAAACCAAGTGATTGCTATGCAACATGAAAATGAAAGAGTAACCGATAGGAAGAAAATACTGGAGATAATAACCAACTTCTATCAGGATCTCTACAAAGCCCCCGAAACAAGCCAAACAATAACAGCGACTATACAAGAAGCACCTGAAGAAGACGTCCCAGAAGTTCTCATTGATGAAGTGGAAGCGGCGCTGAAACAAATGAAAAATGGCAAAGCAGCTGGCAATGATGGCATCACAGCGGAACTATTGAAATACGCGGGCAGAAAAACATGGAAGATTCTGGCGAACGTATTCACAAGCTGCCTCAGAACAAGGAAAATACCTGACCATTGGAATAGTGCCAATATAATTCTGATCCACAAGAAGGGGAACAGGGAAGACATTAGAAATTACAGGCCGATAAGTCTACTCCCCGCGTTCTACAAAGTATTCACTAAAATCATCAATAACAGAATACAGGCAACCTTAGACGCAGAACAACCTCGAGAGCAGGCAGGTTTCAGAAGTGGCTTCAGCACCATAGACCACATTCACACACTGAGAGAAATTATGAGCCGAGCGAATGAGTACGAACTTCCCCTCGCCCTGGCGTACATAGACTTTGAGAAAGCCTTTGACTCAGTATACCCCGAGGCAATAATAAGAGCACTTACAAACCAAGGTATCGAGAAACCATACATAGAAACACTGACCAACATCTACAGGAACGCCAAAGCGAAAGTCAAAGTGTTCGATGACACACCAGAGTTTCCCACACAAAGAGGTGTTAGACAGGGGGATACCATTTCGCCAAGACTCTTTAGCGCCACCATGGAAGAAATCTTTCGAGGCCTAGCATGGGACAATAAAGGCTTAATCATAGATGGAGAACGGCTAAGCCACCTACGATTTGCAGATGACATAGTCCTTCTCGCCCAAAATCAGGGGGAATTACAAACGCTACTTGAGGATCTAAACTCAGCTATTAAGACAGCAGGACTGAGAATGAACCTCAATAAAACAAAGGTTATGTACAACGAATTCATAACGAGAGGCCAGGATAGAATATCAATTAATAGCACAGATTTGGAAGTGGTAGACGAATATGTGTATCTGGGCCAAACAATAAGCAACTCAGGATCGCTACTACCCGAAATAAACAAGAGAATCAAACTAGCGTGGAGTGCGTTTGGGAAAAACTGCATAATCTTCAAATCAAAAATGAAGCCCTACCTGAAGAAGAAAGCCTTTGATGGATGCATTCTGCCGGTCATGACTTATGGCTGTGAAACATGGACTCTGACAGCAGATACCACAAGAAAGCTTCAGGTTGCCCAAAGAGCAATGGAGAGATGCATGTTGGGCATCACAAGAAGAGATAGGAAAAGACTTGACTGGATAAGAGCAAAAACGCAGGTAACTGATGTGATTAATAGAATCAGAAGTCTCAAGTGGCGATGGGCCGGGCATTTGGCAAGACTATCGGACAACAGATGGACCACCAAAGTCATGAACTGGTATCCAAGGGGAGTCAAAAGACCAAGACGGCGCCCGAAACTAAGATGGGACCATGACATAAGAAAGCTAGCCGGCATATCCTGGACACGTATAGCCAAAAATAGACACAAATGGAGGGAAATGGAAAGCCAATATTTAGGGGAGGCTACATCATGATCCGTATGCATGATTGACAAGCTGACAATGATGATGATGATGATGATATATATATATATATATATATATATATATATATATATATATATATATATATGTATATATATATATATGTATACATATATATACATATAAATATACATATAAATATATATATATATATATATATATATATATATATATATATATATATATATATATATATATATATATATATATATATATATATATATATATATATATATATATATATATATATATATATATATATATATATATATTAGTTAATTATTTAGTTTACGTTTCACTTCGTATATTAACTATTTAGTTTCGGCAAAAGAATATTAAAGCTTGAATATTCATATCAGATTTACGCACAACATTTATATATATTCAAATTTCCGCGACAAGCCCCTTCATCCAAAACGAGCCATTCATCTACGCCCCGAACAATTTGTCCGAATGTTCGTAAATTTTCATAGTATAGCCTAGTAATGTATTCGACGAACGAAATGCAGCGAAAACGTCTGTGCGGAATCGAGCGAAATAAAGTTCCGCACCCCGACAGCGGGGGCAGTATAAATTGCCATTGATGATATTTAACAAGTGCATTACATTTGAATTCGGTGTATATAAATTTAACTAACCGGCATCAAAAATGATTTCATCGGCAAAACAAAAAGTACTCTTGCAAGGATGCGCTGTTCACCCATCCATTTTCACTCATTTTTCAATAAAATATCCGCAAACTCGAATGAAATTATGAGCTGTGACATTTTTCGCATCAATAGGTCTGTTCCCGGACTTTCAGTCACTGAATTTTCCTGAACCATGTGGTGGGGGAAATTCATGAAAAGTACGGGAACGCTCTCATTGCAATTCCTGAATATTGACAAACAAAAGTGTCAGTTTTCGGTTTTTGGAAGAACAATAGTGATTGTACGGTTATCCTGAGCGGTGATAAATTATCGCCACAAAAATATTCGACCTTCGTAGCAAAATTACGCAAAAAATATGTTGCTTGCCGCGCACATTTGAAACTATTTACTCGCACCACACCATTTGACACTTTTCAGTATTTTTCAGTAGCTCAAACATAGGCGCGCCGTAGGGGGGGGGGGGGGCAGAGGGGGCCGAGACCCCCCCAGACCCTAGGTTGGCCCCTCCCAGAAAAATAAATATTTCCAACAGCAGCCACTTAAGTTTTCGCCTCTTAGGTTTTTGTGGTTACAGCAAGAGTTGTGTGGTGCAGTAGTTTAAGCCTATACCAGGGGCCTGAAAGTACGTGATTTATTGATGGAAGAGATTGGAAAAGAGTGAAGGAATTACCATCAGCTGGCACGTAAAAAGAGATAAACCCAAAACAAGATCACTTTATCCCATGCGAAAGTGAGAAAATATAATGTCAAACGACAGGTGAGAATGTATATATCCGTGTTAGCTGATAGGTGAGAGTGTGTTGGCGTGCGTATAATCCCATCAAGAAACAGTAAGCGCCGCGAACATGCACTGCCAACAAACGAAATTCTCTGTATTGGGTTGCATAAAAGTGTCGGAGATATTCCTTTTACTCGCCAAATGGTATCGAAAGTAGTATTCCGCGTTAACTACCTTATCGCTTACCATTTTAATACTCAGAAAATGTATTAAGAAAAGCAATATTGCATAAATCGCCATTCGTTAAAATAGTCTCTTTGTCAAAGCACATGTATATTGCCTAGTGGGAATGAGAAACGTATTTGATCGTAGCAGAGTTGCTTGGCGGGGTATTTTGTGTCTTTTTCCAACTTGGACTTGAATATTGCTATTTACTTCTCGCCATCAGTGGGGAATTGAATTGCAATTCACGTACTTTCCGAGCTATATATAGTTCTTAAGCTATGCCTATACCAACTTACACTACTTATAACATAGAGACTGTGTTATTTGCGGTATTAATTACGATGTTATGGGATTTATTTCGAGATATGGACGGCAATATTTAATTTCGACAAGTTATACGTTAAGAAAAGGACGAAAAGCGCCTCACCAATCATCCTTTTTTTATTAAGATTATCTATTCATTCCTATTAGGCAATATACAGGTATTTAGATAAGAACACTTTTATAAACAGGCGTTTTATGCAATTATGTTTTTCCACATAACATAGTCTGAATATTAAAATGGTATTAACTTAGAATACCATTTTCGAAGTCATTTGGAGAATAAAAATGGTATCCCTGCCACTTTTATGCTAGTTTAGAAGTAAATTCTAATTTGGAAGTAAATACTTCCACTGAAAATCTAATTTTAATGTTATCAAGAGAAACACGTCTTGACAGCTTTTTACAAAATATATTATTGATTCTTATTTTTCAATATTTTTATTTACATTTTTCTTACCCTACTATATAAATGAATTTTGGTGTATTGTATAGTGCTGTGTGGATATGTGATTGTGGGTTGTGTTGTGTTCCCACACTATCTACTTGGTTTACACTCAGGTTAAATATGTGTGAATTTCATTATAATTTGATAATTGCTTCAGAAGTTAAAAGGCATAGCACTTCAATTTCACCGAGTGTTTTTTCATAGTGACACAACCACCACATGGTTCTTATCATATTCATTAAACTTTTTTCAGACCTGTATCTACTCAAGATCAGTATATACCGATTGGGAATTTTACAAGTTTAGATTCTACTGTATAAATATAGTATCAAATTCATCAATCATTTGCATTTTATTCTAAAAGCCGTGTGAAAGATTTGTGTTTACGTACTTATGGTAGCTTCAAGGTTGCCCATACATTATTTAAAAACTACAGAAACTTATTTTTTATGCCCATTGATGAGTCTTGTAAATTTTGTGATGGTCAGACGACTCAGTGTGAAGCTATCACAATGCGAAATTTTCCATAGAATTTCTATTGTCGCCAAAAATTCACCAAAATTTCAGCTCGACCAAACTTCGCGATCCGGATAAATTATCCGGATGGTAAAATTCATGCACAATGTGAAAACTCTAATACTGCTTGGCAGACACTAAGTGATATGGTGCTTGAACAGTCTTGGAATATTGTCAAAACAAATATATGATCGATAGCTATGGGACTATGAAAGAGGCTTTAGAAAAAGAAATGAATGAGGGAAAATACAACGACTCAGTTTATTCATTGGGGATCTTTCATTCAATAAGTAATCCTAAGTTTGTAGTAAATCTTTTCATCTTTCACTATGTTCTTTTTATAACGCACTTGTTGAGCACATATTTCCAAACTAAAAATGCAACTCTTAGGGATGGGATACATCTAGTGAATGAAACAGTTAAAACAATACTAAATGAGCGAGAAGACTCGTATGTAGTTTGGGAAAAAATTAAATTATTCGCAGAGAAGAACTGTCTGGATCTCACATTTCCCAGAGGGTCGCGGAAACGGAAAACAGCAAAACGCTCTAGTTTCAAAGGTTTTGCTGTTTCATCTAGCCTTGGACACGCAGTTGGGGCTACAAAGATATCCCTGCAAACCAAATGGCTCGAAAAAAGTAAGTTACAGCACTCTTCCATCTTGCCAAATTATTTATGTTTTTTCTAGGGTTTCTAGGTAACAAAAATTTGAAGCAAGAGGTCAATTTCTTCCTTCTAAGCTTAATATATTCCAATTTCTTCAAAGATATTTTGAAACTTAGCTATCCTTTTCTTCAAGTATAAGTTGAAATATATTTGGCTTCTAAACGAAAAAATAGTCTTATATTTCTAATTATTTCCATTGTATTCCCGTATAATTCGTACAAGCGTTCATTTCTTAGCGGTCATAGATAATTCGTGTGTAGTTCATACCTACTCTTCACGTTATATGCATGTGGTACTAGCTCATACGTATTCATAGACATGAAGTTTATTTGATAATGCATTATGCATAAGCAAATAACAAAGAATAAATTAACAAATATATAATGTATTAGTAAATTATATAAGTTGTATACGTTGTATGTATTGTACGTGTACCTTACGGAAGTTGTACGTGTTGTACGTGTACCTTACGGAAGACAAAATCATCGCATGTCTTGAACCTTTTGGTCCCTGGCCCCTGCCAGATTTTAGGCCACGGTACGCTTATGAGCTCAGACCCTACTGAATTTTACTGAGAGAGGGGAAATTTTCAGTTTTCAGTAAAACGGAGTACGGGAACAGCTTCATTGCAATTTATCACGATTTATCGCAGTTAATCGTAGTACGGGAACAGACCTAATGTTCCTACACCATTTATAACCTAACCCCATCAGCTGTTTTGGGTAAACTGGACCTGATGCCCCACACCCGGGAAATCCCACCACCAGAGGGCGAAAAGGTGGTAGAAGGGCTGAAAAAATTAAGAAAAACAGACAAAATTATACAAAAAAATAAAAAAGAAGATAAAACAATTAAGAAAAAAAAAGAAAAGAAAGAAAAGAAGCCCCAAAAGCAAACACAAAACCACAAAAACACAAACATATTAGCCCGACATCTATCGGCGAAATTCATGCAACAGCTGTGTGGAGCATCAAGTCCAGTTTTACCGCTGTTTTGTGATGGATCGTTTTTTTGCGTCATTGTTCTATTCTGTTCTGTATCGGAGCAAAAAAACACGCCTAATGTGTTCGAAGACGTATAACTGTCTTGGAAGACAACGCAGTGACTCGCTCTGAGATGGCGCTGCACTATGTATAAGTTAAATTTCGCGGCCATTTAATGACCCAGACACAGCGTAAGAAGTTAGTTCCTAACCAGCGTGCGGACGCCGTATATGTATACCAGCGGTGGGCAAACGGTCGATCGGTCTCGACCGGTCAATTGCAAACAGTTCGACAGTCGATCACAGACATTTTTATTAATATACTAAGTTAATTTAAAATGTGAGCTAAAAATTTATTAGACGATTTATTCAGTACATTTTGGAATGGTCCTTGGGTTAATAGATCCAATCGGACAATCCACGCAGTTTTAGTTCACACAAGAGCTCGCATTGCCTTGGTGGCGGAGAAGCCAACGGGAAAATCCGAGATAGCTATGCTCTCGATTTGTGCAGTTTATAGATTTATATCATTTTAGTAAAACTGCTTCACTAAATCTCGTGTACGTATACGGTTGTTTCATTTCCTTAAATCTCTCTGTTCTATACACCTTACCTGCATTTGCATTCGCCTCCCTGCTACCGAGAGAGTAAATTGTCACACACAGCGCAAGAAAGGTTAATCTCAATTTTAGATAAAATAAAATTAAAATTAAAATCTTTTCACGCCAATGTAGTTTTTGTAGTTCATTCTTTCGTGCTAAATAGTGACATTTGGTGTTTGAATTTTTAAAATTGAATTGTGTAAATGTCTTCTCAATAATAAAATCCTTCAAAAATTAAAATTCTTGACATCTTATCCGTCAGAAATGATAAGTGTCCCCGCTTTTCTGCATTTTCAAAATTTTTGCTCGAAAGAATGACCAGAAAATGGAGACATGTCAAAATTTAGCTTCACGATTAACTCAGTACTAGCCTAAAAAATGAGCTGCACCTACTAAATTGGCGTGAAATGATTGGAGACATGTGCCAAAGCTATTTGCATTTCAAAGCGAAAGCATGCTCCAAGCAATTTTTCACGCTTAAAAGTGAGCTTATTTTGCTTATTTTCAAGCTAAATTTTCGCCGAAATAAATTTCACGTCAAAATTTGCATGAAAATTTGACGTGAAATCGAAAACAGGCTTTAGATGGCTTAGCTCAGGAAGATTTGTGCAAAGATTTCTAAATCTTTTGCCTGAAATTACTGCATTTTTGGACACATTGGGAGAAAAACATGAACAATTGGAAGATCCAGTATGGGTAAAGATATTAGCATTTCTTACGGATTTTATGGGCCGTTACAACTTGCTAAATTTATAATTACAAGGAAAAGGAAAATATTGTTGACTTGTTAAGTTCGGTGTTGTGTACACTTGATTGACACTGACGTTTCGACACTGGTCGAAATGTCAAATATCACATAGATGGCGACTAGAGCGCCCTAATTGCACGCGGTGGTAAATACCTGGAACTAGGTAATTATTTTTGATTCGCGCAGATTTTTTTTGAAAAGCTTAACTGTAATACTATTGCTATAAAAGCTCAGGATTAGAATCAATAAAGATCAATCTGCATTGGTAAGCCAAATTATAAGCGGCAACCAAAACTTCCGAAAAGAATCGTTTTTCTTTATTCTAAAAACGTGTTACTCTCGGAAAGATTAATTCAGGTTTTGCAGAAGCGGCGACAGGCTCGCCAAAGCAAAGCCTTTGTTGGTTCGACTTGTGAGAAATACTCTGTCTGATTTTTGCATAAGCGGCGACAGGCTCGCCAAAGCAAAAGAAAAACAGGAATCTCGAGCGAACCAAAGCGTTAGGCAAACAATCAAAGTTATTGCAATTTTACATGGCGACCGTGCCAACGGCGGACCAAGGGAATTTAGAGTCCAACCTTCCCAAAGAAGGAGGACCTCAACCACGGGAGGACCCGCGGATCATCCAAGCGCGGAAGGACGAACTAAAACGAACGGAAATACCATATCAGGACACCCGAAGAAAGACAAAAAAACGCGGAGGAAGGATTGTATATTTGAGGAGGCTCCGAGCGGCGCTTAGAAGGGTAGCAACGGACGAAGAAAATCCACCACCCTGGGAACGACAAGGCGAGTTGTTCCAACAGAGAGAGGACATAACCAACGAATTAGAAAAAAACAAATATAAGCAAACATAAATGTAAAAACAAAAATTTACATACATAAGTAGAATGAATAATGAATGAATAAGTAGAATGAATAATGAATTGAATAAAATGAATTATTGTTATGAATTATAGTTAAAAAAAAAAAAAAAAAAAAATAAATGAAAACTAAACAGAAAACAATATATTTTTATTAGAATACAAAAAATTTTTTTTTGAAACAAAAATGGTCCATGGTATGAACATTATTTTTTAAATGGAAGAGCAGATAAATGCCATTTCGAAAATTATAATTAATTTAAAAAAAACTCCGGGAAGGGTATACAAAAGCGATACCATAATAGAAAAATTAAGTGATATAGAAGATTTGAAGAAAAGAGTACTAGATACAGAAGATAGTTCAGAATTGCGAAAAATATTCTTAGATAAATATAGTGTAGCGAAAGAGTTATTAGAGGAAAAATTAGAACAAGCAGTAGAAAATAAAATGGGAACTTTCAATATAGAAATAGCTTTAAAATCAATACCAACTTTCAATGGAAACCCAAAAGAGGTGGATGCATTTTTAACCATAGTTGGGTTACTAAATGAAAGTCTTAATGAAGAAGGAAAAGTGAATTTATTGAATTTTGTTAAAAATGTAAAGTTAGGAGCAAGCGTGAAGGTACAACTAAGTACATTAGAAATAAACAACTATTCAGCGCTAGAAAATAGGTACAAAAGTAAGAAAACATTACAGCAAATACACACGCAGCTGGGTCAGCTACAGCAACGCGGAAATGTAGAAAAATATGGAGAAAAATTGTCAGAGCTCATTAGTGAATTGAGCGATATCCAAATAAATAGTCTAGGACAAAATACAACTGCACAAAAAAAGGCAGTGATAGTAAAGTCTAATGATTCTTACGCGCTTACAATTTTCAAAAATGGATTAAATGAAACTCTTAAACCTACTATTTTTGCTGCGCAACCTAAGACATTCATAGAAGCGATACAGATCGCAACTGAATTTGAAACGAGTAATAGAACACCAGAAAATGTAATGTATATTAATAGAAGACCGAATTATAACCAACAATATAACCATAATAGTAGAAACACATTTAATAGTAATAACACGTCTCATGGCTATAACAATAACAGAAATTACGGCACAAACCAGAATAGAAATTATAGAGACAATTATAATTCAAGATCAAGTGAAATGAACAATGCAAATAATTACAGAAATAACAGAAACACTTATAATAATAGAAATAACGAGTGGAGTCAAAATAATACTAATAGAAATAATAATTATAGAAATAACAATAATACTAGAAACAATTACAGCTCAAGGGGAAATGAAGTAAATCGAAATCACAGAAACTATGATAACAGCAGAACTAATAACAGAAATTTCAACGATAGGAGACAACGAATAAATATAGTCCAGGGAAACGCGACGAGCCCGGAGGCCAGCGACAACGAACAATAAAAGTTGACCCCGGGACCAAGACAGAAAAAATATTACTACTTAACAGACAGCTCGAAAATTATGTCTCAATTTACTGCAAAGATAATAGAAAATATTTAAAATTATTGGTTGACACTGGAGCAGATGTGTCACTATGTAAAGCAAGTGCGATTCCGGATGATCAAATCATAAATGAAGACAAAAGATGTAAATTTTCCGGAATAACCGAGGAACAAATACAGTCGATTGGAACGACTAATTTAAATTTGAGTATTGATGGAAATAACATCAACTTTCCATTTCAAATAGTGGAATCTGATTTTCCAATTCTTACGGACGGAATATTAGGAAGGGATTTTCTTACCCAAAAATTAGCAAGAATAAACTATGAAACATATACAATAACAATGAATATAAATTATGAAGACCATACTATACCTATTGCTACAAGAAAACATAGAGTTGCAGTACCACCAAGGTGTGAATACGTATGTCCCATCGATATTAATATAGAGGAAGATAGTGTAACTACAAATAAAGAAATTAAACCAGGAGTTTATATAGCCAGTTCAATAATCCCAGTAAAAGGCGTAAAACACATTAAGATATTAAACACAAATGAAGAAGAGGTAATACTCGAAAATTTTAAAATTGAAACCGAACCGTTAAGAAACTTCAAAACTTATGAAACAAGTAAATCAGTAGCCCGAAACATCAGAGACGAACAAAGATTTAAAGACATATTAAAACATTTTAAAATAAATCATCTGAATGCGAGAGACCAGAAGCCTCTACTAGAAATTCTTAAAACATACCAGCATATATTCCACTTAGAAAGTGAAGCTTTATCCACAAACAACTTCTACACTCAAAAAATACAAGTTACAGATACCACACCGACATACATAAAGAACTACAGGTTACCTCATACACATATTAACGAAATAAATAAACAAGTACAGGAATTGTTAGACAGCAAGGTCATCGAAAATTCAACCAGCCCCTATAACTCACCATTACTTCTAACACCGAAGAAAAGTGAACAAGGCACAAATAAATGGAGACTAGTGGTTGATTTTAGAGCACTAAATAAGAAAATAGTCAACGATAAATTCCCTCTAACAAGGCTAGAAGATGTTCTAGATAGTCTGGGGAGAGCTAAATATTTCTCTACTTTAGACATGACAAGTTCATTTCATCAAATAGAGCTTACGAAAGAGTCACGACCATTGACAGCCTTCTCAACGAACAAAGGGCACTATCAATTTAAACGACTACCATTCGGTTTGACAATTTCTTCAAACAGCTTTCAACGCATGCTAACCATAGCTCTAAGTGGACTGGACTCAGCAGCTTTTCTATATGTAGATGATATAATTGTTTTCGGCTGCAGCTTAGCACACCATAATTCAAATTTAGTACGAGTACTTGAAAGATTGAAAAAATACAATCTTAAGCTGAACCCTAAAAAATGCAATTTCCTGAGAAGCGAAGTGGTTTACTTGGGACATCTGATAACCAAGGATGGAGTTCGCACTGACCCCGGAAAACTAGATACAATCAAAAAGTACCCAGTACCAACAAATCCAGACGAAGTCAGAAGATTCGTCGCATTCGCCAATTATTACCGTCGATTCATCCCCGACTTTGCTAAAATAACGAAATGTCTAAACGATCTACTAAAAAAGAAAGTTGAATTCAAGTGGGCACAGCAATGCCAAACTACATTCGAATTACTTAAAAGCAAACTAATGAATGCACCAATTCTACAATACCCGGACTTTAGCAAACCATTCATAGTCACAACGGATGCATCAGACTATGCATTAGGCGCAGTACTGTCACAAGGCGACATAGGACAGGACTTACCCATAACTTACGCGAGTAGAACTCTCGTTAAACACGAAATAAACAAATCTACAATAGAAAAAGAATTACTGGCGATTTATTGGGCAATAAATTTCTTCAAACCCTATCTTTTTGGAAATAAATTTACGGTGGTCACTGACCATAGACCACTGATATCGTTATTCACACACAAAAACCCATCATCAAAAATGACACGCATAAGAGTCGATTTATGTGATTATGACTTCGACATAATATACCGAAAAGGAAAAATGAATGTCAATGCGGATGCACTATCACGCATCAAGTTAAGCTCAGATTCATTAAAAGAAATGATCCCGAAACAAGACCATAACGTTAAGAACAAAAATATATTAGCAGTCACAAGAAACATGACCAGAGAGAAATACAACACACCAACGATAGAAGCACATGAACCAAACCAAAACACAAAGTTAAATGAAACGTATATATGGAACAGCGAATTGATGGCTGACATAAAAAATTTAATAAACCTAAAATTTGAAACGGGGAAAAATACAAAGATAAACATTGAAAATAACCAAGTTAAAATTGAATGCAGTGATAATCCATCGGAATTAGTTTCGTTACTGGAGAAGCTGACGTCAATAGTGACAAGGAAAAATATAACAATGATATACTTAAAAGAAACTGATGAAATATTTACCATAATAGGGAAAAACGAATTCAAAGACATATTCAATAAATTACAACAGTGTACTCAATCAAAAGGCAAAAAAACTCTGAAAATTATAATATACAAACCCCCCAAAAGAATAACAGATAAAATAATACAATTTAAATTGATAAATGATTACCATACAACACCCATAGGAGGACATTTAGGTGTGAGAAAAACGATATTAAAACTCAAACAGAAATACATATGGAAAAATATGAACAAAATGATAAAAACCTTTATTAACAATTGTGAAACCTGTGCTAAAAATAAACAGACAAAGCATATAAAAGAAAACCAAATTATAACAGACACACCTGCTAACACATTTGAAACAATCGTCATAGACACAGTAGGGCCACTTAGGTTGAGCAACAATTTTAGATATATACTAACAATGCAGTGCGAATTGTCAAAATATGTTATTGCCTACCCAATAGAATCAAAAGACGCTAAAACTATCGCGAAAACAATGGTTGAACAATTAATATTAAAACACGGCCTTTTCAAAAAACTGAAGTCAGATAATGGAACTGAATTCACCAATGAGCTAATGGCAAACATTTGTAGTATGTTAAAAATAAAACAAGTATTCTCGACACCCTATCACCATGAAACACTCGGGACAGTGGAACGTAATCACAGAGTATTAAACGAATATTTATTGAACTTTACCAATGATTACGAATGGGATAAATGGGTACCTTACTATACTTTTGCATACAACACTAGCCCCCATGTAGATACACAATATTCCCCATACGAACTAGTATATGGCAGATTACCTCATCTACCTAAAGACATAATAGAAAAAGATGAACCAATAAACAATATAGATAATTATGCTAATGAACTAAAACTCAGGTTAAAAAATAGTATCAGCCTAGCACGAAAAATAATCGATAGAGTAAAACACGAAAGAAAACTTAAATTAGACAATTTTGCAAAACCATCAAACTTGAAGGTAGGAGATTTAGTACTAGTACGAAATATGAATAGAAAGAAATTACAAAACACATACCACGGACCATACGAAATAAAATTCAGAGATGGCGTAAATTCAGATATCTTAATAAAAAACAAATGTAAAAGATATCACAACAATTTGTTAAAGTTATACAAGCCACAGACAAGAATTATAATGTAATAAACTATAAACATACAAATAGATATTTCCACAAAAAAAAAAAAAAAAAAAAGCAAACAATATGTACACTATAAATTAAGATTAAAATACAGAAAACATCAAGAAAAGAAATATATATATGAAATCACGAATTAAATAGAATTGAGTCAGAACAAAATTAAGAATAGCATCAAGTTATATGAAATTGTAATGTATATAAAATTTCGATTAACGAAAAATGAATTAAAATAGAATTAAGTCAGAACAAAATTAATAAAAACCTCAAATTATATGAAAATGTAATGTGCGAATCAAAAAAAAAATTAAAATTCAAAAAATTTTCTTTTTACACAAAAGAAAATTTTTTTTCCCAAAGAGAGAGGGTGTTGTGTACACTTGATTGACACTGACGTTTCGACACTGGTCGAAATGTCAAATATCACATAGATGGCGACTAGAGCGCCCTAATTGCACGCGGTGGTAAATACCTGGAACTAGGTAATTATTTTTGATTCGCGCAGATTTTTTTTGAAAAGCTTAACTGTAATACTATTGCTATAAAAGCTCAGGATTAGAATCAATAAAGATCAATCTGCATTGGTAAGCCAAATTATAAGCGGCAACCAAAACTTCCGAAAAGAATCGTTTTTCTTTATTCTAAAAACGTGTTACTCTCGGAAAGATTAATTCAGGTTTTGCAGAAGCGGCGACAGGCTCGCCAAAGCAAAGCCTTTGTTGGTTCGACTTGTGAGAAATACTCTGTCTGATTTTTGCATAAGCGGCGACAGGCTCGCCAAAGCAAAAGAAAAACAGGAATCTCGAGCGAACCAAAGCGTTAGGCAAACAATCAAAGTTATTGCAACTTTACATCGGTAAATGTTTTTTAAGCCAAATTAAAACCTTTTGCTTCACAATTAAATAGGCAAAATTTTTAAATATTTTCCATATTTTGAAAAACATATTAAACTTACTGGTGAACCTAGATGAAAGCTGAAAGACATTCTTCAGTTCGCGAAAGAGTCCGGGGCCTTTGATGGCCGCTTGGACTGATTTTTTTTCTCCTGCCCCATTTATCTGGTAGCACTATGTACCAATAGGTCCATGTGTGGCCTTGTGCCAACTGGTACAACCTAACCTAACCTACTGGTCAGTGGCGGCTCCTCAGAGGAGGCAAAGGAGGCAGTGCCTCCTCGGTAAAAATTGGAAAAAATAAACCAAATTTATCATTAAATTATATTTTGCTCATTGCAAAAACATCACTTTGGTTCCTAGTATCCTCTACTTTTCTGTCTGTGTTTATTTACAGACTCAAAACTAACATTCAAAACACTACCTCAATGCAAAAACTAAAAAAAAATCACTCAAATCGATTCCATTATCCAGAGCTCTGCCTCAACGAATAAAAGTCGAAAAAAATGTGCTATTAGACCTACCCGTAATATAGTACAAATAGTTCACGCACAATAAAAAAAAAAGACAAACATAAATGAGGCAAAATCAAATCTGCCTCACCACTGACAATTTTATGAATGAAACCGTCTCAAGTTGTGCTTTCCCGTCATTGACAATTTTTTTATTTTTTTTATTTTTTCGTGCGTCCAGTATCGAGTACGCGGAGGATCGTAGAGGCAAGCCTCTGCAGGTACTGAAAAAACACCGCGAGTAGTCACGTCGTTTTTTTTCGTTTTATTTGAACATTAGGAAGGAAATTTTAAGGCAGAGAAGGGCAATAATTAACAAATTCATAACACATAGAAATTTCTGGGTATTTGGATTTGCACTTGTTGTTTTATATGTTTTTTAATGTTTTATATCCGGTTAATGGAAAGTTTATACGCTTACAAATACGCGCATATATATTAAAATATGAGAATGATTTATAATTTCATAGATTTTTTGGTTTTTTAAGGGAAAATTCTTCTGTTTTCACTTTTATATGTCTGTTAATTAAGGATTTGGTGATGTAGTTGATTAGCGACAGTATTTCAGCTTACTGATAGTTTAAAACGTATGTATTTACATGTGCCAAAATTGTTTTATTGTGAGAATTGAGTGGCATGGGATAGAGAAATGCTCATATTATTGTTTTATTACTTATTTGTATTATTTGCATATTAATTGTTGTTTCAATCAACTTTTGCTTGATAATTGTTCAAAGAAAATATAATTGATCGGTTATTAGTAAGGAGTTTTTTCGAAGATGCCCTTAGAAGACATTAAAAATTAAAATCATCAGACCTGGAATATAAGATACCATAAGAGCTGCCGGGAAAGTTAATCATTCATTCATGTGGAATGGTATTATAAAAATTGTTGGCTTTGCGTTAGTCATACAGTTGAGAAACTATTTTGCTTGACATGCATGTTTCTTCCTTCTATTCCTAATAACTATTAGTGGCATAAGCAAATTTCATTTAATTGCAAAAACCTCATCATCATCGTGGCACAACAGCCCGACGTCGGGCCTTGGCCGCCTGGATAAAAACCTACATGGTGTGAAAACACAAGATTTTTTCAATATAATGAACTGTCAACAAACATTTGATGTTAGGCATAAACATATATAATTTAATGCTTAAATCAAACACCAATTCAAAAAATTCCACTGGTTTATTTAAATCGAGCCAAAACAAAATTATATGGGCGGCCTTGTTTTTTCACAAGTCTTTTTTTTTAACTCATAGCAAAAATCTGTTTATAATTTTTTCGGTTGAGAAACGGGTGAAACTACTGGGCAAACGTTGAAATTCTTTATTTTGAGGTAGGTTGAATTGTATAACTGGATTTCATAAACCTTATGGGCATAGCTAAGTTTTTCATTTTCCAAAATATGTTTCCTCAACCTTTGTTTTTCACTTACATAGGTATGGTCGTTGATTCAACTGAGAAAAATACATCTGACAAAAAAATATGGAATATAGTTAGACGGTACGTTGACTTTTAAAATTTTTAAATTTTAATGAAATTCATGATGTTGTGGCAGAAATCACAAAATTCATAGAGCTGCTCAGAAAGAATCAAAAGCTGAAAAGAATTGAAACTTAAAATTGGACAAACATTGTTATCGGATGTTGATTTTTCAATAAATTAGAGAACAAAAACAGCTAGTATAACTACAGCTGCGTCGATAATACCACATTCTAACTGTGAAAAGGAAACTACCTGTCGAAACTAATTTTAATCCCAAATCAATCCGGCATTGTATATGTGACTAGTATTGTTCTACATTTCGCTACCGCGAAAAAAAGATGTCTGGATTTTATTTTCAAGTAAAATGTTTCCATAGCGTCATTCGTAGCAATAATTTGTCATATTTCGTTTCTTCGAATTATATTGAAATTAACCTGCCTCCCTGGTTCTAAATGTCACCAGCCGCCACTGCTACTGGTGCATGTAATATTGAAATGTTTTATCCTGAACTGGAAAATTTTAAACAAGAATTCGAGAGACGATTTGCAAATCTCTATAACCTTCAACCGATTTTTAAATTTATTTCATTTCCTTTTAGAAAATTCGATAACGAGGATATTTCATCAAATCTAGCTCAATCTAGAGTTAGAAATTTTAACCATAGCACGCACAAATGAAAATTATTTTTTTTATTTTATTACCATAAAAAATATCCATTATTGAGATTGGTGGCAATGAGGATATTTGCATTTTTATCGATGTGAAGCAACGTTTTCTCAAATGAAAATAATCGAATCGCAACTTAGGATTTCTCTGACTAATGACCATTTAACGGCATCTATTCGATTGTGGGCTGATCAGTGCTTACAAGCCTAACTCTACAATACTTTTTGATGAAATGGACAGTCACTCATATACATCAAAAATTAATCCAAAATATTTATTAATAAAGTAAATTGCACAAAGTAGTAATACAATGTATTTAATATATGAATATCAATAAAGACCTTAATTTGATTTTTATTTGTTTTTAATTCAACCCATTTTTCGAATTCGATCGCGTATAAAGGCTGGTACTGAGTTAACCGTGAAACTAAATTTTGACATTTCTCCATTAAGCATAGTACTGAGTTCGATTTCACGTGAAATTTTCATACAAAATTTCACGTGAAATTGGTTTCGGCGAAAATTTAGCTTGAAAATAAGCAAGTTTGGTACTGTGTTCTTAGCATGAAAAGTTGCTTTGAAGTTGCTTTCGCTTTGAAAACATAGATGGCACTGAAACATGTTGTCAATCATTTCACGCCAATTTAGTTTGTGCAGTTCATTCTTTCGAGCGAAAAAGTGACATTTAGTGTTTCAATTTGAAAATTGAGCAGTGCAAATGACTTTCCAATAAGAAAATCGATCGAAAAGTGAAATTCTTGACATTTTATCCGTCAAGAATGAGCAGTGTCTCTGCTTTTCTCCGTTGTCAAAATTTTCGCTCGAAAGAATGACCAGATAATGGAAACATGTCAAAATTTCACGTGAACTCGAACTCAGTACCAGCCTTTATCTGGCCATTCTTTCGAGCGAAAATTTTGACAACAGAGAAAAGCGGAGACACTGCTCATTCTTGACGGATAAAATCTCAAGAATTTCAATTTTCGATCGATTTTCTTATTGGAAAGTCATTTGCACTGCTCAATTTTCAAATTCAAACACTAAATGTCACTTTTTAGCTCGAAAGAATGAACTGCACAAACTAAATTGGCGTGAAATGATTGACAACATGTTTAAGTGCCACCTATGTTTTCGAAGCGAAAGCAACTTCAAAGCAACTTTTCATGCTAAGAACACAGTACCAAACTTGCTTATTTTCAAGCTAAATTTTCGCCGAAACAGATTTCACGTGAAATTTTGTATGAAAATTTCACGTGAAATCGAACTCAGTACTATGCTTAAATTAAAAAAATTAATGTCGATCATACCAGTATCAGGTTTGCCCACCCCTGATGTATACGGTCCAAAAATCCAGTGAACCGGCCTGAGATTGTAGGTCTGTTCCCGTACTACGATTAATTGCAATTAATTGCAATGAAGCGTACTAAAACAGAGTTTTTTAATCCGTTTTAGTACGCTTCATAATTAATTGCAATTAATCGTAGTACGGGAACAGACCTTGTATTGTTGCTCAGCCTGGGGTGTGTTCAATGTGCATGCTATAGCAGCTATTAGCTGCTATTTTAGCAGCTCTGGCTGTCCAATGAATGGTCCAATGTCACGAAATAGCTACTTTCTGATGCTTGCTATTTGACAGTCGGGCTGTCCAAGATTCCGGCATAGCTGCTAAGGTAGCAGCTATTTGCTGCTCACAGTCTGGAGGATAGCAAGAAAGTAGCTAAGGCAAAATGGAAATGGAAAGTAGCTAAGGCAAAAATTGAAATGAAAAGATGTTTTTCGCTTTCGTGACACAGAAGATGAGGAATAAATTTGAAAATAGTGACAGCATAAATTAAATACGGGCTTTTAAACACTTCAACACAACTCGAGTTAAGTCGGCTTTCACAGAGTGCAGCTCATCTTGAGTTTTTAGCAGGCGAGCATGAACCGCAAAAGACCGGGTGCACTGATTCATGTGCCATCAAATTTTCAACGATTATTTTTTGCTCTTTTTCAAATATATGGCGTCAAAAGCCGGAAATAAGTGATACGTTTCAAATATGTTAGAAAAATTCTAATGGTTTCTGCAGCTGTAAGTTGAAAACTTCTAAATTTTATACAATTTCCAAAGTGCAATGGAAGTATTGAACTAATTCACGAAAACACAAATATTAAAATTAAAAAAAAATTTTTGAAAAAGTATTTTTGAATTTGCTGACCTTCGTAGCAGCTCTTGGCTGTTCAATATCCATAGCTGCTTCACCTAGCTACTTCGAATTTTGACACTTGCTAAAGTGATGCTATGCTATGCTTTTGAAGCAGCTATAGCATGCACATTGAACACACCCCTGGAAAACTGGAAGAAATCGCATGGAACAGAAAGAGGTGCAAGATAAGATTCGATAACTACATACTCAGGCTAGATTTTCCGTTGCTCAAATACGGCTCACTCTCGCAAAAAATACCAGTCAACTCTCAGGTTGACAGATAATGCATTGCGTAAATGGAGGCGCAATTTCAAGGTCGAAGCGTTTTTTCTGGAATATGGAAGGAGTTCACCCAATTTTCATTCTATACACTTTGACCCAGGTACCTTAAATTGATGTGAAAAATGTGACAGCTAATAATTTCATTCGAGTCTGCGGATATTTTATTGAAAAATGGGTGAAAATGGATGGATGGCCAGTGCATCCTTGCAACAGTAGTTTTTTGTTTTGCCGAAATTTTATCGTTTTTGATGCCGGCTAGTTAAATTTATATGCACCGAATTCAAATGTAATGCACTTATTAAATGTCATGAATGGCAATTTATACTGCCACCGATGTCGGGGTGCGAAACTTTATTTCGATCGATTCCGCACAGACGTTTTCGCTGTATTTCGTTCGTCGAATACATTACTAGGCTTTTGGAAGAACAATAGTGATTGTAAGGTTATCCCTAAGCGGTGATAAATTGTCGTCACAAAAATATTCGACCTTCATAGCAAAATTAAGCAAAAAATATGTTGCTTGCCGCGCACATTTGAAACTATTTACTCGCACCACACCATTTGGCACTTTTCAGTATTTTTCAGTAGTTCAGACTTTACTGAATTTTACTGAAAGAGGGGAAATTTTCAGGTTTCAGTAAAACGGAGTACGGGAACAGTTTCATTGCAATTAATCGCGATTAATCGCAATTACAAATTTAACATCTATTTTCACTCCTCCTCAAATATTCAAATTGCCGCCATAGTGAAGACACACTCCCTTAACAGCGCCTCGCATGGTCGGATATTCGAAGCAAACATTTCTGATGCAATACCGATTGGAGATTTCACGAGTTTTTATGCGCAGAGTCGAGGGTGGCCATTTCTTATTTCAATTTTACTTGTATAGAGCCAGTTGAATGAGAAATACGTGTTGCTAGAATTAATCGCGGAAAAACCAAACAAACGCCTTTGTCAACGAAAAAGTGTATCGAAAAGCGTGTTAGAAACATTAAACGAGTGCCGTGAATCGGAAATATTCATTGATTTCAATTTATAAACAGTTTAAGGGTGGGAATATTGAAAACAAAATAATAAGTTGGTGTGCAATACAAAAAAAGTGCGATGCTGTGCTAGCTCGTGACAAATTGAATTTTCGTCGTATTTGTGTGTATCGTCGACGATAGCCGTCACTTTGACAAAATAAACTTCCCCTGTCAGTTGAGATCAAAATGTCGAAGAGTCAGTACGAGTGTGAATTAATTTTGAAGGCCCGTTGTAGTTTTGTGCAAATAACTGTTAAAAAGAAATACCAAAATTCCGGATATCAAGTTGAAGACAGAGAAGTGCATTGTATCGGAATCTGAGAAAATGTATGTTAGTAGAGAAATTAATAGTTTTTGCGAGTTTTGTTATATTTTGAGAAGTGATGACAGCCCACGATCGGATAACGACGGGAATGTCCTTGGCCTGAGTTTTGATTAAAAATTGCTTTTGTAATCGTGTTTTTATGACGGCAATGTCCAGGATCTGCTGCAGTAAAAAGCCACAAACTAATAATTTCACAAGCGAGGCATTTTGCGCTTTTAATAATTTTCGGGTAAACTCGTCGCATACAAAATCGAATCGCTATGAACGGGAATTTCGGGAGATCTACTTGCTCCGGTGGCACAACTGCTACACATCACCATCCGCAAATGTGTAACGGATACGTTCTGGGCGGTGTCAGGGGCAACGGTCACTGTTTTAGTAGACGCATGGGTTACTGGGGTACAAGGCCGTTTTGTACTGGCCGCGCATCGTACAATAGATCGAGACCGCAGGCTGCAACTCAGCCCCACACATCTCAGCAACAATTTTTTGGCTTGCAGCCGAATATGTTTAACAACAATCAGCAATATCCTCCAATTCCACCTCAAATGGTGAACCATCAATACTTGCCACCGCCGCCGATGATGCAACCACACACGAATTTCCAATACGGGGGTCCAGTTGATTGCTTTGTGTCGCAACCTACGCCAAATAACCATTATCATGTGAATCCACAAGGATTTATAAATGGCATAAAGAAAATCGTCAATGGATTCATCCATCCTAATTTGAATTACGATTTCTATTCTGATCATCACCGCTACTATAATCCAAAATATCGTAAGAATTACATGCTGGAAAAACCAGATCCAACTTGCAGTCAAAGTCCGAGGTGGAATAATTATCAGAAATTCAAAACTGTGGTTGTTGACGTTCGAAATATGAATGCTAATCCTCCGAATTTACATCGGCCCGCCCATGACACACAACCAAAGGAAAGTCAACCAACACAGGAGCCTGTAGATCCAACATTTGGATTTACAATCTTCACAAGCGAAGACTTTCCTGCACTGCCGGCGGTTAAGAAACAGGTCAACACTAAGGCTGCACCTCCTGTCTCGAAAGTATCTAATAAATTGCCACGGAGGCGTAGAAAATGCCGGGAATCGAAACCATTGCCGATCGAAGAACCCGCCGTCAGACCTGTGAAGGCATTTACCTGCGAAGATTTCGTAGTCCTTCCGAAACCAAAGAGTTGTGATCCTACAAATCAATCTGTAAATAGTGTCACTTGTAA
Organism: Nemotelus nigrinus; assembly: GCA_947369275.1. Lineage (NCBI taxonomy): Eukaryota > Metazoa > Arthropoda > Insecta > Diptera > Stratiomyidae > Nemotelus > Nemotelus nigrinus. The sequence continues at coordinate 153,638,478 of OX376372.1, read as the reverse complement.
TTCGCCCGTCGACATGGCAGGTATTCCTTGGCCGCGTAATCGTGTCCGCCAAATGTCGGAGTGCAGTGATGATAGTTTTGTGATTTGCTTTTCGGATGAAGCGCGCGAAGGTGTCCTGGAAATTGCCCATGATTCCAATGAAGATTCAGATTCGGACTTGATAAGTAGCAGTAGCGACGATGATGAAGAAATCGATGAGACTGATAATCATATGAAAGTACCAGATGTGGAACAATTCGATTCGGGATTCAGCGATAGGAGACCAAAGAAGGTAAAACAAAGTCATATTATCCTATTCAACTTTTTAATTGATTCGTTCGATTTATTTGTTAAATTGTATGCATTGCGTGCCGTCTGCCTTAATCATAATTCAACCTAGAAGAAATTACAACTCGTTGTTATAAGGAACATGTAAACCATCATAACCGATGATTGAAAATTTAAATGATTTCTACGTTTGAAATTATTTCATCGTGTACTTGAGACAAATTAACTCTTGTAAGATAATTGCATCATGAAATTAATATTTTGATTCATTATAAATGTAGTGCTTGTTTTTTCGCAATAATCAAAAATTTAGTCAAAAAATTATCACAAGGCTGTACTCGAAGTAATGCTTTTGCTTGCCATCTGATTAAGTAAACTCTGAAAGAATGTGCTGCTACTCATATGTGCTGCTACTCATATGTGCTGCTACTCATATGTGCTGCTACTCATATGTGCTGCTACTCATATGTGCTGCTTCTCATGTGTACAAACGACGTCGATATTATAGACACTTTACAGTCGTCATCTGTGATTTTTTGTCGATTCGATTTGGTTAAATGATTCGCAACTGCATTCTTACCTGGCTAGAGATTTGTTTTTTGGACACTGCCACGCGATTCCATTCTGGATTCGCTTCAAATGTTTTGTAAAAAAATATCAATAATAGAGAGACAGTGGGAAAAGCATTAGCAAAATGATCATATCAACTGAATTCAATAAAAATTACTTCTTTGCATCAAATAGTTTTACCTAGACACCATTTAGAAGTCAGCTTGAAAAACATGATATCGAATAATGCTGATCAAAATTAATGATCAAATATGTGCAATATGTGCATTATATTCAAAATTAACTCAATTCGTAGACTTAATTAGTGCAGATGTAGTCTATCTTTGTCTATACACAGAAGCTAATTGTTAGGTAATTGATTTATGTAGATTGGTTTATCGTATAAGATCCGTTAAGAAAAAAATAAACATTCAGTGTATGTGAAATGATGAAATGTTTTGCTTGAAACATATATAGGAAGCCATAGTACAAAATTAGCAATATGTTCTTGGTTGCCCAAAAATAAAACGGGCCAAATATTTTCGCTTCTGTATTTTGCAAATTTTTTATAGGCTTAACATTTAGGAAGATCGGTTACACCTAAATTTTTTTAAGTTACTTTATGCAATAAAAACTAGAAGGCACAGTACTTGATACAAAATGTACAATAAAATCACGTTCAGCTGTTTGGTCAAGAGCTACTGAAGCAAAATCTATGCATCCGTAATGTATCCTATTTGATTTGCATTGATCCAAGTTTTGATCTCTAGGAGCTATAACAATGTTATCGTTTTAAGGTATGTATTCATATGTATCATTTTCGCGTATCGTATCACCGTTGCGTATCAGTGGATACGACAAACGTATCTCCGTTGCGTATCAAAATTTGATACAAAGAAACGCAACGAACTCGATCGGTCACTTGGCGGTTTCTTGCCGTCGCATCAAAGGAATGATACGATACGAAGTGGAGTCATGTGTGGACACGTTGCGTTGTACACTATAGATTAGTGAATAAAAGCGTTGCAGCTGCGTGTCGAGTTTTTTGCAACGGATCGTATTGATGATACATGGAATATTGAGTAGTGTGGACACCGTATCCGTTTAGTGAATGATAGGCAACAGGGATGACGATACGAAAGAAATGCAACATATGGATACCTACCTTTAGATTCCCTTCAACGTTTCCAATTTTAGCGCTGAAAAATTAATATAGTCTTCTGTAATTGCCTCTTCCATGAATCTCGATGAAGTGATTGTATTTTTTTAGTATAATTTCGTATTGTTGGCTTCTATGTGTATTATCGATTCAATCCTTCCATCAGGTTTGGGATATTCTACGTAGTTTTCTGCCCGTCGTCTTAATTTCTATTAGCCAATTGGAAATTTAGTGATCGTCCATGAGTGCTACGCAAACCTCTTATTGTGACTATCCAAACTTTAAGTGATAATAGGCCTCTGGCTCGAATTACCAACAAGTGCTGCCACCATTCGTATCACTTTGGATGCCAATCAGATTTGAAAAATCTGGATGATACGATGATACGTTACCCCCAATATGGATACTTTTCCCATAGATTGTAATTTTGTTGCACGAAAATGTGTGTGTGTGCATTTTCTTACGCAAGAGTTCGAAATTTTATTTAAAATGGTCATTAGCATGATGTAATTCAAGAAACTGGCAAGAAAGTATATATATCTGAAAAATTAGCTCAGAAACTACAAAAATTGTATAAACTTTTTAAGTGGAGCTAAGTAGGTGAATAAATACTCAGGTCGCTGCTGAAGGAATGGCTTCGTTTCTGCTACACTTCCCGACAGATCAGCTTCTTTCAGACGTCTTTTTTTAGAGTTTAATGAAATATATATGGGATTTGGACGGTTTCTGTGTAACTCATATGTTATTTCGGGTACCGCTAGACTTCTGTTCAGTTTGCTTTGGACAACTATTAACTTGTCGTCTATTACAGACGCCTTCCTCTTCCTTCTAGAACGATTTCCGTTTCCTTATGTCTTGGTTACGTTTGAGTAAGGCGAAATTAGCAGATCTTTCCACTCTCTCCTTGGTGTCATACAGCAACCATTGGTCCTTGAGGTAGTATCATTGGGTTGACCCAAAAGTAGTGATAATCGGCTATTTCCAGTTCACATAAAATAAAAAAAATATTTTTTTTGCTACCTCATATACCCACTAAGCCAGCATAAAAAACATAAATAAGCCAATATTCCAGCAAGTTACATTCATTTAAATACGTACAGTCGAAGAGAGAACATCAAAATAGAGAAAAACCAAATTAGAGCTGTCATTAAGCACCTGTGTTTGAAAAAAGTGTCTACCAAAGGCATAAACAGCGTCTTGGTGGAAACATTAGGGGACTCTGTTCCTTCATATCCCACCGTTGCACGCTGGGCCAAGGAATTTAGTGTGGGAAGAACATTCACTGAAGATGAACACCGCGAAGGACGTCTATCCACGTCCTTCACTAAAGACAACGTAAAAAAAGTCGAAGATGTCGAGTTGGCAGATCGAAAAGTTACCGGCAGGCATGTACCTGAGGTAACAGGAATCTCGTATGGCAGTGTTCAAAGAATCGTTGCCCACGAATTACATATGAAGAAGCTCTTTGCGCGATGGGGGCCGAGAATGTTAACCGACGACTACAAGAAGAAACGAGTCGATATTTCGAGGGTGAATATCGAAAATTTTCAGTCAGATCAGGAGAATTTTTTGCCACGTTTCGCGATCATGGTTCAGACCTGCATCCACCATTATGATCTAGAAACCAATCAACAATCGATGACGTGGAAGCGATCGTCTTCACCAACGCTGAACGAATTCAAAGTGTCGAGCTCAGCGGGGAAGGCTATGGCATCAGTTTTTGGGACTCTAAGGAATTATTATGGTGGACTATTTGGAAGAGGGAGCCACTATATTAGGCTCTTAATTCGCAGACCAAATGAGAAGATTACGGGAAGCTATTGAGTAATAAAGACGCGGCAAACTGCGAGCCGGAGTGGCTGGAGTTGCGATAGCTGCAATTCAAGAAACAGGATTCGAACTGCTTGAACAGTCGTCCTTTTCGTCAGATCTAGCTCCCAGTGACTTCTACCACTTTCCTCGGCTCAAGAAACACCTTCGAGGCAAGAAATTTGCAATGATAGCGTTGTGATGCCCGCTGTTTGGGGCATTTAGGGAGAGTAAAGGCAAAGAAATTTATCTAAGGGTATCCTGGGTTTGGAAAAAAGATGGACTCACTTTATTAGCTTGTTAGGAGACTATGTTGAAAAATAAATATTTTTTTAAGTTTAATTACCTTGGTTTATATTGATTATCCGATCATTACTTTTGGATCAACCCTCGTATGTATGTCCACCTAGCCGAGTTGAAGGCGTTTTGCAAGGGCAGTGTTACTGGCAGAGCGATTGCTATGGCGCCGTTACATGTCTCCCCCGCTTTTGTTACTTCCCCGCACACTCCTGAGAGGGCAGTGATTGTTGATTTCTCTTTCTTGGAACCTTCGAGGAGCTTCCCCGCGCAGTGTAAAGCATGCAGATGGGGTGCCCGAGGTACATTTCACCTAGTCTACAAATACTAGTCGAGCTACTTCCCCACCATAATTAGAAGCCTCGAGGCTCTGAGGCCTTCTGATTTCTCATAATGGACACTGCACTGTTCAGCTCTTCGTCTGTAAAGAGAGGAACATTCGTCTGGCTGATGATGATGGTATCAACGTCTTCTTTGCGGCAATGTAAGCAGCGTTCGATTATTCCCGGTCTATTTCTGGCTCGTTACGCTTGCGCGCCAATGTGATGCTTCGTATTTCGGCGATTACTTCGTTGCGCTAGTACGCATGTAACGTAAGGGTTTCCATTTGGACATTGAAGTCTCACACGCCCCGTCGCCAGTGGCCTCTGCAGTCCCTCGAGTAAGTGGAGTCCCAGATATTAGAGGCTCCCCTGCCAAGAGAGAGTCCTCCAGTGGCCAAGTTTGTCTCCGGACTCCTGCTTTGTGCCATTTGGGGACAACGGCGCTCGTTGATCAATACGATATGAGGTTTATGCTTGCAGATGAGCTGCATCAGGATGTAGTCTGCGACACTGCAAATTCCCCAAGTGTGGCTTTGAAAACTCGACATATACTCCACCCCTTGCTTAGTGGTATTCACACTATGCTTCTCGCTGCTTTTAGTATACCTCTTCGTACATGTACATAGTTCCCAAGTTGACGAAAATCCCATAATGCATGGGAATATTTGTTGTGAAGTAAAAATCAATTTTTCATATAGCTCTTGCAGCTATATTTGGTAGCTCAGAGTACAATCCATGTAACGTAAGGGTTACAATACATGTAACGTAAGGGTTTCCATTTGGACATTGAAGTCTCACACGCCCCGTCGCCAGTGGCCTCTGCAGTCCCTCGAGTAAGTGGAGTCCCAGATATTAGAGGCTCCCCTGCCAAGAGAGAGTCCTCCAGTGGCCAAGTTTGTCTCCGGACTCCTGCTTTGTGCCATTTGGGGACAACGGCGCTCGTTGATCAATACGATATGAGGTTTATGCTTGCAGATGAGCTGCATCAGGATGTAGTCTGCGACACTGCAAATTCCCCAAGTGTGGCTTTGAAAACTCGACATATACTCCACCCCTTACTTAGTGGTATTCACACTATGCTTCTCGCTGCTTTTAGTATACCTCTTCGTACATGTACATAGTTCCCAAGTTGACGAAAATCCCATAATGCATGGGAATATTTGTTGTGAAGTAAAAATCAATTTTTCATATAGCTCTTGCAGCTATATTTGGTAGCTCAGAGTACAATCTACAAGGTGTACGCGAAAATAAATAGCGCGCTACATTATACATAAGAATATACGTTGTCGAATTTTTTCAGTGCGAAACAATTAATAAAATCTTAGGCGTCGGGTTAGAAAGGCGTTCAGTGAATATGTGTATGGTAATGTGGGGTAATATGACACAAATGGCGTAACTCTGTTAAAATCGCAGCTAGAGAAACGCCGTTCGTATAGATTTATTAGAGACAGAGCTGCATACACGCATTTTTCGTTCTCTCTGACAAAAGTTAGAATGTTGGGCTTTCAAAAGTTTTCATTGAGTTTTTTCGTGCATTGTAATTCATATTTTTTCTACGTCTTAGCAAAGTAATTATATTCAAAATGTTCGTTGCTCTTTCCTCTTTCGATTCGTGAAATTTTTTTGCATGTATCCGCATATGCTGTAATGGCGCGTATATTCGCACCAAAATGTTGCTTCGGGGTAATCTGACACAAAATTTGTGACACATGACAGAAAACTCATTAAGGTGCATTTTGACTGGAATTAAGTGTATTTTCTTGAATTTTGTTAATTTTCAGTCAGCATGCCAGGGAATTACATATGAAAAACCGCAGTAAAGCGCGGGCCACAATGCTCCAGCACATTCCATTCCATTCCGATCCAGCACTCTCCAGCTCATGTCCATTCCCGCAAACTGAACACATAGTCTCCATTCCGTTTAGTGTGCGACAATTTACTTGTAGTTTTAAAATTTCAGTTTTGCGTGATTATTTTAGAATGGATAGCAATTTTCTATATTTATTTGGAATACTAATAAGCTTTGCACCCTTCTATAAACAAAAACCACAGCAAATTTTTTTTTAGTATTAATAATAATCCAGAAAAGTTGAAAGTTGGTCAACTCGTCCTTTCCATTCCATTCCATTCCAACCTTATGTGTTCAGTCTCGTACATTTTCTATGCCGCCAACTTTGACGTTTATTCTGGAATGGAATGGAATGGATCATTGTGTCCGGCGCTTAACACCAAATGGTGTTTCGAATTTGGTTCAAGCTATCATATTAGAGTTGGGTCGTACTCGCATTTTCACATACTAGGTATTCCTAGTACGAGTACAAAAAAATACCTGTTCCAAATACCTGTTTCTAAAATACTCGATACGAAAATACGCGATACGAAAATACTTGCAAGTATTTTCGTATCGCGTATTTTGGAACTATACGAGTATAAATACTCGTATCGTTCCAAAATACTTGTTTGAAAATACTTGCAAGTATTTTCGTATCGCGTATTTTTGTATCGAGTATTTTCGTACTTGCGAGTATTTTCGGACTTGCAAGTGTTTTATTCAATTGTTCAAAAGTTTTTAAGGCAAAAATAGGTGAAATCGGACAAAATCGGTCAATTTTGGGTAAAAGTGGTTTGGAACATAACGAGCCAAGATCTCTTGCTGTGATACAAAAATTTCGGTTTTGTCGGGGAGTAAGGGGTTTTTGGCCATAGTTTGGCAAAAACTGCCTTTAAGGTAAAACACCATAATTTCGTCATGTTAAGAACAATTTCACTTAGCTCAGAGTGAAATGATATTTCTTTTAAATAAATTCAAATGGCGAATACATAAAGTAGTTGAACGAAGCATTGTTTTTGCAAATCTCATATTCAAAGGACTCGATTTGGTCATTATCAAAGTTTTTTTCAAATTAGTTTCAAACTTATTTTTGTACCTAATTTCGTCAGGGCAATTATCCATATTTTTTAATTTCGTCATGTCATGTACCTAACTTCGGCCTCTAATGGATAGCGATATTCAAATTCTATATGAGGGTAAGATTTGGATGATATGTTCGAATACATAATTCAACAAATAAAAATTCGATAAATATACATGAATATATGTAATACAAAAACAAATACATTCTTTAGAAAAAAAATACTGAAAAATTCGAATTCACAAATAAATTACGGCAACAAAATCACATTTATTTGCATCGCACTCTTTTTTGTTTTCTTTACCCTTGCTTTTTCTTAGTCTTTTGGTTTCCTTTTCTTTTTTTTCTCTGTCTACTTTAAGCTTATAATTTAAAAACTCTTCAGCAGTAGTAACGCTTGGTGTAATTTTACGTTTAACTCTTGTGGCTTCCGTGGTTTATACTTCAGGCCAAAATAGAGCTTTTTTAAAAGAAGTGGGATAGCACTGAGAATGGACGACAACTGTGGATGCCTCTTTTATGTCTGTAGTTTCATTTTGGGATACTTTAGAATTTTGGGATACTTCAGACGCTTCTTCCATATTCAATTCTGAGGTTTTTTCTGTTTGGTCTGCTGATATTTAATCTGTTGAAATTTGGTTTTTAGGATGTACATTACCCTTTGGCGTGGACGCGATTAATGAACCATCGAGTTGTACGTCTAATTCCAAAATATTCGAATTGATCTACACCGCTTCGTCTATATTTGCATTTAGGGTCTGTTCATGATGCGTTATGTTATCGAACACGTCTAAATGGGTTTCATTTTTACAAGAAATTTTATCGTTGACAGATTTCCACAAATAGAAAATACTTTCATCTTTTTCGCATCCCATCCACGCATTTCAACGCAAAAAAATTTCAACATTCGTATCTCCTATTTCTTTTTCAAGGGTGGATAAAAATGAGTTGTAATCGACAACACGTCTATCATCAGCGAGGTCGTCAGCAAAAACCTCGTTACAAATAATATCTTTATTCGCTTCAGGCAAAGTTCTTGTTTGTGAGAAGTTTATCGTATGCAACAGCGTAAGGATTGAATGGATACAAGCCACATTTCTTGAAACCACTTTTAATTGTATCTGACTTTGCTGCTTCCTTTAGGCATGAGTCTACCAGGCGTCCTATTTTCATTATTACATTTTTAGGGATTCTTATATATGGCAGTAGAGTAAGAGGAGGCATAAGCTTTCCACTGACTGAGGCCCCTACAAACACTGTAATGCATTCTTTTCTGTCGTTGGCCGTGCCATTATAAGTATGGACTGAACCTTTGCGAACTAGAACTCTCTTGTCTTTGGGACACAAAAAGAATGCTGTTTCATCGCAGTTGAAGATTCGATAAGGTCCATTTAAAATTTCGTTTAGCTCAGGAAAACTCTCGAAATAGGTTGATATTTTGGTAAACCAATTTCTAATAGATTCTTTTGTAATCCTGGACCTCCCAGTTGTCAAATTTTGAGACATTCTCAAGGAAATCTCCGGATTTCGTTTTAAAAATCTTTTGTACCAATTTATACCGGGGACACCGTTTTTAATTTGTTCTCTCTATTTACTTCTTTTGCCAATTTTGACACACTATGAATTAATTGCGTTTTTGTTACATGAAAATCTAGATTCGCGATTTCAAGATTCCATTTGATAAGAGTCTGCTAATCCCCTTGGGTAAGAGTTGTAGACGCTCCAACATGTTGTGAATGCTTTTTTAATTTCTTGTCTTGAAGCGTCATTCTCGGAATACCAAACAAATCTTTTGGCAACGTCTCTGGTAGACTGCCCATCTTCAATTGCCTTTAGCGCCATTGAGAGTTGCTCCTGTAGGTATTTCTTAGAAGTCATATCTATATCTGTAACAGAAATATAATGCTCTTCTTAATTGGCAAGTGCTCGATGAATCTGATACACTTAGAATAAGGCTAATTATTGATCTCAAGTCATTCAAGTTCCTTTGCACGTCGATTAAGTGACGAAATTAAGAAAAAAATGCATTTGAGAGAATTGAAAATCGTCATGCATGATAACAGAATTTTTCTCAACATATTTTTTTTGCCATAGTATCAAATTAAATCTTAATGGTAATAATACTTTGCTGCGCTAGAAAACACACGATTTAAAATAGATTTATTATCTAAAATCGCGACATTCTTCATCCTTACATCTTCCCGAAATGGGTAAAAATATTATGTAAATTTAACTAATATATAATAATGATTGTCAGGACGAAATTATGTCACAGGTTTAAATACACTACAGACATTGATTATCCATTTTAATTTGGCAAAAACTGTTGATAAATTTAGCGAAAATCTGCTGACAAAACGACGTTCGAAGAACTCAATTTCGTCACTATGACGAAATTACCTACATTGCTGTTAACGCGCCATTGGTAAATTCGTCATGCCGTTTTGTTAGTAATTTATTGGTGAATTATAATTTTTTTTATTGATTTCGTGACTAACGATGCGCTAACTTTTACCCTTCTATGAAAAAAACCTATAGCTTGGCAACCTTGTTTCTGGCACCCTTAACACTGTTCACGTCCGCACTAGACAAAACACTAACACGCAATGAGCTAACTACGAGACAAAGCACTGACGCATGCTTCTAAGCGAACTTTTACATAATTTGGAGCCAATACGACATTCATATTAGTTTAATGCAATTAAATATTAAGCCTCTTTATGTCAAATGATAAAAAATTTACATGAGCATTCAAATTTTCTTATTTTATTTGTGACGAAATTAGGTACACTGACGAAATTATGGTGTTTTACCTTACAGCGCTTTCGATGATTGAAAGTGGTCGGGGAGTATATTAGTGATATTTTAAGGGCGAACACATTTTTGGTAGGGGATATTGGGCAAAAACGACAATTTTTTCCAAATTTTTTTTTGTCCAGCATGAATTCGGGGACCATTCTGAGTTATTTCGGGCGAAATTTCCATACAAATCTGGGAAAAAGCGGCCTAGTTTTGAAGATACGGCAAAATGAAATCCGCCGGAAAAACTGAAAGTACGAAATACTCGTGAATATGAAAGCACTTGCAAGTATGAAATACGAGTGCATATTAATATTAGGATACTATTACGTCACTGTTTGATTGAAATGAATCAAATGGACGAAATTTATTGGGTAATTTCTTCATTACACGTATAGTTCATAAAAATACTCGTAACTAGTATTTTTGAATTTCGTACTAGGTACTGGCTGTTCCAAAAAAAATACCTGTTCCATATACCTGTTCCAGTATATACGCCTCATCTCTATATCACATTGATTAACCCTAGAATGGTACAGATGAGTAAATTTTACTCACATAGGGTGTGTATTTCGTCGCGCATCAGCCAGATGGGCACTCCGACTGCCATGAGGCTAGAAGCTATATAATCTTCTTATGTTTAATGATGAAATAAAAAATGTACATAATACTATTGTTGCCTTCTTTTTAGTAAAAACATGTACCTAAAATCACCCAAAAATTTACCGTACCATTCCAGGGTTAAAAGAGATCGCAAATCGGTGCAAGCTGTAGCCGGTCAGTATGAAATGTTGACATAACAAAGCTAAATTTCTTCCCAAAGTCTGTCGGGTGCATATATGGTCATCTTGAGAGGATTGATAAGCAATTTCCCGATTTCATAAATGTGACCGATGAGCAGTTGACTGAATTTTTGAGTTCGGTTTCAGCTGGTACACTAAAAATAGGATGTTTTCAACTTTTTTTTCTGAATTTATTGCTGATAGTGGATTTGTTTCCAGGTTTTTTTTAATTAAGCGCCCTAATGAGATATTTAGCGAAAGTAAATTCTCTTTGCCATGGTTTGAACCCAAATGAAGTCAGGCGTTTGGCCTTCGACTTTGCCGAAAAAATACATGCATCTGTTCCACAGTCATGGATTGAACATAAACCCGCTGGCTATGATTGGTTTGATGCATTTGCCAAACGTAATCATCTTTCTTTAAGAGTGCCAAAGCATATAAGTACGAATGGAATGAAGGCGTTTAATAAGAATGCTATCGATGGTTTTTTTTCGACCAACTCAAAGGTGTCATACCACCAAATTCATATGTTCCGAATCGAATTTGGAGCGTTAATGAAACAGGGTTCTCTACAGTTCCACAGAAACCGAGAAAAGCTGTGGCTCCAACTGGCTCGAAGTTGGTTGGGAAATTTGCCCCTCAAGAAAGAGGCACAAACGTCACTATGGCAAACGGAATAAACGCTGCGGCCCATTACGTTCCACTATTCTATCTTTTTCCTCGGAAAAACATGAGACCTGACTTCATGAGTCATGCTACACCGAATGCTGTTGGTTATGCAAACGGAAGCTGTTGTATGACCCATGATGATTTCATAAAATTCATACAACACTTCATCAAATATAGTTCGACTACCAAAAAAATGATCGAACTCTTATTTTTTGACAACCACACTTCTCACTTATCCATCGAAGCTATCGACTTAGCTATTGACAATGGAATTGTCATGCTCTCTCTTCCGTCACATTGTAGTCACAGAATGCAGCCGATGGACGTTGGTGTTTTTGGTGCTTTGAAAACGTTTTATAAGGCTCTATGTGATGCTTGAACGATGAATCATGCTGACAAACTTCTAGAAATTCAACATATTCCGGAATTGTCGACAAATGCTTGGATTTTGCATTGACTGCGAGAAATATGGTCTCTGGTTATCGAGCAACTGGAATTTTCCCAATAAATCCTCATATTTTCGCCGAGGAAGATTTTCAATTGGCATCGATTTCGGTTGAAAATGTATCAGCCATTGTTGATACAACGGCAAATGAAGATAATTAACGGCATATTTAGACTTGGAGTGATCCCCTTCGCTGCAATTGATGAAGTCACCACTTCAATTCCAGAGGAAGCTTCTACTTCTGGTGTTTCATTAGAACGTTCTCTTGAGCAGATTGGACCGATTCAACGTGGTACGCCATTTCAAATGTCTATTTGGGGGACGTAGGCCTATGAAAAGTGCCGTCTTAACCTCGGCAGAAAAGAGAAAAGAGCTCAGCCATATGGCCGAAAAGAAACAACAGTCTGTCACACCAGCCAAAAAACCAATCAAAACATTAACACCGGCCAGAAAACGTCAGCGAAAAGAACCGTCTTCAACATCATCTGAATCAAAAGAGGACGTCTGCATGATCTGTTTGTAAGCAATGCCCAAAAAATGCACAAAGTTTAATACAATCGTATGCATAGAATGTAAACGTGAAGCGCATCTAAAATGTGCCAATATGACACGCAGTCTTTGGATTTGTGCTATGTGTGAGCCCGATTCGAAATAATTGAACCATTTTCTATCGTTTCTAATCATTTCATTAACATTTTGGATCATTTAAATTGAAATTTTATTCGATTGTGATATATTCTGGCTTTGTGTCAAATTACCCCACTCTATGTCCGATTACCTCACATTTTTCATTTGCTTGGAAATCAAAACAATAAACGTAATTTTTGGGTGGAATCTTGAAATCTAATGATGTCAAAAGTTTCGCCTGGCCTCAAGCTTTATGAATGTACTGTGGGAACACATATATTACACATCCACAATACACATCACTTTACTAAACATCAAAATTATAAAACACAATAGGCTAAGTGAAGTGTAAAATTGACATTTATTAAAAATAAAAAATAATATATATTTCTGTACAACCGTCAAGACGTGTTTTTATAAGATTCAAAATTAAATTTTTGTAGGAAGTATTAACTTCCAAAAATGGGTTGTGTTTCATGTCAAGTAGTGTGGTGAGTTGTGGAATGTAAGTGAGATACGTAAAATTTAATTTTGAATCTTATAAAAACACGTCTTGACGGTTGTACAGAAATATATATTATTTTTTATTTTTAATAAATGTCAATTTTACACTTCACTTAGCCTATTGTGTTTTATAATTTTGGTGTTTAGTAAAGTGATGTGTATTGTGTATTGTGGATGTGTAATATATGTGTTCCCACAGTACCAAGGAATCTAAGAGAGTTCATTTTGATACATCTAACTTTTGGGGAAAAACAAAATTGTGTGTCAAATTACCCCACATTACCATACTAATGGTTTGGTTGGTGATATTTTTCCTTGGCTGTGACTTGACGTATGCGTGCTCTAAGTTCTGGAATGAACCTTGGGTTGTCATTACCTTATAAAAATAAAGTGGTCTCAAGCCAACTCCTGTCGGGTCTTTTGGGCTGAAGTTGGTAGAGAATTAGATGTTTTACCAATTCGAATAGCTTATCAAATAAAATCCCAACTATCTTTAAAACTTCATATTTGAAAGTATGCTAACTGATTCAAATTTAAGCATTTTAAAACGCCTTATGCACGCATTTTATACCTCGACAAACATCATTTAGTTAAACATGTATGCGACAATATATAAATAACAACTAAACAGCGAGCTTTAAAATGATTAGATAGTGTACTTTAATGCTTTCAGTTACATAAAGAGCGCATGTAATAAAATCAGACTTTAGTGTCATGCTTGCATGCAAATGTACTGAGAATATTCATTTGTGATATGAGTTCAATCCATAGCAACAGCTGAAAATGATTATATATTCGCGCACACATGTTTAAGCCAGTTAAAAAAGAATGTGTATGGTCTGTTGTAGTCGATTTTTTTTGCACGTTTTATCATCCTAATTTGTGCATTCGATTAATATTATATAATGCGAATTCCACTTTATATATTAGCAGCTGCTTGATCTGCTTTCACTATTTTATAAACGTCTTGTTAGTGGCTTCGTCTCTGAACAGTCTCTTTCCACCCATTGATGAGAGACCTTGAAACCTGATCGCCGTTGAATTACCATAAATTAAGAATGATCAATAAATTTTAGTTCGTCTTAGAACCTGTTGTTGCTACGTTGGTTTCATTAAAATAATTTCCCAGTTCAATACCTGATGTGAGTTTCGATGCTTCAAAAAAACGAGTAAAATTCAAGTTATTTATATACAGAAAAAAAAACTGTTTAGATTTTTAAACTTCTACGGCATTAACCAGTTTTTATAAAAATGTGGTATTTATGTAAAACTTAACAGGCAGGTGGGAAACCTATGTATTTGAAAGAAAACAAAATACAAAATTGAAAAATAACAATCAATTCACTTGCTAGTACCGCATGAAAATAGATAACGAAAATCTACCGCACTAGTAATTTTCCAGACGAGCTATGTCGCTAGTCTGTGAGACCTAAACGGTCAACATGTCGCAGAATGGTGCGCTCGGTCCTGTTGTGGCGCTTATCATACGGGCATGTGATAAAGTGTATTTATGTGAAACTCAGCAGCTTCGTAATGAAATGAATAGTTCGTATATACATGTATTTTGATTTTCAGTAAGCAGCCATAGTACCGACTGTTTCTAGTTCATAGACTATTTGTAATTATTTCTGATTGTTTTTGATATTATTTTATAATAGGCGTATTAAATGTACACATGTGTGTAATATTTAGGCTTGAAACGCTTTAAATTATAATTTTCTATTGTTTGAGAACGCGATTGCAATTGAGGTGCCTTTTTCGTCATTTGTTTTGGGTTATACGATTTGATTTGAATCCAAACTTTAGATTTTCATCTGATGACTTGTACACATTTGAAATTTTAATTCCAACCGCACCCGCAAAGTATCAGTAGCAAACTTGTTCAGTAAGCTAGTCTTGTTAGTATCTGCTCACAAATTCAAAGCCAACAAATAAAAGTCAACAGACACGAATCGTGCATTGCACTTGTAAAAGCCATCATGTTTTTGACCTTCAGTCAGTTGGTTTTTTACTAATGTTCGAAGAACATTAGAACATTACAACACGAAGAACATTACAACACTTTGGCCAAAAATTCAAATATATATGTATATATATACATATATATATATATATATATATATATATATATATATATATATATATATATATATATATATATATATATATATATATATATATATATATATATATATATATATATATATATAAAAATATATATAAAAATATATATATGTGATATATATATGTGATATATATATGTGATATATATATGTATATATATATATATATATATATATATATATATATATATATATATATATATATATATATATATATATATATATATATATATATATACATATATAAAAATATATATATCATCAAAATATTCCAGTGCAAAAATCTCAGGAACGCGCCATCCGATTGTACTGAAATTTTCAGGATGGTGTATATGCAGAATAGTGCCAGGTCTCAAAAAAAGTTAATAATCTTTAACCCTTTGGCGCCGCCTGTCATTTGAGTGATATTTCAAATATACCTATTATTCTGTCAACAAATAACTTTTGCAAAAACAAATTTTATGAAATGAATCGCTAATATGTTTTTAATGTGATTATGATAATGTCATGTGATTATGATAATATTTTTGAAATGTTTAACCCTATGTGTGCGCGAGGCGCCTAAAATGAGAATGGGAAAATTTGAAAATATTTGAATTGCGATAACTTTTGACTAGATTATCAGATCATTATGAAACTTAAAAGACATATTAATGTTAGTAAGGTGTATACTCGTGTAGTTTTTTTTTGATGAACGTGCTGGCAACCCTGCAGCCACGGCAGGCATTGAAAGTGAAAACCTTCAAACCATCGGCTCTAATGAAAAATGTTCGTCTTTTACAGTGAAAACCAACGTAAATAAAAATGGTATGCTTTGTCTATACAACCAAAGCAAAACTTTTCAAATTTCACATCGGACAAGAACGGTAACCCCTTATCCAATTTACCTATATTTTAAGGATGAAACACTTCTGTTCACGAGAACTCACGATCCAATTATCAGATACTATTGAAATTCACAGAATGTATTTTTAGGACCAGGTCTGAGTGAAGCCATTTGAGAATGCGGACAAATCTGTGCCAGTGGTGCTATCTTGAAAAATTATAAAGAAAAAAAAACTGCTTTTTGTCCTATGAATTCTGATTTGGTCATCAGATCTGCATGAAATTGACTCAGCCGTGTTTGGTAGAAATTTCGTTGAAAAATTGGGTTGGTGCTGCGGCTATGGTAATTTTGGAGTCTTGGGCTTTGAAAATTCGCTCAGGAAAATAAAGCTTTTTGCCTTATAACTTCCAGTGCAGTCATGAAATCAAAGTGAATTTCATATGATAAATGGAACTTTTTATAGGCATTATTCAGAAAAAAATCTGGGTAAAAAACCCAGCTATTGTTGGTTTTGTATTTATTTGCAAAATCTTTATTAAGCGACGTTATCGTAAAATTTATAAACGGTAATGATCTTGTAGTGACAATTAGCAACAAATATTAAGTTTTCGAAAATTTAAATACTTTTGCGACTGGTAACCCTTTATTTCTTGGTACCCCTATAACTTCCAATGCAGCAATCGGATCAAAACGAAACTTGCATGGTAGAATGATTTCAAAGTGAGGCAGGTGTGATCTATTTTTGGCTTTGATGCTAGCAAAGGGTTGCCAGCACGATGCGGTTTTTGGTATTTTCGTATCAATAAATGCTTCATTAAGTATTCATATTGCGAACATTTGCAATGAACATAAGTTACCAATGTTCAAATATTCTAAGCTCTAGAAATTTTTTGGTCCCAAACATCTTTCGTTTTTTGATCCCAAACATCTTTCTATCCCTGTAACTTTCGACGAAATCATCGGGAAAAATCGATATTGATAGAGTTAGTTGATTTTGTTGCGATATACACTATACGCAAATGTCACTTGCTGACATTTATACGTCCCCTCACACAGTATGGCTGCCAGTTATAATTGCAGTTATTACATGGCTCATGGTACTATGTAATATAGCGTGTGGGGCCATAATTTCTGCGCCATGTACCCCAAACCATCACATTGCCCAACTGAACAGAAGAACCGAGACAGATTGATAGGAGAGAGTCCACCTGTAGTCAATGCTAGTTGGTTAGCTATAATATTAGGTCATAACACTAAGAAACAGCGCTATTTACATAGTTGATTTCGAGATTGTGATAAATTATAACGAAAAATTTATAGAAGTCCTATGTATTATGCTTACGGTAGCTTGCAATAGCCCCCTAATGTCAATCATGATAGCACTGATGTAAATTAAAGTTGTCTCCATCACAGTCAGTTTCAACTATTGAGGATTAGAAATGTTCGAGATTCCATTTCCTAGATTCAAACTAGGAAATCCAGACTTGAAATCTCTACGTCAGACGAGCTTATTGAAACTTTGATTTTATGCAGCTCACTGTAATGATATGCTCCGAGACTATGTGCGGAGTAGCTGGGACTAAGTATATAGAAGCTGATACATGGAAGTCAAGGCTATGTGTATAGCAGAAAATCTGATAATGCACTAGAATTTTCGCTATGAAGTAAAAAACATTTTTTCGCCTGAAACTTGTAGCTATATTTTATAGCTCAGGGTACTAAGTACATAGCGTACACGACCAGAATTGGAGATCTGGAGATCATATCACAATCTAATTTGGCAAATCCTTTGTAAGAAACAAAGTTTTTTCAGTCTCAGATCGAACCCTGGAAAATTTAACATCAAGCGATCGTTTTAAGGGCTCATTCACACAAGCTGACAGCAAAAGCGAATAAGAAGATATTCATAGAGTTGTCGGTCGCCTTGACTTTTGACCCACTGATATTCACATCAAGACATTTGACCATCGACGGCGTCCCGTAAATTTTCGGCAAGATCGGACTCGAGCTCAGACAGCCAAGCAGCATAAATCTTTCGAAAAATACTTAACTTTTCCATCACATCTTATTTTAAACTTGATTGATTCAAGTTTTCATTCGTATCCTTTTCTGATGATATTATTTGTAGAGTCATACCTTGGCTTTTTGCTAAAGTTTCCAATGGAGCAATCCATTTAGGAATTACCGAAATAGATCCTTAACCCAGAAAGATAGTGGTGTCAGAGTTATGATAGTCATGCCTAAATCGTATTTCTGTAATTTTGTGACTTTCTTCCGTCTTTTCGTCTTAAATGTTTTAAGGAGGTATTCTGATCTAGAAATTTGTTCAAATCGATTTTTTTTTGTTTGCATATCTTCAAAGTTTAGACCTTTAAAAATAAGCTTTTAAAAGGATATTCGGAAATTCGAATTATTTTTGGAGTTACTGTTATTTTTGTGACACGCCAACTAAACCAACAAACGCGATCAACGACGAATTAACTGCTCCGAGCTACGAGCTTCTCAAGCTTCTAAGGAAGTTCGAACTGCTCGTATGGCTAAAAGAGCTCCCGAAAATCTCGTTTTTGAAGTTAAAGAAGGAAAATTGCATGAGACGGGGATCTCTGACTAAAAAAATCGAAGTATAACATACCAATAAACGACTCAGACTGCCCGAAACGAGACTCCAAGCTTGAACGCGTTTTTCTCGAAACTACTTTTTTCGATACGGTTGACATGATATCTCTAGTTGTAATGGACCGATTTACGTGAAATTTCGCACAAAGCCTCTTAACACTATTAGATTTGGTCTGAAGAAGGGATTTTTGAATTTTTTTCTATATATTAAAAATTCACAAAGTTGAAAAAATGGGGCAAAAAACGACTTGTTTTTACATTGACGCCATTGTGTGGAAAAAAAAGTTTTTTCAAATCGCCTACGTCAGACGAATTCTACATTCTTCTTTTTACAGAATTCACCAAAAATGTATGTTTCAGACCACCAGAAAGGTTGGAATCATATCAGCCATGAGACAAGTTTTTTTAGCCTTCACTTCGCCGGCTTGTATCTACATCAATTTTTATTTTTTTTTATTTTTTGTATACATTTTTATACTTCTAAAATGCTAATAAAAAACTGATCAAAAAATAGATATCACAAATGTTTCTATTTTTTTTATTGTGTCCGTAAAATCACCTCACAATCGATTCGCTAGACCAGAATACTGCCTTAACAGTCTGCCTTCTTCTTTCGCATGCAGTCTGCATATTGCATGTTACTGTGTAAATTTGATGCAATACATGATTTCATTATCAATCGTATCCAGGAATGCAGATTCATCATCCTTTCATATTGCTCTTTGTCTCATTCCATTTCGAATGTCAATTGTTTTTTTTAGACCTTACCTTCTCCTTCTAATAATAGATGACGCTCTTTTAGTTCTCCTTATGTTGATTTGAATCCCCTTTCATTCGCCGATCTCTATAAATATGAAGCTCCTTGATTCACTTCGTGGTAATAATGTTTCAACTTTTTCAAAACCATTTACATAGAAATTGCTTCCGACCGCAGCGCCATCAATTGGTATTCTCTCTTGGATGAGCTGAATGTCGATAAAGTCCTCTCATACATTACCGCGTTAGATTCTAATTGAATGTCTCTTTATACTCCTCAAATCATCTAGTCCGCCTTGGCTCTCTATTGCAGTTTCTATTGTTCTTAGCAAAAATAATCTGATACGTATAGCATACCAACGCAAATAATCTGACGAATTTCATCGAAAATTTCGCAGATTCCATTTAGATGCGAACAAATTTATTGAAGGAGATAAACGGAGATACTTGGCTCTTGTAAAGACAACCTTCCTTTCTAATAATCTTAAACCCTTTTGTTCCATTATTTTCCTTAAAATCACAAAATACTTCTCGAACAGCTTTACTTTAAACGATGATGTTCTCTCTCTTATACTTAAGATATCTTTTTTTTATACTTAAGATATTTTTTTTTATACTTAAGATATCTTATTTTTATACTTAAGATATCTTATTTTTATACTTAAGATATCTTTTTTTATACTTAAGATATCCGTTTTTCCAATCTGTTCAACAGTAACATTTTTTGAACGAAAGATTCATAACAAGGTCTACGGGGACATTAATCAACTGTTTTCTGGAGAACAGCCTGGATTTATCAAAGGCCGTTCTATATAAACAAACAATTTACAATTTTTTTTGCTAGTTATCAGTGATCTTAATTGTTTCAGTTCCGCTTCTCTGCTTTACGCAAAGTACCTTAAGCTCTTACGCAGCATTACATCTATTATATTTAATTCAATCAGACCATACTGCTTTGAGCGGCGGGTGTACTGTGAATTGTCTCTTCCTCCATATTCCTAAATGTATTGTTATGATCTTTACCAACAAACTAGCTCTTATCTTCTTTGACCACACACTTTTCACTTGATTTTGCCACATGCAGATTAAAATAAAGACCTTTGCAGGATTTGTTCTATGGAGGTCTTGTTATGCATTTGACATCTCCACTTACTGCCCTCTTTTCACTTCGTTAGTACATAGGATACTAGAATATTGTTCCCAAGGCTATTCTCCTCGTTTTGTATGCTTGTCACACGCAATAGAATCTGTCCAGTTTAAGTTTGCTAGTTGTCTTCTTTATAAGTTAATTGTCCTTACTGTTTTTATAAAGAACGTCAGCAAGTCTTAAATTGTTTGCCGTTCCATGTCTGCAGGTTGTTCGTTTATGAGTGTTTCCTGTATACTCATAAACCCAATGGTGGATTATTTTGGTCCAATATTTCAGTTTCTCAATTTATAAGAGTTTCTGTCCAACCAACCAGATTTGAGTATTTTTTCAGTATCTTATTTGTGCATCCAAAAGTTTTACTTCATTCACCAATTGCTTTTGCACGAATGTCAGCTGTTCTTATTTTCTATTTGAATGTAATTATGGCAACATTTATTTCTTCAATATTAGTTATATAACTAAAATATAACCTTCTTTTGGTCGGCCCGATTTTGCATGTTTCATGATATCCACTGCGTCCTTTGCTGATCTTCCAGAAGCCAGGGAGGATAAGTCTGCCCTACTACGCACTCTATCTAAATTTTAGTACTTCCGAGATACTCAATGATTTGTGTTTTGCTTTGTACTGGATATATATGGAGAGTGCATTTTTCAATATTGATTTAACATACTTCCACAAAAGATAGGTTTTTAAATTTTGTAGAATGATGTAATGTAAGGCGTGTTTTTTTGCTCCCCCTATCTATATCAGAACAATGCAGACGCATTGGGAACAACAACAACTCCCCCTTTCCATAACAGGAGTTGTTGTTTCCAATGTGTCTGCATTGTTCTGTTATGGATAAGGAGAGCAAAAAAACGCGCCTATAGTATGTAGTTTTCGAATCCAGTTTTAACTCAAAAATGAAAAAAATGCATATAGAACGTTTATGCTTAGCAGGGCAGAACTCTCCCAGCTCTTCATTCTACAGTCTGTTCCACCAACAGTTAGTAGTCTAATATATTCTTGTGGAACTGTATCTCCAAAAATTTTACGTACAAAACTACTTCGCCGGCTTGGGGCCGATTGGAGATGTGCTAAACTGCTCTTTATACTGAGCAGTGTGCGTAAAGAGCAGTTAGAAAAAAAGCAGTTTAAAGTAGCAGTGAACAGTTTCGACCGCAGTTTCGTGCGTTCGAAAAACTGCTCGCTGCCTGTGATTGTTATTGTCTGGATCATATGCTTATAAGGCTACTGTGTTTGATATTTATGCAAGAATTTTTTTTATTTATTATCATATCCATCGCCCGTTTGTGTACTTAATATATCGGTAAATGTGATTTTGACACATTTACAGAGGCGAATGCCTGCTATGCATTATATTTTTCTAGGTCATAAAATCTGCAATTTGCTTCCAAGAAAAGGTTACTTATTGGTATCATTCTACCTTAACTCCGTTACTAGAATATTTGCCATCGGCATTTTGCCTTGCATTTATCCATATAAATGTAAAAATCAATGTGGGTTCAATATAGGGGCGATGCTTTGTTGCACTTTGTTGTCAAAACATCTGCGATAGTTACTCGACTACTTAAAATGAGGGGTAGAAAATGGGCCTGGCAGTTTTGCCCTTAATTCCTACATCTTTGAAACAAGCTTAGTTGGAGACTTGATACTTGTCATATCGAGTTTCCTAAATACATTACGTTGTGTTGGTTTTGCCTTTTTTAGAAACGTGGACTCCAGGGGGGCGTTACAGCTCTCTCATGGATTATAGGAGATACAAATCCGATGATCAAAATTAAATTTTAATCATGGCAAGTGATTAGTCTCCCGCCTCACTTTGCCCCTGATTTCAGTCAGGTGTCTCTACTCAGACCTAGGTTAGCTCAAAGTTTGCTGCATGGACCTCATTTGACCTGGATACGAATCAGAAGACCACCATGCTAGGACCTACTATATTAGTAATTTTCATTAGTAATTTATTCACTAGGCTACATGAGCTACTCTCTTAATTCCTCTGGATAAATTGACTTTGGGTTCTCTTTAATAAATAAGGAAAAGTTAGGTTACTAACATTTTTAAGGTAGGCCCAAATCGTAAGAACACTGAAAATTCATACGAATTTTTCGAAATACAACGCCGTAAGGAAGTGTAATGACGATATTTGAACATAATAAATCTAGAAGAAATAATTTGGGAAAATTATTAATTTTCGCACAAAAACTATACAAAACCATTTCAATAAAGCTGTATTTACAGCAGTAAACAACTGAACATTTGCTCCTTGAGTGACAAAGCAACGCATTCCGGGCATTCGTTAGTAGTTGATAACAGATAATTACTCAATCAGATTTGAATATAAAAAATCTCGAAACAAAAACACAAATACATCTTCGCATGTAACGATAATTTTATATGAAATAATACTTATTCTCTTTGTATTAGTAATCGCTCTGCCTTGACCCCAACAATTTGCTGATACCATACGCTATAGTTTTATGAAATCTTACCGGCATTTTGCTTTCATGTTGATGACACTGCAGTATTGTGCTTTGAAAATAGTCAAGGTGCGATTGTAGAAGAGAAATTACCAAAGTGACTCAAATTCGTCTTGAGTATTTTTAAGTGGGGAAATTATTAAGTATGGTAGTTAGTTTTTGCTTTACGAACAGTTGAGTGCCTGATGATTGTCCAGCATTCACCAGTTGTATTTCACATACCTTGTTTGTGTTACATGGATGAAGTCACCGTAACACGGGGTAACCCTACTTGAATAGACGAATGGCGTTACTAAACTGGAAATGCATGCAATCTTATCTTAATTGGAATATAGTTTTGAAATAATATTTACTATTTGATTGAATGAGCATCCGTGCTGATTTTTTTTATATTAAGTAATGTATTAAATAAAGTTAAAACTAACATATTTCCCTGAAATTTCATATGTATAGTTTTTATTTCATATGTATATAAATTGTCTTTTCTGCCATCTATTTCGGATTAAATTTGAACCGTCATATGTGCTTCCTGCCCCATACATTCATATTTTTGAAAATGAAAAAAGAAAATTTGATTGAGTTCGATCAATAACAAAAAGTATTGATAATCAACATCTTAACATTTTTCCTATTTTTGAACCATACTTATGGTGAAATAGACCAGACTAATGCTCCACATAAAAAGGCAATTGATCGATCATCATACTGCCTCGTGATGTTCTTCATTATCAACGCAAGTACATATATTCATTTTAAGCTCAATTTTTTTTAATTCAATTTAAGTAAAGTATCTGGTTTATGATCTGCCTTCACTTTTATTCAGACTAGTTTTATCTCGCACATTTTTCTGAAGGTCGCCAATGCGATGAGATCGAAAATTATAGATCTTGCATCAGAAAATGCTATAAGAAATACATCGTTGTTTTGCAGTAACACGGCAAACGAGATTCTTTATGTTTTCTGTTGCAATAGATGCACACGTGCATACGTTTCATTGGAGTTATTTTGGTTTTACACTATAGACTGAGCTAAAAGTATTCGTACTCGATATCAGAGGCCATACAATTGCAGGAAAGCATACATAACTTATATATTTTATAATATTTCAATATGTGTTGTGTCGCAAAACTTATTATTTCAGCTATTATAGTCTACAATATTGTATCAAAAGAATAATTAGTAAAAAAATAAATAAGAAAGTAATTTTTCAGCCATAATTTTGTAATTTGCCAAAGAATAGGTGTATTGCGATTTATTAATATATGGTATACCTTTTACCTTTTATAATAGCACGTATGCAAAATCAATCCATTAATTTTCATTTTAAATTTTAGAAAATAGTTTGCGATTCTTCCAAAAGTATAGTTTTGTTGGTTGGCTTTGATAGTCATTTCACAATTTCGAATGTGATCTGCTAATTCCTTCCACGCATGCTCTGTCAACTTTTGCAAGTGTGATATGGTACTATGATAACTACACACCTGGACAAAATAATGGGTGTGAACCATTTTTTTAAAAACAAGCTTGGTTTCTTTATGTATCTTTCTTATCCCTCAAAAATTAATTTAGTTTTCAACATATACACACTTCATCGTCATAACAAAAAACAAAAGGCTTCACAAACTCTGGAAAAAAAACTTAAAATTTAGTTAATTCATAAAATACACCAATTTTCATATGGCCAGAATAATAGGTGTGTCCAACAAACTTAGTATTTAACATTCAAATTTTGATAGCTAGCGTCCTTTTTTATACTGAATTCGTTAGGCCGCATCTAATACCCTGAATATCCGCCATTATTCTTGATTACTTTTTCAATTCTTCCGGGCATATACGATATCAACTTCTGACAAGTTTCTACAGGAATATTGTACCAAACTTTTGAATATTCTCCCATAACTGCACTTTGTTTTGGCAAAACGTCTCTGAAACTTATCGTTTGAGTTCACCCCAGAGGTTCTCAATAGGATTGAGGTCTGGGGATTGACTTGGCCACTCAACGACGTCCACCATATGCTCTTGGAACCATGCTTTCACCAATCGAGATGAGTGTTTAGGATCATTGTCCTGCTGAAATGTCCACAACAGCGGCATATTATCCTCGGCATATGGCAGCATTACCGTATCCAACAAATCCCTGTATACGAATCTATTCATTATGCCATCAATTCGATGTATCGGGCCTACACCTTGCCATGAAAAACAGCCCCATACCATTATGCTGCCACGTCCGTGTTTCACCATTTTTTTTTGTAAACCTAACATGAAATTGTTTGCCTTCCGGCCGACGAACGTTTTTTGCCGCATCATTACCAAACAAATTTATCTTTGTTTCATGGCTCCAGAGGATATTGCGCCATTTTTTTTCACCCTGCGATCCGCACCAGGTTTTATGAATCAACGCAAAGTTTTTCCTCGTCTTGAAATTTGCAGTTCTAAGCAGCGGCACTTACCGGGCAATCCTACCGGGTAGTTTTGCATTTACTAATCGCCGCCGAACGGTTCGTGATGATACCGAATTCCCGATTTCGCTGGCAATTGTCCTGGATGATTTGAACGGGTCGCGTTTATCTAATGTAACTATACGATTGTATGATATGTTTCCGCAGCGTACTAAACGCATGACAAATTTTCATTTCGGAAACATCTATGTTACACATTTTTTCCAACGACAAAAGTTTTCAGTTACTTTTTTTGTATAGATATTTTCTATATCGTACTTGATCCTTACTATGCTTGCCTCGGGATATTTTTCAGCTGTAAAAATTAGAGTGGTGAAATTCAAAAAAAATATGCTGTCCATTATGTAGAACCATTTGAAAACAGCTTATTCGACATTACCGTAGATGGAAGGTGAAATTTGCTTCATTTGGTTTAGCATTGACCTTGATTGACCTTATTTTTCAATTTTTTCTTAGTTCACGGTAGATACAGTACTCGCAGATATTCTTTACTTTATTGCAATATATCGTTTTTTCATCAAATTCCCATGTTCGTTCAACTTTGAATCATTCACCAGCGAACCGTTGAACCAGTGATTTCACTACTTCGTTCGTGTGGTCACCCGAAAAACGTTCGAAAAACATACATATACGTACATTCATTCATTCAGTGCGTATTTCCTGAAAACTCTGGCTTTTAAGTTAAGGAAACTGATCCGAAAAGTCTTAAGTGGTCTCAAATCTTAGTTTAAATTAGGGGACTCCAGCTTACGCAATTTCAAGTTACAGAATAATTCTTGTGTGGCAGATTAAAAAGACTTTCTTGAAGAGCATAACAATTTCGAGGTAATGAAATTGTTATGCTCTTGAAGAAATTTCAACTTAGGGGACTTTAGCTGTACAACATAGAATAAACTTACTAATTGTTTTGTTCTTGTTCTTGTGTTCATCACTCTACTCTTTTGGATCTTCTAAAATGTTTATGTAGCTCCTAGGTAGTTAGTTGAAGACAACTTCACAATACGTCGTCCATTACAATGTAATCAAATTCGGTCACGTATTCCTCGTGCATTCTTCATAGCATCCCTCTTGCCCATTATTTCTTTTCCATTAAACAGTCCAGTACTTTTCGAATTTCAGTAGACTGTTAACGGGGAAATACATGTAAAGTAAAAAAAGTGCTAATTTCAAAAATTGTTTATTCAGAAAATTTTTAATGTGAAATCCTTAAAGTACATATCTCAAAGTACTTGAAAATATTTTTTCAATAATTTTCCAACACAAAATGGCGGCGATGCGAGGCAATGAAAAAAACACATCAAAAAATGCCTCGTACAACTTAACGCCTGTTCCGGAGAACCTACAACAATCAGAAGAAAAAAATATGCTAATGAGATGTATAGTTCATAGGTGAACCAATAAAATTTAGAAAAATAATGAAATTTTTACATAAATTTTAGATTAAACAAAAAAATCGATTATTTTTCAAAAAAATCGCGCCTTAAACATTAATAAACAAATTATTTTTCCGAAATTATAAAAACATGTAGGTTCAACGAGTAGATAATACCCTTTTTTAGATGTGGTATAAATTTGAGCCGGATCGGTTCAATATTTTTTGAGATATTTTGTACTGAAGTTGAAAAAGTACTACTTTGAGAAAAACGCGTTTAAATTTTGCGGTAGATAAAAATCATTGATTATTAGCTTTTATTATAACCTTTGTATATTAGAAAAATATACAAGTGTAAATGTACATTTGTACAGATTTATAAGAATATGGTAAGGATACACAATTAGAGAACCACCCATAGCGCCGAAAACAAAGCAGGCAGGGACGCGCGGCAGGTGTGCTCGACGGGCTGGGGAACGCCGCGCTGCCTATAACTGACTATAACTCAAAAACTAATACTAATATCGCATCAAAACTTTTTTTGGGATATTTTTTGAGCATTTGGAACATTTTAATGTAATAAACAAAATCGATTTTTTTATTAGCAGTTACATGTATTTCCCCTTTTAAGTTACCAGAAAAGATATCAGAGAATTCTTTAATTGTGCTTGAAAAAGTGACAAATGATGAGAATAACTGAATCGCCTACAGAATCTCGCCTACACTAATGTGGACCTCCTAAAGCGAATCATTCAAATAGTTCAGTGAGGGACCGGAAGGTGTAAAAAAGAACTGAAAGCATGGGCAAGGTCCTGGTGAAGAACCAATCAGCTAAGCTGGACGCTCTAAAAGGTTTCGATGATGAGTTCACTAAGTTCAAAAAGGGACTCTTTTTCTTCACTCTGACCAAGGTTCTTCGTAGGCGTAGGAAATGCTGGTATATAGCTGGATTGTGCCCACCAGCAAAAAGGTCATGGACTCGATTTTATCCTTTGAGAATATCAATTCGGCGGTCCTGGATGACATCTATCCAGCTATGCTAAAGAGGGAATTGGCCACCTGGAGGCAAACCTAAAGTGAAAATCTTTTGGGAATATCACCTCTGGGATGTGCTTTAGTCAGTCATCTCTCTCAGGTTTTCGTATAAGGTCTTTTTTTTATACCAAACTCTGTTAAAGATGACTATTCAGATCTAAGGAACTCTAGTCCGATCAGCCTAACATCTTTTATGCTGAAATGACTGGAGAGACCTGTTGAACGACGTATACGCACTAATGTATTTAAGTCTAACCCCTTGAATGATGAGCAACATGCGCGCCAGTAAGGAAAACTATACGATATGGCTCTCCATTCTCTGGTTTCCAGAGTTGAAGGAGCAATCTCAAGTGGTGAGAATACGTTGCTTTACAAAGCTTTTTCAAAGGAGCGCAGTCAAGGCACTTTCAAAGTCCACAAATACTCCAATTGGTGGATATTTAAGGGAGCTATATGAAACAGCGAAAGCTCATGGCGTCGGCGATATCCTTGACATGCTGGAAGCTGGAGTCGACTGCTTCTCGAGAACGGACACAAAGTGGTGTCCTAACGACACTACTGTGAAATATGCTAATCGACTTCCTGTCAATCTTCTTGGCATCTGTCTTCTCAATTTTTACCATTTTCTTTATCCTGCTTGCATAGCCCACAACTTTATTTTTGATTGTTGTTGAGGGTTTTGGTAAATCTGTGTGTGCATTCGCTAATATTAATTTCCTCAAATCATTCGAAGGAACGAATACTCTAAATGCGAAACAGTCCCAACTTATTTATTTACAAACCCCTTTGTATTCTCTTGTTACATTGGTTTGTTTTGCTCTATTGTTAACGCATTTTGATGTGAGCCTGCATGTTAATTGTTTTCTCATAAATATGAATTCTATTTGCGCTTTTCGAGTCTTGCCGTAATTTGATTGCCGATTATGCTTGACTCCCGACCCCGGGATCCCGGCCAATTACTGGTCCCAAAAATCCCGGGATTAGAAACCATCAATCCCGGGATTTTCGGGAACAGAAATTGGCCGGGATCCCGGATTGGATTCCCTAGATAGGAGTGTTGTTGTTTCCAATGCGTCTGTGCTCTTCTCTTTTGGATAGAGGAGCAAAAAAACGCACCTAATATTGAAAAATGCATTCTCCATATACCTCCAGTACAAATCAAAACACAAATCAGTGAATATCTCGAAACTACTAAAATGTAGATAGAACCTTTATGTTTAGTAGGGCATTATGGGGGGCACGTAGTCGAGTTTAGCCAAACTTGCATTATCTTGCAATTGTGCGTACATGCTCAGATTTAGTGTATAGTTATTTTTGTCTCAAAGTGTAGCTATCAGTCATTTGAAATATAGTATTAAATCTCATTCATAATTCAATATTTTTGTTGAACAATTTTATAAATATTTTTCAGAACCGTTTGCTAAATTAATTTATTCGCGGTGACGTACCAATCAAGATGGGGGCACGTATTTCTCACCATTTTAATCTGATCGATTCGTCATTCATGGTTTCGCCGTATTCTTTACAGAACGTAATCTAAATGACGTCATCATGCAAAATATGTACATGGGGTATTTTGCGGGCATGCAGTTATTTACAGAATGAGTGATTCACATCTGATGTGGGTGAATATATGTTGTATACATATCTAGACACTGTCAGTAGCTGACAGATTCACCACACTTTTTTATAGCTAGATGCGAATTTAAGAATGCGTTTCAGCCATTGTTTGTTTACTTTATAAGCTGCACTTGCTGGAAGTTATTCCATATCGCATCGTTACAGGTTGATGGATTGATAGTAACAAAGCGCCACAATGTTTGAGCGTACTTCGCGATAACCTTCAGTTATATGGTTTAATGTCGTTCATCACGTTCCATTTAGAAATATTTTGAATTTGTGGTGAAATAAGCTCCGTCGAGTGCATGTTTACCTCAGAAAGCTTTGTTACGGTATGATACGTGAGAGTGGGACTCAAATTTAATTTAGGTGGAATAATGAAAAAAATGGAATGCTTGAAACGAAATAGATCTGTAATATTTTTAAACTTGTGGTTTATAATATGGAGTTATTGCTTATTTTTGGTTATTTTTATAAATGAATTTTCATAGTGAATGGCGAAATAAACTTACTGTTTATTCAAAGGCATTGCAGGAAAACTTTCTCCCATAAATTAAATTTAGATTCCATAGTATTATCAATTATGCGAAAATCATTTCTACAATTTACGATAAAAAAAAACAATCTAAATCATTCTAACACTTCCATAGGCTTTTCCCATAGTTTTATTCATGCCAACACAAATCTGCCATAATTTTGAGCTCATTTAATTGGGAACGGTTTCAACAAAGCTTTCTACTGTAAACTTACAACTGGTTTTTTTTTTATATAGAAATCATGCTTTTCACATGCTTTTGTTTCGTACAGGTTGTGGAAAAGTTTCCGTTCGGTCCTCATTTCACGTGACATTTAAACACTTAAGAAATTATCGTCTTTGCAAGCGGAGAACAGTGTTTTTTTTTGAGTATTGCAAAACTAGTAAGCTTTGAAGCCTATGCGGAAATACTAATGTTTCCGTTTGACTTATCTTGCCCCCAAGCGTAGCAGCAGCGGCACATCGAAGCGCATGATGACTTCGGAATATTTGCGTCAGTAGAAAACTTGTTAATATCTGCTTACCAAGTCATGTGCATTATCGGGATAGATAACGATGTGGGCTGGCCGGGTAATTTGATTTTGAGATAACATTTTTTTATCAGGCTACAGTGATTAGAAACTTATAGACTTTATAGATTGATTGATTTTCGCTAGAAAGTTCATTAAAAGCTGTTAGTATTGATAAATTAATTCTGGATTTCATGTTGAAATGAAGAAAAACGAAATGATGATGATTATAGGCGATATTTTAGTCGATAATTTGCATGTCATCGTCGAACTGTATTATACCAGACAGAATGAAGTACTACCGAGATTTTATCTAGCTTTCTTGAATAGAAAACCTTGAGCAAAACAGGTTTTATTATCGGGCATATGGCTGCGTCGTCACGTAGTTCATGGGCAAATCAGAGCTTTTCAAGTTAACGAAACATGTTTTTAAGACGTCTTAAGTGATTCGAATTTCATTTTGAAAAAAGGTCCATGGTTGTATTTGTTCGTCTTGAGTTGTCTTAACAGCTGGCTCCATTGATTTAGTGTCACATTATAGCTTAAGGTGGCGAATAAGGCATAAATAACAGTAGCGCTTCAGCAAATATGAAAAAATGGGACACTTAAAATAAAGAATAATGGCTTCTCTCATATGTGTCTCCTTACCGCCATAGCCTACACTCTAAAAAGTGCCACAAGCTAAAGTGCATTGCAGCCCCGATTTTCTACATCGGCACCGTGCACCATATCCATTCTTACAATTACAAAATAGAGTATTCACACGCTGAGAAATGACCGAAATCAATATATTAACATCTTAATATTGTTATAGTAACAGCATTGTCCCTAATACATAATTTTAACAGCTCAATATTTTATGTTAGGAAGCTACAATATTATATTTGCAGTTTAACATTATATATTAAGCTGTTAACTTTTTGTGTTAAGAACATCTGTAAATATAAATGTTTTAACATCTTAACATAAATATATAACTATGCCAATATAAATGTATTAACCAAGGGTGGTGAAATTGTTGGTGATACAACAAAGTACATTGCTAGTATTGTTAGTTAGGATGTCAATATTAAATACGGCAATAGCACACTGGAATAATCTTATCTTGTCCAATCATCGAAGTTAAGCAGTGTTGGGCGCGATTAGTACTTAGATGGGGGACCTCTTGGGACTATGAAAAAATCATATCGACATTTTAATACAGCTAATAAAGCATATGGCGTGTTAATATTAATTATTGGTATACCAATATACTATTGTAAGATGCTAATATAACTTATAGCCATTCATTATTTAATATTGGCCTACTAATATAATATTGTAATAGACAAATTCACCGCACGCATGTCCATATATAAAATTTTAAGAATGCTATGTGCGGGCAATATAATGTTATTGCTAGGTCAATATAATAATGTTAAGAAATGTTTTTAATATAAATATATTAGCTGCAAAATATATTAAGGGTAGAACAACGATTTTTTTAGCGTGCAGTAATTCATCGGAAGCTGGTGGTAATATTGTTGTCATTGGCTCCAGGAACTCATTTTGGAGCACCCAACTCCATTCCTGGGGTTCTAAATCATGCCCTAACCATTTTTAAACTTGGTAATAGACACGGTTTATATGTTGATGGGCCGCTGCACTTATCGTTGGAAGATTAAATAATTGGACAGGTTTATTAGTAGATTTAATGAGCTGAGTATATCGATGATGATCGATATTATCCTCAGATTTTGGAGCATTGTATAATATATCGCTAGTAAAATCCGAATGCCATTATCTTGGACAGAACACTTTTCTTCTAGAAAAACTTGAGCTAGTTCGTCGAAATTGGCAAGTTGTTCTAGTGCTTTTATGAAAGTTTTTTTCCTTTTTTAAACAGCGCAGAAGCTGTATCACATCCACTGAATGCATGTAAAAATAAAACATGTTTTTTAGAAATGGGATATTTGTCAAAACTTGTTGAAGAATAGATTTGTGTTTTGATACTGCCTTTGTCAACTTTTTTAAAGAAAATATCTTGTTGATTTAATTGGGTCCGTCCAATTAAAATAACTAGTAAATCTATGTCTTCTCCTATAAAGATGGCAGTTCTTTCAAGTTTGGATTCTCCGATAGCTGTTTCTATAATTAGAACATCAACATCATCTCTCGCTTGTTTTGTTGTGATATTTACACTCTCAAACTTTTCAATGAGCATACCGATACGTTTCTCTTTATTACATCGATTTAACAAAAAATATTCTTGGCTAATTGGCACAATCATTGTTTAAAAATAGGTAAAATGCTATTAAATACAATGTATTTACTGATAAATACTACAAATAATTCAAAACTGAAGGTTTCACGGTTGACCTTGCATTACAGTACATATGGCTGAGTGCTGCGTGCTTGCCGCCGTTTATCGGAAAAACGGTTGAGCGCATGAAAAAATGCTTCAAATAAAATGTGTCGCAAATTCTATGCTCTACACTTTCGATCCTATGTGTTGATATCATTGGAGCAATAGAAACCAAGATAATCGCAAAAAACTGTTTTTTCTCACCTTTGACCTTGAATAACTTTCGACGCAGGCACCAGATTTTATGAGATTTTTGAGGCAACTTTGAGGACCCCAAAATGAATGTATATACAAAAATTCAGCTTATTATCTCCTATTCCGAGGTTGACCCCTTTTTTATGCTAAAATGACTGGGCCATTCACATTTGCGCCAAAGCCATAAAATTGCATCATTATTTGGGGTAAAATTACACCATTTGGTCTTAAAAAAAATATTCTTTTTCCGACCAAATGGTGACCAAAAAATATTCTTTTTAAATTTACATCTTTAATAGTAGGAAACCAGTTTCCTACTATTATAAGGGTAAAATTCAGCCAACATTTTTTTTGAGTGTAAGCATTCGCTTCAAAAGGAGTCAAACCATATTACTTTGGCATGTGAAAATATTTTTTTTTACTTGTTTTTATTTTTTCACTCCCTTCAAAGTAAGCTGCGCTTTTGATATGAAGGTAGGCAGAGTTTTTGCGTGCCAACGACATGCAATGTTCTCAAGCGGTCCCCCATCTAAGTTGTAGCCGCGCCCAACAATGCTTAGCTTCGCTGATCGTAGGAGAACCGATTGATGCCAGATTTATAGCAACAAATATCATTTCTGGGGCATTTCACGTGAAGCGGACAACGAAAAAAAGTCGAGGTTCTGGATTTCGTTCATATTGTTCATAATGGTACTTCTAGAAGATATGAATGTGGATATGCTTCTGAATAATTGACACACATATTGATTGGTATAGAAAATTAGCTGTTCTTTTTAATTTTGAAATTAGATTTGAAAAGTAAATGTTTTTTCCTATGTGGAACCGGAAGTACACTTAAACTCGTAATTTGAATAATTTGGACCAGGTTAATTTTGTTTATTTTTAAAACAAAACAAAGCTTAAAGTATACTTACTTTATCATAAAAGTTTTAGAGTGGGATGGCCAGTAATTTAGGAGGTAGGTGAATTTCAATACTTACAAGTCGCATGGGGCGTGGTACCGAGAGCTTGCCTAGGACAGCTAGTCGGCTCAAAAACAAAAATTGATATCGAAATGTGATTAGTAGTGCCATCTCTTATTTGAAAAAGGTTTTATTTTCCCATGAAACCCTAATTAAAATATTTCTGGGGTATATAATATACTTGACACCAAGCCAATTCAAATTTTATGTTATTTTTCGAGTTACTGTTCAACGCTTGCAATGACTCTTATTTTCGTTGATAATTTAAAGAGTCTTAATTATGTGTATTATGTCTCCGTGCGACTATCGATGTTTCAATCCATTCGACTTGCAGTTTCATCGGAAGGCTAAAGACCTAAGAAAAACTCCAAGAATATTAGCAGAAAAGAAATTATGTCGAATCTGCAGGAAAAAACTGATCGTAGAAACACCTGTTGTTATTAAAAAAAGAACTTGTTTAAGAAACGAGAGTCAAATTGTAAAAATTGTGAAATGAACTCATTTGTCCATACACAATTAGCTTAGATTTTGTTTTTCACTAAGTAAATCAGCATTAGCAATTTCTTAATATTTTATCTTCTATATGTAAGTGATACAAGTGCTATATAATAGTTTTACTACAAATATTTTGCTTTCACACTATATCTTCTAGAAGTACCATTATGCACAATATGAACGAAACCCAGAACCTCGACTGTTTTTTCTTTGTCCGCTTCACGTGAAATGCCCCGTGTATTAGTTTTAAGTAGGAAAAGTAA
Organism: Nemotelus nigrinus; assembly: GCA_947369275.1. NCBI lineage: Eukaryota > Metazoa > Arthropoda > Insecta > Diptera > Stratiomyidae > Nemotelus > Nemotelus nigrinus. Next base: position 153,603,592 of record OX376372.1, on the reverse strand, counting down.
GTAGTGGTAGAATACACACTCAAAATCTGCACAAATCCTTCGAACATTAGTTTTTCTAGCGGTTCTGATGCGCTAGGGGTTTTGTTTTTGAGATATAGAGCTTTGAAATGAAATAAAATACGGATGAATTGTTTTGATTGCCACGAAATTGGTTTTATTTGAAAGATAATTCTCTGCCATTTATATTTGAATATGATTTCGGGCATGTGAGCGCCAAAACTGGCGCGGAGCAAGTTCAAACGAGAGGTCCAATTTTCGACTACTCTAACCAATAATTGGCGCCGTATCCCGCCAATAACGCGGCGAATGTTGTCTTGCAAATGGTCAAGCGTCTCGGGCTTGTCGGCATAGACGAGTGATTTGACGTATCCCCACAAGAAATAGTCCAGCAGAGTTAAATCACAAGCTCTTGCAGGCCAGTTCACAGGTCCAAAAAGAAAAATTATGCGCTCATCAAATGCTTCTTTCAATATGTCGATAGTTGCACGAGCTGTATGGCATGTCGCGCCATCCTGTCTGTCCCCTGCATTGCGGCGAGTCAATTCCGGAACGAGAAAGTCATTGATCATGCGGTCACCAGTGACTGTAATGTTATTCTTTTTTGAAGACATATGTACCAATTATTCCACCGGCCCATAAAGCACACCAAACAGTGACTTTCTCCGGATGTAATGGTGTTTGGTCAACCGCCTGTAGTTGCTCATCACTCCAAATGCGGCAGTTTTTTTTTTATTGACGCAGCCATTCAACCAGAAATGAGCCTCATCGCTAAACAAAATTTTCTCATGAAATTCGGGATCTGCAGCAATTTGTTCTTGGGCCCATACATCGAATCTACGCCGTGCCCGGTGGTCGTTCGGCTTCAATTCCTGCACGAGTTGGATTTTGTAAGCCCGCAAACCAAGATCCCTCCGTAAATGTGGATGGGCACAGGTTTAATTGTTGAGCACAATTTCGAATGGACTCACTTATGAGCCGGTTTAGACGAGCGATGTTGTGCTTTGCCAGCACAGAGTTTGCTGGCCGATGGTGCTCGTTGCAAGTTTTGACGAGCGATTCCTTGCTGTGCTAGCAAACTGTTTTTTATATTCGTAGCAATCGAACTTTCTACCAAAAAATTTCTGAGCGTAAAATTTTTTCTAAGAAAATGACATAAAAATCGCTGCCGTGCTCGATGGCCAACTATATCACTCGTGCTCGCTGTTCCGTTCCGTCCTTCACTTCTCTTTCCTAAAAGCTCGTGCTGGGTCCAGCAAAAATTCGCTCGTCTAAACCGGCTCTATGTCTTCATCGATACTACGCTCTACAGCTGCTATGATTTCTTCCTTGCGCACTGTACGATGTCTGGATGGATGCGCATTATCAGTGAGAGTAAACGTGGTGCGGAAACGATCCTTGGTTAATCGAATTAATTGTTCTCATGAACGATTATGTCGGCCATAAAACTGACGGAGTGTGCGATGAGTTTCTCGAACAGAACCGTTTTTTTTTCGAAATAAATCTGCATAATTTGCAGACGTTGCTCAGGCGTCAACTTATTCATGATAAAATGGAAAACCAAACTCACCATAAAACGCACGACAGCTGTAACATCATACGTAGTATTAAAAAGTGTTGCTATCTTAAAGTTTTATACCTCAAAAAAAAAAAAAAACTCCTCTATTAGCGGAATCCACCCTGAATTTGCGGCTGCTGTCAAATCCCATACACGGTTACCGGGAGGTAGCAAGCAGTCCTCGTGTGTCATGTAGCGATCCAGAATGGCTTTGGCTTTGCGCAGATCATAATGGCAACATTATCTTTGTCATTAAATTTTGCAAGGCTAAAAACATTTATAGATCTCTTAGTATAGGATACAAGCTCTAGGTTAACCCAAACATTCAGATGACATCCGTCTGTATTCGTCGATATGCAATTCGCAGACCCAGTTCTTAACGATCCATGGCTCTTGGATTAACAATATTTTCTCATGAAGGTTAATTTGGTTAACCTTCACCTTTTCTATTTACATTGTTGTCCAGATTTTTGTCAGATCCAATGGCCACCTCCCCGTCTCCCGATTCGAGATGCAGGAGAATAAAGGCGGCCATCTAGCTCAGATGTTGTAACAGCACTGCTTTTCTCTCAACAAGGTTCAGGTGCGTTTTTCAAAGCCTTGCTTTTCTAGCTTGCCTATTTAAATCTCCTTTGAATCTAATTTCTAAATCTAAAATCCGAGAGGCACTCCCTAGGATTCTATACGTACGAGCAGATTTGGATATAGATATGGTGTCTGAAGTGAAAGCGGCACCTGAACTACCTGCAGCGGGTACCTGAGCCAGTTAAGTGTTTTCTCGTGACTTCTGCTCGGTGCATTCGGGCAACTTCATCTCATCAGTGCCTAGCTTTGCTGCCATGACGCTGCGAGGGATAAAAACAAGGGAGAATAATGTTTTGCTGAGGTATGCACAGCAGATCTGGAAACAACCTCTCATGAACCAGTAGAGATGAGAACCAGTAGAGAAGAGAGATGCCCGTTGATGGTGAAGCACATTTTCAGGTCTATCTCTTCCGGTTGACGGTGAAGTACGCCTTCCAACCGCTTTTCCTTCATCATTAATACGCCCCGCCGTGGAGTAAGACTCGTCATTGACATTGGAGGAATTAGAACTGTCAGTCCGACAAAATGCGGCTCTTAGCAGCAACATGCCAAGAGTGACTACAAAAGACATGGCTTCGTCTCCTATAAAAGAACTAATTTCTATTACTGGTTCATCAAATAACCAACGCGAATCTTTTATTGCTTCTTGTACGAAGCCAATGCATAAATTTGGTACTTATTGGTCAAAAAATGAATGAGACAGTCGCATTGAAAAAAGAAAAAAAAAGAATGAAAATTGTCAAGACGAAGGATCACGCTTCCAGTTACTAGTTAACACCGACAAAGTAGCGTTCTTCGTCAGAGGAATACCCCCCGCTGCTGATCAAGGGTGACTGGATAGATTTCCCGAAGCCGGTTTCCACATCACAGATTATTTTATAACAAAACTACCACAACGGAAACACAGCTCGCAGAAGCGATATAATGTTTTGATTCCTTCAAAATATGCCTGGATTTTCATGAATTTAGACGGAAGTAGCAGCAACTTCGACTGGAATGGCGTTACATTTTCTCCCTGGAAGAATCTAGTCACCAACAATAGCCGTAAGAAAGAAACTAAAACTAATTCTGTAAGAAAAAATTGTGTTTCGCATAATGTTCCTATTACCCGCAAATCTCCATCCTTTCAAAATCCTCAAATTCTATCCAACCTGACGAATATCCCTTCTAAGAACCCCACCCAGTCTACGGTAATGACAAACAATTTATCGTTGGATGGTACTTTTAACATTGCTTCTACTCGTAAGAACTCATTAATTCCACGTCCTACTGATGCTTCCGTTTCGTCTCAACAAAATGCAAACAATGTTAGCTCTTCTTTATCCTCTAGCCACTTAACTTCTTATGTCGCCTCTACCGAGGCAACTACGAATACTGCCACCCTTGACAATTTAATGATAACTGCTTCTCGTCGAAAAGCAGTCAACTCTGTTAGGCATTTATCCTAACATAACCCCTTCTTTCAATGGACTCAGACTCTTTTATCACAATTGTAGTGGTATGAGAGGAAAATTAAATAAATTATATCTTGACGCAAAATCCTGCCACTTTAATGTACTCGCCTTCACAGAAACTTGGCTAAATGACTCCCATAAGAATGAAGAGATCCTTGATAGCAGTTGGACAATTTACAGAAATGATCGCGACTATTGTTCCACAGGTCAATCGCGAGGCGGTGGGGTTTTACTGGCGGTTAGCAACACACTTTCAAGTGAGATTATTGACATCACCCTCAATGTATTGTTCCAATACCTTGTTATTCGTGTTTCTTTGAATAACAATTTCCTTAACATTAGTTTGGCCTATATCCCACCCAGATCGGACGAATCAGTTTGCAACCATTTCTGTGAATTAATATCTTCCATTGCAACGTCTCTGAATGAAAAAGACAAAATAATATTCCTAGGGGATTTCAATCGTCCCAACTTATGTTTTATCCCCGATGAAAACGACGCATTTCTTCTCCCTGTTAACCTCTCAGATTCCAATGATTTCAACCTTGCGAGTACTTTTTATGGCAACAATTTGCAGCAAGTCTCTCCAACTCCCAACCAAAACGGTCATTGGTTGGATCTTGTATTTACAAACGCCTATGACGAAGTAGTGGTAAGTCCAACTAATGATGCAGAGCATCGTTTTTCAAATAGTTTACACCGCACTGCACTATCAGTTGAACTTCCCACTTCTGATTCCATTTATTTTAGAGCGTACAATAATTCAATTGTATATGACTTTCTTAATGCTAATTATGAAAGCATTCACCATCACCTTGACTCTATAGATTGGACGAATAATCTTTCAACGCTAGATCTTGAGGAAGCCATTTCCACTTTTTATAACAAAATATTTGACGCCGTTGAAAGATATGTACCTACGATAAAATAAAAAAAAAATTGTCTGAACCATGGCTTGATAGGGACCTTAGGCATTTGCGAAATCGAAGGAATAAACTTTATAAGCGGATTACAAACAATATCGACGTTAGTTCTACTATTCAGGATGAATATAATGAAACTGCTAAGCAATTTTTGACTAAGTCTCACGAGGCTTATGACAATTACATTAAGAAAATATAATCCGCGACCCGAAAATTTTTTATGATTTTGTAAATGTGAAGCGAAAAAATACTGGTTATCCATCGTCGATGTTCTTTACTGATATCACTTCTTCCTCTCCTAATGAGATTTGTGATTTATTCGCAGATAATTTCCAGAATATTTTTATTGCTACTGACTCATCAAACACATCTCCCTTCGTCTCATTCTACTCCTACAGCTTTTATCAGCCACTTAGAAACTACACGTGACGAAATACGTAAAGCTATTTCTGAACTCGACTGCAACAAAGGTCCATGGCCAGATCTTCTTCCTCCAACTTTCTTGCGCAAATGTGTAGAGCAGCTTATAACTCCCTTTCATATTTTTTTCAGCAGATCACTTTCGTCTGGAGTTTTCCCATCCTGTTGGAAACTTTCAAATGTTACACCCATCTTCAAAAATGGCGATAGACGTTGTATCGGAAATTAAAGGGGCATTGCCATCTTATCTTCAATTCCGAAACTTTTTGAAAAGATTGTCTACGATAAACTTTCTCCACTTGTTGACTCCTGTCTGAACGAGCAACAACATGGTTTTAGAAAAGGTCGCTCAACTACCACAAATTTGACAGTCCTAATCTCAGACGTCCTGTGTAAAATGGAGAAAGGATACCAAATTGGCGCAGTCTATACAGACTTTAGTAAAGCTTTTGACACAGTTGACCACCCTACCTTAATTATAAAGCTACTGAAATTCGGACTTGGTGGATCTTTGCTTAGCTGGCTGACTTCTTACCTTGGAAATCGAACTCAGCTGGTAAAATTTCAAGGACTTTTATCGAAAAATATTTCTGCTACCTCTGGTGTACCACAAGGTAGCCATCTTGGCCCACTTCTCTTTAATATATTTATTTCTGACCAATCTGACGTCCTATCAAATATACCCCATCTACTTTATGCCGACGATCTCAAAGTCTATCATATCATTAAATCTAAATCCGATGCACTCTTTCTCCAATCCAAACTTGATTCACTTGATCATTGGTGCAATGAAAACAAGCTCTCTCTCAACATTGCTAAGTGCCAAGTTATAAGTTTCTCCCGAAAATGCACCGTCTCACATAACACATACTGCCCCGGGAATAATTTGTTAGCTCGAGTTGATAACATTGTCGACCTTGGTGTTGTCTTGGATGAGCGACTCCGCTTCACCTTGCATTATGATAAAATACTTTCCCGTGCAAACAAACAGCTAGGCTTCATCAAAAGACGTGCCAAGGAATTTCGTAACCTGTGGATCACAAGATCCTTATACATCTCACTTGTACGCCCCATTCTCGAATATTCTTCCATTTGCTGGAATCCGGCTTTTGAAACCCACAGTAGCAGACTCGAGTCCATACAAAAGCAATTCTTACTTTTCGCATTGAGAGAACTATACAGCCCTTACGATTTTAATACCCTTCCCCCTTATGAGTTTCGACTGGGACATCTAAACTTATTAACACTTGCATCTAGAAGAAAGATGCTTTCGGCCTGCTTCACATTCGACATCATTAGAGGCGTCATCAAAGTTCAATTCCTGAATAGCAAAATAGTTTTGAATAACCCTGTAAGAAACACCAGGTCCTCTCGTTTACTTAAGGAATATCCACACTCCACTACTTACGCCGCTAATGAGCCGATAAATAGATGCTGCAGGATATTCAATAGCATAAGTAATCTGTATTCTCCAACAGTCTCAAAATTATCCTTCAAATCCTCCCTTTTCCAAGCCATCCGCAACCCTTTATCCTAAGCTATATGTTCAATGTTTTATTTATTTGTTATTTATTAATTTGTTATTGATTTATCTTGTTAATTATTTTATTTAATTTTTCGTTTTATTTATATGTACTCGTAATTTCCAATTTTGTTTTTTTTTACTGTTTATGTTACTTGTACCTTGCTTGGTTGATAAATAAAATAAAAATAAAATAAAATAAAATAAATAAAATGATGCTTTGACTTTTGTTTAGTGTTTTTGCTTTATGAATGCGATATCATGAGATTGCCAGAAAGGTGGCAGACGATTATCAAACAAAACAGAAAACACATAATTGATTAAAGCTCATTCTTTGTATAAAAAATTGACTTTTATTTCATATAAAACTGAAACTATTTTCTGGTCAACCCAATACTGGACCTAGCTTGCCTCTGGAGAGAAAGGAACTTTCGCAATGACACTAAGAGAAAAAGAGAGAATAAAATCCAGGGCTCCAACTAATATAGCGTTAAAAACGAAGCACTCCACCCCATTTTCAACTCCTTCATTGAATGTTGTGTCCATTTTTCGAGAGACTGATATGAAATACCGTGGTGCATGCATAGTCTCTTAATTTTCTTCCTAATCTGTCTCCCAGATTGCCTTTAGTTGTTTCTGGAAGCATCTTACCATAACTTTCTCTTCTGATAACTTCCCTTATATAATTGATTTTCAAAAATGTAATTTCTAACGCCTTGTCGGTGATTCCTTCTATTAACACTGGTACAATTTTGGTTTGGTTGAAATTCACTATAAAACGATACGTTGAAAGTAAATAACAGCTATTTATGAAAAAATTAACACCTTGCTCCCATTAAATAATCTTATTCAGATAAAAGAGCCGTAAAATGCCTCAAATTTCGTTTCTATTGTAACAGCTTACAAACAACTTTTTTATGTAATGCTCTGTTATAAATATACTTAGAAATGCTTTTTTAGCAATGAAGTCATAATATTTTCATAACAGTTCTAATTTTGTCAAGAGTTTCCATAAATGGATTTTGTTATCTAAAAATTTTGATGTAGTGCTATTGAAATCTCAGTCTCGCTCGCTCTGTCATAGTGTTTACACGTGATCAATAGTGCTCGTTGCTTATCAGCTAAAGTTTGTATCCCTATATAAATTATAAATTGAACGAATTATCTCCGGTTCCAATTCAAGTGCAAAATCTTTAACTAGAAGTGTTCTTATCGAGAAAGCGAAGTAGGGAGGTATCACCTCCCGAAATACTTCTCCGTGACAAATTAAAAACCCGTCGTAATGACAACATGGAAACCACCAGCAACAGGTTTGACATCCTCTCTGACATAGAAAACGATGAACCGTCATCACATAATGAAGACCAGCAAAAAACACAAAAAGTGAAAGTTCCCCCTATAGTGTTTCCTAGCTTGACGAGAAGCCAAATCACAGTGCTACTAAGCGAAAATCACGTCGAGAGCTTCGACATAAAGAACATGTCAATAGGGAAAAGACTTCACTTAAACAGTGTTACAGAGTATGAAAACTTTAAGCAATATCTTGCTACAAAACAGATTCACTTTTTTACTTACCGCCCAAACCATCAAAGATGCGTTAAAATCACTTTATCTGGTCTTGATGAAATGCCGTGTGACATACTGAAGAATCTGCTAAAAACCGAACACAGCGTTGAATGTGTCGATATAAAAAAATTCACACCAGCAAATAGACGATATGCCGAACAAACGACATACATACTCTATTTCAATCGCGGCACAGTGAAATTGGCAGACTTGAAGAAAATTAAATCGAACACCAAATTGTTCAATGGAGTTATTATTCTCGTGCAAAAAGCGGTCCGACACAATGCAGAAACTGCCAATTATACGGCCACGGATCAAGTTTCTGCAATCTTCCTCCTAAGTGCATGATTTGTGGAGGAGAACATAATCATGCAAGTTGCACTGCGGTACGAGAAAATGAAATTGTTTGTGCGAATTGCAAAAAACAGCACATGTCGAATGACAAATCTTGTGAAAAGCGGCAAGAATACATCACTATTCGTAAAAAATTATCACGAAATCGCGCCCTAAATACTACTCTTGGTAAAAACAATGGTAACACCTTTTCGCTCAATGCGCAATCTTTTCCACTCTTGCCGACAGCGCGAAACAAACAAAATTACTCATATACAGCCAATGTACTGTATTCGGATACTAATGTCACGGCGACTCCACGGCAGCTCCGTACATCATACAGCAATGCACTGCGATCGAATGACAACAACCTGTTCTCCCCCGATCAACTAATAGAACTATCAGCAGAACTCATAGAAAAGCTGGCGACATGCGTAAACAGACAGCAACAGTTCAACGTCATCGTTAGCGTTGCAACCAGGTTTTTGTATGGATAAATCACCTTTAAATATTATTCTTTGGAACGCACAAAGCGTACGTAGGAAGAGCGTCGAGCTCTTCGATTTCGCTCTGCATAATAATGTGAAATTAATTGTGCTGACAGAAACCTGGCTGAAACCTAGAGATAAACTCTCGCACCCATTGTATTATATCTATAGGAAAGATAGGGAAAACGCAAGAGGTGGTGGTGTAGCCTTTTGCGTACATAAAAGCGTTAGCCATGCAGTCCTAACTAGCATTGAGGCCAAAATCGTAGAAAATCTCGTCATATATTTACCAAATTCGAAAACTCATATAGTTGCAGCATATTTTCCAGGCACGAAATTGAATAAGACTAAATTAGACTTTTTTGCTGAAGACATGAAGAAACTTACAAGAAAATTTGAGACCGTCATAATCTGTGGTGATCTTAACTCGCGTCATAGACAATGGAATTGTGAAAGGCAAATTCGGCGGGTAAGATACTACTCGACCTAACCTGCACAAAAAATTTATATATTCATTCTCCCTCTGAGCCAACCTACTACCCTTCTTGTGGTAGACCATCTACACTTGACCTTGTCATCAGCAATGGCAAAGTACCAATAACTGACCCTTTAACTATCAATGACTTGAGCTCCCCTCACCTTCCCGTACTATTCTCTTTAGCTAATAAAGAAACTAGGTCCCCCGTCCAGAAGTCCATATATTCCTTCAAAAAAACTAATTGGAGCAAATTCAAAATAAGCTTAAACTCTTCAATGGATGTGAGCAAAGTCAACCTGAGTGAAATAAATCATGTTGCCCAGATTGAGACCAGTGTAAGGGAGCTTCACAATAATATCTGGTCGGCGATAGAAGTCAGCACTCCAAAAATCACGCCTGAGCCATACCCCACTGTTCAAATTGACGATATGACGAGATTGCTTATTGCACAAAGAAACAGAGTTCGACGCTTATGGCAGCGCACAAGGGACAGAAGCGCTAAGAAGTCAGTAAACTACTTTAATAATTTAATCAAAGATCGTTTATTTGCAATAAAGAATTTATTCTGGAATAGGAAGCTATCCTCCATAAGCAAGAATTCCAACCAATTATGGAGATTAAATAAAGTTTTCAGACGAAACAAACCCCTTCTCCCGCTTAAACTGGTTGACGGAAAGATGACGTATGGTGACAAAGAAAGGGCGGAGTTGATTTCCAATCACTTCCAAGCAGCACATTCTGTTTCCGATCATCTAGGTAGTTTGGCGACTCGCCATGCAGTTAACACCTTTATTCACGATCTAAATAACATTCCAAATGATTTTAGTTGGACAGCAGCCTGCAAGGCCAAGGAAATTAAATTGATCCTACGATCCTTGAAAAATAAAAAAGCTCCTGGCAGCGATAATATCCCCGGTATTATTTTAAAACAACTTCCCACCAAACCGATAATTCTGCTCACCTTCATCATAAATAGCTGCTTTAAGCTGTCTTACTTTCCGCCTGTTTGGAAAAAAGCTATTGTGGTCCCCATTCCCAAGGCAGGCAAAGATCATAGCTCCCCAAAAAGCTATCGTCCAATTAGTCTTTTATGCATAATCAGTAAGATATTCGAGAAGGTGATACTTTCACGTGTACGCGAGGTTATAAGTAATGTGAATCTAATTCCCAAATTTCAAACTGGATTTTGTCCAGGATACTCAACGACCCATCAACTAATTCGAGTATGCAATCATATCAAACAATCTTTTCAGAGAAAATGGTCCACGGGATTCGTCGCACTTGATATTGAAAAAGCGTTTGATTCAGTTTGGCATGATGGATTAGTTTACAAAATGAACCAATTCGGATTTCCTACTTACATTACTAAAATAATCGCGTCTTTTTTACTTGAGCGCTCGTTCGTCGTGAAAGTTAATTCATCCTTTTCGTCTGAACATCTAATTTCTGCCGGAGTTCCCCAGGGCTCTTGTCTGAGTCCGACATTATTTAATATCTATCTGTCAGACATTCCTAAAACCGCACACTGCAAGCTTGCGATGTATGCGGATGATACTGGAATATATAGCAGCTCGAAAGATCCCCAAATAATAATTGCAAATATTGAAAGTCAACTTGATCTATTATATCAGTATTACCACCGCTGGAAAATTAAAGTGAACACTACGAAATCCCAAGCTATCTATTTTTCATTGAAAAGACGCAGGTCGAAACTTCCCAATAGAAACATCAACTTTGTCGGGCAAAACATTCCTTGGATGGACTCAATAACCTATCTAGGCGTAAGTCTCGATAAGAAACTAACCTTCAAGTATCACACTGACCTTGTATGTTCTAAAGCAAACAAGAGTATTTGCGCTCTTTACTCTCTTATAAATAAACGTTCTAAGCTGTCAATTGAGAATAAATTACTAATTTGGAAAATGATTATCCAACCAATCATCACCTACGGTGCTCCTGCCTGGAAAAACTGCGCGAACTCCCATAAAAGAAAATTGCAAGTTATCCAAAACAAAGCACTTAAAATTATACTCAATAAACCATTCCACTACTCTACCAATCTTTTGCATAAAGAATCAAATATCCCTCTCGTAAGTTCACTCATTGCTAAAGTAGCCTCAAATTTCATAGCAAAATGTCAGCACTTAAGTGAATAATCTTTAAGAATCCATCTCCAAGCCTCCATGCTAGTTAGCTGACCTCTAGGTTAGTTAGTTTTTTAATTATATTTAGTTATCCGAGCAAGGTTTTTTGAAACAATTTTCCTCGTGTATAAATAAATAATTGTAAACGTTCTACATTTTCTATTGCACTGTCTACAATATAAGACACACCATAGATGTAAAGACAGTAGTCTAAACTCTAAATTAAGTTCCACCTTACCATGTAAAACAATATATATACTGAATAAAATTTAACTTGAACTTGAACTATTGAAATCTATAACATGGATGGTTTATCGGAAATTTACAGCATTATTTTTGACTCCAAATTATTTTTGTTTATCAATAAATCAGTTCTCATTGGAACTGTTTGTGACCAGTTTGGCGGGATTGGTCTATACTTTTAAGTTTTCACCAATCAGGACTAGAGCTCGCTACATACGCATCTCAAATTTCATAAAGTGCTGATATAACGAAATATTACTTTACTACATATAATTATCAAATAACCTGATTTCATCAATGATCTCTTTGTTGTTGATCATCTAGTGACACGAATTTATTTCAGACTGATACTATTACTCATATTTTGACCTCGATAGCAAGTCAGATCGTTCTGTTCAAAGATTAGTCCAAAAAAATGACGTGTTGCCACGTGAGTAAGCGACTTAAGTGACGTGGCCAATGATGTGGCTTTCTCAATTAAAATAATGCTGATTTGTGAAATAGGATATTTTTCGAAAACCATACATGTAAACATATTGTCAAATGTCTAAAAATATTCTGTCATCGATCTTAATTCTACTCTATCATCAATTTTACATAATATAACTAAATTAACTTTTTAACACTGACACTAAATTAACTTTTGTTTTTTTTTTCATTTTAGGTTCGCTTCAATCTCAAGCCCGAAGTTCATGTCATGCACAAATGGGATTTCGCCTACAGAGCAGCTCGTAAAGGTCACTGGGAGAATTTCGTACGTGATCGAGATCGTTTCAAGAAACGTATGGAATGTGTCTCAATTGTCCTGAATCCCGTACTCGATACTCAGCATCGTGAGAAAATCTACAGAACGAGATTCTGTGATAACGATCAAGATGCCAAGCTTATCCAACAACAATGCAGTAGTGAAAATGTAAATTCTTATTTAGATAAAAGTTCGAAATCAAACATAAATGAAATGTAAATTTTGAAAGAATATATAGTTTGGAATACGAATGAAGTGAAAGAAAATAAAAATAAAACGTTTTGCATAATATTTCGAACGATAAAGTCGTTGTATAATCAATAAATAAATTTAGCGAAATTTATGATTGTTAAAAGATTTTCACAAAAAAAATATTTACAACCGTTTTTTTTTGCAAGCTTGTTCTTCTAAATGTAATTATATGGATTTTGTATCAAGCGTATATCTGTTGTCTTTTTTTGAAAAATAAATCCAAATCCATATCTGAGAACAAACGTATATATTTATTCCTATCTGAAACCGTTAACGGTTGACCTTTTTCAAAATTTCTATTATTTAGAATTGTTCAGGATATCTATATCCCAATAAATTTATTCATAGGACTATTTCCGTTTAGTAATCATATTAAACAAAGTTATCTTTTAGATTTAATTATACCTGAGCTGTAATATTAGAACCATAGTTGTTATAACATTGTAAAAAGGGAAAATGATCAGAAAAAATACACTACGAACCTGAAGTGTGGAAATTTGTTGTTTGACTTATTCAACGTGTAAATAATCTGGAGTGCGCTATCTTTTTTTAATAGTAGGATAACAATGATGAAACATAAGGACTGAATTATGGGATTAGTTTAAAAATTAAAAATTAATGATGTATGCAACATTAAATATAAAGTTGAGATATAAAAAGAGCTAGTTTGTGTAAATATTAGATGATAAAATAAATATTTATGCACTTGATTAAAATAAGAATTTTTAACTTAGAAAACAATATGTATTTATCTATTAATTCTGAAATAAAACCATTGCCAAGGACCGAAATATGAATGTGTTTAATGTTAAATACTTTTTTGTAAATTATATTTTTCCCCAAACCGTCGACAATTAATACATATGCACCGGGAAAATTGGTTCTCATTTTTGAAAAAGAAACTGAGTCGCCTGAAAACTATAGTTGCCGTTTTGCTATTCGTGTGCGCTTTCTCGATAGATTCCTACATAATAAAATTAGATGTATACAGGGTTGAATTTTTATATTTATTATTGGATAGATTATTTACTTTATATGAGTGGTTTCCGGTCAATAAATGATATCGTTGCAGTTTATTTTATATTTATTTTCATCTGGTTCCTCAGCGTAATCAATGAATTTGAAAACGAAGTTTTTGCTGATGCATGTGATTCCTAGAAGGGAATTATTAAAATTTTACGGAATTTCGTATTTTGACTATTATGAAATCGGAATTTAATTCCAATTTTAAACTGCTAACAGGTTTACCCCAAAGAGCAAATCGATTTTAGATTTCCAAGATATTTACGATTTAAATAAAAAAATAAACTTAAAAAGTTCCGAAGTTTGCTGAAATTGACTCTATACCGATTTAATTTGGTTTGCCCAAATATAGTGTGTTGAAAAACAAAAAAGAAGCATTCAAATTAAATAAGTCGAAATAAATTCGATAGTTAAGGGAAACCTTAAAAGAATATAACAACGAATTTTAAAATTAGCGGGAAAACTACGATTCATAACACACTACCAGCTACCCGATGGCAATTCTTTGCTTCCACATATCAGCGACCGGAAATAAGACGACTCGCCTTGTGAATTTACATTCCAAAGTTGCTGGTGAAAATAGCGAATCTTAAAAAAAATACGATGTCCTATGAATTCCGATATCAGGTTTTGAATCGTAATAGGACTGCACACTTTGGATCGTTGTCTTGATAAAATTGGAAATTGTCTAAAATCGGTGGTGGTAAAAGTAAATAATTGAAGAAAGATACACAAAAACACCAAAAATATAAGAAAAGAAAACATACTGAAGAAAGATACAAATAAAAAAAACACTACATTCCCCAAAGATACAACCACAAAAACATACTAACTTCACTTACCAGTGTGACATCTATCGATAAAAACACATAGTTGAGTTTAACCCAATTTTTGAGTTAGTATCGACTATTGTTAGTACATATTATACTACTTTTATGAGCTAGTACGTATCGCGGTAACTATGTTAGCCGCAGAATAGTCGAAGGAAAGTCATAGTGAACAATATCCAGCTTGACATTTCTTTAGCAATGAAAACGATTGTTATCTGGAATATTGTTCACGCAATAAAGACAGCGAACCAGTCTTCGGAAGATAAAAAAATTGTCAGTATTCTTCAGATTGGCCGAAAGGCTCCATTGACACTATCAATTGGCAAAGCCTAATGTCAAGGCAATTTCCATCGAATCTTATTTTCGAGAGGGTAGTACGATTTTTTTAGTACCTTAATATCTGTCAGATTGCAAAATGCGACCAGTCTTCTATAGGTCTGTTCCCGTACTACGATTAATTGCGATGAAGCCGTTCCCGTACTCCGTTTTACTGAAAACTGAAAATTTCCCCTCTTTCAGTAAAATCCAGTAGGGTCTGAGCTACTGAAAAATACTGAAAAGTGTCAAACGGTGTGGTGCGAGTAAATAGTTTCAAATGTGCGCGGCAAGCAACATATTTTTTGCGTAATGTTGCTATGAAGGTCGAATATTTTTGTGGCGATAATTTATCACCGCTTAGGATGGCTTTATAATCACTATTGTTCTGCCAAAAACCGAAAACTGTCAATTTTCAGGAAATGCAATGAGAGCGTTCCCGTCTCAGAACATATAGATCTAAGGAAATGAAACAAGCGTATACATATACGAAATTTAGTGAAGCAATTTTACTACAAAGGTAAATTCTATAAATAGAACAAATCGAGAGAATTGCTCCCTCAGATAGAGAGAATTGCTCCCTCCGTTTTTTTTAATATTTTCACACAGAAAATAAAAGCTTGCAAAAACAACTTGGAAATTTGAATGGCACAAAAAATGAATTAGTATAAGCAACAGTCTTCATGGCTAGAATGGCTGAATATTTTATTTAAAATGAGCCAAATTGTAATATTTTATCCAATTTCATACATTCAAAACTATGAAAGCAAGTTTTGAAATAAATTATTTTTTCGGTTAGACGATCAGCTGTTAGCATTATGCTTAGACGTTTAAGTACTATCAAAAGAAAACATACGTCAAACAATTCCACATACGGGCCTCCAAGCATTTTTTTTCAAAATTCCACGTGGAATAGCACGGTTGTTTCGCGAAAAAATTGAAGTGTGTTTTGAAATAAAATGAATAATTTTTTGACAAAGAAATGGATAGGATATATCATGTTTATACATATATATTGTTGCATGCACGCCAAACCAACCGTATGACGTTGTGGCGGCGCCAGAAAAGGCTAGAAACGGCGAGGAAATACTCGACATACATCTCACACATGTATTTCATTCATGTATTCAAACAACAAAAACAATCTATAGATAAAACGTAGAATAACCCTCTAGAAAGTAAAAAGGGAACATTCCAGAACCCAAACCATGAATCAGATCTCACATGGTAACGGAAATTCCCAATAGTCTTTTCGAAGCCAGATCGAGAACCCAAGGCACAGTTCTAAAAAGGCCTAGATGTAGGCAATAATAATTAATCGCACCAGACACGACTATAAATACCGCCGCAATAGGTGCTAACAGGCAGTTAGAAACGAAAGTTTGTACACGCGAGTTAGTAGTGAGTTTTGGTACAATGCGATAGATTGTACAGAGTTAGTAGACAGCGTATACAGTGAAAAAAGGCTGTTACTGTGAAAAGCGAAACAGTGAATTAAATATCCGGGCGCGGATGTATTCTGAAAGCGAGAAAGTGTTAAATTGTAACGCGGAATTATAATAGTGCGATCGTAAAGTGTAAACGATTTAGTGGTTATAATTACTTGTGTAAATAAAAGTGTAATTATTGTTGTAAAAGAACACTGTTTTTATATCACGAATGTGAAGAATATCGAATCCACGAAAGGTGTTTTAACGGTAAAACACAACAATATTTTATAACTACAGTGAAACCTTGAAATTGGACAACATCAGCATCACAAATTAAATGGTCCCATATCACAGGTGGTCCGATTTTAAAGCTTCAAAAAAAAAAAAAAACGTTGAATATATTTTCCCAATATTTATTTTTATCAAAGGTTACTCTAAATCATGTTCACTTATTAATTATTATCGAATCTTGAGTACAAGAAAATAAAATGCAAAATATAGGCTTTTCACCTGAATGTTTTACAATTGCTTAATTTTTCACAGAAACGCACGCTCAGTTTAAAGATTTAAAATAATTAGATACAGAAATTTTCTTCTTTGCGCTCGTAAGATGTACCTGCTCGATTAAAACTGCGCAATCTTTTAGTGTTTGCAAAACTTTAGATATGTTCATTTAGAGATTTGATATTCCGTATAATGGAATTAGTATTATGCTGACGAAATTCATTTTCTGTTTCGTGAATTCACTATCGGAATTAAAACGCCTTCAAAATAGATAGTGCTGTAAATGAGAAGTGCATATTGTTGGAAAAACCGAAGTTTGAAGTCTTCCAGATTATCAAGCTCTATCAAAAAAGATGGTAATGTTTCGGTTATGTGTTTGCATTTCAATATCAAGTGTGTGCATCAATTCTTTCAAAATACCAAGACTTTGTGTTAGCTCGCCAAGTTAAGCCCAAACCTCGCTTCATGTCAATTATTCCGAACGATCTTGGTTTTTTGGTTTTCCCTATGCAGCTTCCATGCAACTGTCACGCGTTTCTTTCAAGGTTTTCCATATGTACATTTTTTCTATTTAAGACGTAAAAAAGTTGGTCTAAAAAAATATTTCTGTCTCATCAAGATTATAGGTATTTGACGCATCATAACCATCATGTAATATTCTTAGCTGTGACTGAAATTCCTGAACTGTGTCTAAATCAACATCAGCTTCTTTGCCACAAAGCATGTCGTAATGAATATTGTAGTCCTTTTTAACGGATTTTGGCACTCTGTTTGATGCCTTGAAATCACAAAGTTTTAATTTTGCAGTGATCTGGCGGGCTTTGCTGTGAAGTATCTGGCCGGATATTGGTAAGTTTTTGAAGCTTGTCTTAGAAGACCATTAATACAACAATTTATCTATCTGGTAGTATGGTAAATTTAATTTCAACCACTTTCTCCCAGTGCCTCCAAAATTTTCCAACGTCATTTAATTTCCGTTTTAGTTGGTTTTTAAAGCTATCGGCAGTTTTTCTTTGGATGAGCAATTGTTTGTCGGATGACCGTATTACTTCTAACTTATTGCGAACACTTAAATCGTTGTATTTTGCACTCATAGTATATTTTTTCAGTTGTTTTGACGTTGCCTAAACAAACATTCAAATATTTACATCATAAATATCAAATGAATTGCATTCATACTTGCTTAAAAGGAAAACATACAACAATGCTCAAATAAATCAATATTTTATTAGTATCAGAATGCCAATAAAATTCAAGCTATTTATAAGGTACGGAATTCTACACATTAAATAATTGTTTAGCAGAAAGTGATGCCGAAGTTATACGAAAAATGTTCTTGACCTTGAACAGATATTTTTCTGGAAAAATCAATTTCGCACAATTTTTCATGCTGGTCTTAACACAGTTTTTGGTCCGGTTAGCAAAGACCACTAAGCAAATTTTTGTGCAGCTAATCTGGTTCACAGCCCAATTCTAGATATATATATATATATATATATATATATATATATATATATATATATATATATATATATATATATATATATATATATATATATATATATATATATATATATATATATATATATATATATATATATATATATATATATGTATATATAAACCTGATTACAGAGTGAATTTTCTTCAAGAAATAGTAGGTGCGGTGATGTTATAGTTCAATTATTTAGGTGGTTCGATCATACAGTGTCCTGATTAGTAGATTTTACTGTATAGCCCAAATATAGTTTTTCATAAAAATAGATAGCCCAAAAACCGCCAACCCGCGAAATGAAAAAACGTCCCGCGAATTCAAATTTTAGATAGCCCAATCGGCGGGGAATAGCCCAATCTGGCCACAGTGCTTTGAAACCACATTGTATACTAGGCTTATGTTCGGCAAGTTTGGTGATGGAGAAAAGAAGATAAGCTGCCAGTTTCGAGGGAAGGTTAATTTTTACCGGGATAAGGGTGAAGACGACGAGATTTTCTTTTAGTGAGATTATTAACCAAATTTTTCACATCTTCAAGAGAGTCTGAAAGATTTGGATATTTTCTAAAGTGAATCACTATAAGAAATAAGACTACGCCATAAAATGCTCCCAATGATCGTTCTTGAATTTCTTAATCTGATCTCGAATGACGTTCGTTCTACATTTCGATTCATAGGCACAATGCAGTATCTAAAGTATCTTTTTCAGTATTTGAGGAGGTAAAAATTTTGAGATCTTTTGCTGCTAAGTTCTTTCTCTCTAAACTCTTGAGATCTCCTTCTAGAGAGATAGGATCTTTGCGATGGAATAGTGCAGGAAGATCTTTAATGAAAACTTTGGGGTCTGAAAGCGGAAATAACTGTGAATATGATAAAGCTCGTTTCTATTTAAATGGCTGTTGCTTTAAATCCCTTGAGGTTCGGTTGGGTTTAGGTATGATGCATGATAAGCTTTCTGAAGACGATTTCTGTGCTTCCAGAAATTACACTTGTTCACATTTTTTGACAGCGTGGAACTTTCAATCCACGTAAAAATCAGGATATGTGATTGTATCGGGTCTTTAAGCTTGAAGAAAGGAAGTGCGTGCTAATGAAGATTGACTAGGACCATTTTCGGCATCGTGTTAGTCATTGTATGAAGTTGCCTTGCATTATTGGCGGGAATGAAAAATTTATAGAAACAAACTCTAGCGCATCTGAACCGCTACAAATACTAATGTTCGATGAACAATAGAAGAATCGTGCAGATTTTGAGTTCATATTCTACCAGACGTGCTCCAACCTGTTTCGATCTTAACAATGCATTTAAACTCATAGGGTGGAAAGGATTTCAGGGCTGCCACTTGCGTGAATTTCTAGATTTAGGAAAGCCAAACACTACAAAATTTTGAAAGTAGCATAACATAGCATTAACAAAGAAAATGCTCAATGTTTGCAACACTTTACCAGCACTGTAACTAGAAGTGTGCCAAAACTGCCTCACGTCAAAAATCAAATTACTCTATTAATCTCGAATTTATCCGATGATTTCGTCGAATGGTACAGGGATTGAAAGATGTTTGGAATCAAAAAATGAAAGACGTTTGGGACAAAGAAATTTCTAGAACCTAGAAAATTGAAACATTGGTAACTTATGTTCATCGTAAATGTTCTCGATATGAATCTGTAATGTAAGCGTTTATTGATACGAAAATAACAATAAACGCCTCGCGCAGGCAACTCTTCGCTAGCACCAAAGCCAAAAATATATCACGCCTGTCTCACATTGAAATCAACCTAAGCTGTGAATTTCCTTTTGATCCGATGACTGCATTGAAGAAATGACTGAAGAAGAAATTTAGGGCTACCAGTCGCAAAAATTGTCAAATTTGCGAAAATTTAATATTTGTTGTTTATTGTCACTACAAGATCATTACCGTTTAAAAGTTTAACGATAAAATTGCTTAGTAAAGATATTGCAAATAAATACAAAAGCAACAATAGCTGGCAACCCTATCACAGTTTTTTATTCAGTTTCCTTCTGAATAATTCATATAATAAGTTCCATTTATCATATGAAATTCGTTTTGATTTCTTGACTGCACTGGAAGTCATAGGGCAAAAAGCTCAATTTTCCTGAGCGATTTTTCAAAATCCAAGTAACCAAAACTACTATAGCTGGCAGCACCAACTGAATTTTTCAACCAAATTTCTACCAAACACGGCTTAGAGTAAGGTTCAGCTACTGTGTGAATTTCATAAATATCTTGTAATAGGGCAAAAAGCCATTTTTTTTCTTTACAATTTTTTAAGATGGCACCACTGGCACAGAGTTGCCCGCATTTCCAAATCGCTTCTATCAGATTTGGTTCTTCTTAATACTAACATATTCTGTGAGTTTCAGATGTATTTTATAATTGGATCGTGAGTTCTCGTGAACCGAAGTTTCTGATGCATAAAATATAGGTGAATTGGAGGAGGGCTACCATTCTTGTCCGTTGTAAAATTCCAAAAGTTTTGCTTTGGTTGTATAAACAAAGCATAGGATTTTTATATGAGTGGATTTTCATTGTAAAAGAGGAAAATTTTTCAGGAGAGTCGATGATTTGAAGGTTTTCACTTTCAATGCCTGCCGTAGCTGCAGAGTTGCCAGCACGTTCACAAAAAACTACACGAGTATACAAATTAGTAACGTCAAGGAGTATTTTAAGTTTCATATCGATCTAATAATCTGGTCAAAAGTTGTCGCAATTCAAAAATTTCCAAATTTTCCCAATCTCATTTTAGACGCCTAGCGCACACATAGGGTTAAACATTTTAAAAACATGATCATATTCACACTGAGAACGTGTTTTGCAATTAATTTCATAAACTTTGTTTTTACAAAAGTTTTTGTTGACAGAATATTAGGTATGTTTAAAAAATCACTAAAATGGCTGCCGTCGCCAAAGGGTTAAAGATTATCAGCTTTTGGATATATATATATATATATATATATATATATATATATATATATATATATATATATATATATATATATATATATATATATATATATATATATATATAT
Organism: Nemotelus nigrinus; assembly: GCA_947369275.1. Taxonomy (NCBI): domain Eukaryota; kingdom Metazoa; phylum Arthropoda; class Insecta; order Diptera; family Stratiomyidae; genus Nemotelus; species Nemotelus nigrinus. Next base: position 153,582,241 of record OX376372.1, on the reverse strand, counting down.
ATATATATATATATATATATATATATTTATAAAATCTCAGGAACGCGCCATCCGATTGAACTAAAATTTTCAGGATACAATGGTGTATATGCTTCGAACATTAGTAATATTTTAAAGGAATAGGATTATCAGGAGGAATACTGTGTTTGTCGGGGGAAGAGTGGAAGCGGGGGCACTTGAACAAATTATTTTTTATGTTTTTTTCATTACCTGTGGAAGGTTTCTCTCCTCAATTGACGCATTTTATCTTCTGTTCAGATAACTTCGTGCACCGAGCTTGTGCGTGTAAAGTTCTTATGTGTGTGCCACATAGACTCAAAAGCTACTTAATCGAATTACCTGAAAATGTGACAAGATGTTCTTATTAGTGCCGGGAGCGCTTGGTTTGGAAAGGGTTCAATACAGTCTATCGTAGCATAATTAGAGCCAGGAGAATGTGTGAAGAGGAACGAAACAAAACAGAAGATGATAGAGGAAAAAATCAATGATTCAAGAGTATTGGTAGAGCATATCTAAGAGCATCTTTTGAATGCTAAATTAGGAGAAAACTATACAGAAAGCAAAAGTGCAATAAACCAATTACACTACGCCATTATCGGTAAATAAACGAATCGATATTTAACTTTATATAAATTTGTAAGAGCAAAGCATTGTCGGGTTAGCTAGTAACTTATAATAATTTTACATCAATTTTTTTCTGATTTTGAGCGTTCAATTTATGAAGTTGAAATATAATAATCGTAGCTCATATGCGAAAGTTTGTGCTCTTGGAAAGTATCGATAGTATTCAACATTGAACAACACTCAATGATCACTGATTTGCATAATTATTAAGCTTAAATGTTAAGAAAGGCAGAACAACTTTTTTAAAGTTTCAAATCTTTGATTTATTTCCAATCTATTGTTTTCAAATTTTTTTTTAATTTTGCGTTCTCTTTCCAAAATTGCATATATGTACTTAAAATGTGTACTATTCACTGTAAATCTACTAGGAGTAAAAAATGACAATTCACATTAGGAGTTTCATTTGGGTTCTTAATAAAATGTTCATAGTTATTTATTGGATCACACTGCAATGAAATAACTTATCCATTTTTTTATGCTATACAGTGTTCACATGAAATTAATATAAAAAGCAATAGACAGCAATTTAGTAAAAACTTCTCCTTAAAGATATCTTATTCACTCGTTAAACTATCCCAGTCTGTTTTGGAACTTATCTTCTATTAATTTTATATATAATATTTATATATAGCTGAGTGATGTGTGATAGTGTCTTTTGAAGTGTCTTTTAAATATATGTGTTCGAAATATTACTTATATCTAAATCATTCTACTTGCTTTACTCGATTCAACGTGTTCTGAACTTTTTTCTCTTTGAATGAATTCAGTTTTGTAATTAGTATATTTCTAGGTGACTTTGGATCGATTTCTAGCAAATAAACAATACCGAAGTATAAAAACCCTGTAGCTAATATAAATAGTAAAATGGTAAGTAGAGTTTGCATAATTGGCGTGTAGACTACAATCAATTTGACCACGTACGCCATTTCCGGAGGTAGCTCTTTCATACTCTGAAAAACAGACAGAAAATTTTAGTTTTGCATTTGACATAAATATTAATGATTATTACATATTCAACCCAAAATCCGGGAAGGATCATATTGCTAAATCTTTCAATATCGGGCGTGAATCCATCGAGTTTCGGTAAAATAAGGTTACTCTGTAGCCGAGCCACTTCTTCTAGTGGAAAACCTGTTGTTGGTTCAACGATTGCATAAGATTCATGCTTTTGCTCGTCAGGATTTAAGCCTTCTAGATATTTGTTCACGAACCCATCAGTTCCGTAGAAATGTGGAAATGATACTGCAACGGGCATATCTAAAATAATAAGTATAAAATACATAAAAAATTCGTTAGAATCAGTCGGTGGTACGATAGCTTCGTATGATAAGTAAGCATTTGGGTTTTCGAAAATCAAAGGAAGTCTACTCTCTAGATTAGCTAGAAGACTCGTTTTTACGACTATAAAATTTCATTACAACATGAAATCGTTGAATCTTCTCTGATGGTTCATTTGCAGATGAAAATTTTACCGCGATTGGCCACGGCTCCAACGTTACGATAATTATTTGGTTGATAATACTGTTGCATGCACGCCAAACGAACCGTATGACGTTGTATTGGCGCCAGAAAAAGCTAGAAACGGCGAGGAAATACTCGACATACATCTCATACATGTATTTCATACATGTATTCAAACAACGAAAACAATCCATAGATGAAACGTAGAATAATCCTCTAGAAAGTAAAAAGGGAACATTCCAGAACCCAAACCATGAGTCAGATCTCATATGATGACGGAAATGCCCAATAATCATTTCGAAGACAGATCAAGAACCCAAGACACAGTTCTAGCAAGGCCTAGATGTAGGCAATAATAATTGTCTCATCAGACACGACTATAAATACCGCCGCGAAAGGTACTAGCAGGCAGTTGATAGTGAGTTTTGGTACAATGCGATAGATTGTACAGAGTTAAGCATAGTACTGAGTTCGATTTCACGTGAAATTTTCATACAAAATTTCACGTGAAATTGGTTTCGGCGAAAATTTAGCTTGAAAATAAGCAAGTTTGGTACTGTGTTCTTAGCATGAAAAGTTGCTTCGAAGTTGCTTTCGCTTCGAAAATATAGATGGCACTGAAACATGTCTCCAATCATTTCACGCCTATTTAGTTTGTGCAGTTCATTCTTTCGAGCTAAAAAGTGACATTTGGTGTTTCAATTTGAAAATGGAGCAGTGCAAATGTCTTTCCAATAAGAAAATCGATCGAAAAGTGAAATTCTTGACATTTTATCCGTCAGCAATGAGCATTGTCTCTGCTTTTCTCCATTGCCAAAACTTTCGCTCGAAAGAATGACCAGATAGTGAAGACATGTCAAAATTTCACGTGAATTCGAACTCAGTACCAGCCTTTAGAAATGATAATTTGGTACAACGAGTTAGTAGATAGCGAAGACAGCGAAAAAGCTGTTACTGTGAAAGGCGATGCAGCAAATTAGTGTATCCCGGCGCGAATGTATTTTGAAAGCGAAAAAAGTGTTCAATTGTAACGCAAAATTATAGTAGTGCGATCGTAAAGCGTAAACGTAATAGTGTTTATAATTATTTGTGTGTTAATAAAAGAATAATTAGTGTTGGTAAAAGAAACTGTTGTATTTCACGAATGTGAAGAATATCGAATCCACGAAAGGTGTTTAACGGCAAAACACAACAATACTTTGATTTCGCATTTTTATATTACTTACCAAATGAGCACTTCGACGAATCAATCAATCCACTAGGAAGACTAAGCTCGCCACTTCCACCGCGGCAATCTAAACTTTTGTTTTCAAGTCGGTCGAATGATGTTTTAGGAACTATGAACCTGAATGCATCAAAATCGTGCCATTTCACTTCTTTTTCAAAGGAAAAATCCACCGTTGTACAGACATCCTCGCGCCAAACGGTAATCATTGTGTTTTTGGTCATATACGGTGGGAAATTTGCTCCGTCTCGAGCGTTTTCAAACCAAATCGGGCATGTGCTTCTTGTTTCCGACTCAAAGCCTGGTATTTTTACGTTTCCATTGAACGAGTTCATCTTAAAGAAATCCTTGAACCCATTTTGATCGCCCACACGGACATTGTATCGACTAACTTTTGGATAGTAGGCCTGTAAAACAATAATTTTAATATTTAATTCTATTGTTTTTGACTCCTACATACGTTATGAAGTATGCCTGAATTGTTCCGTGGCAATAAATATGCTAGTATGCTTGAAGACAATCGCTCCAGCATTGGTGAAGTACAATTCCAAAGGATTTCATCAATGGTTCTACGTATGAAGACGTCGTCGTTCGAAGTCAACATTCGAAATGCAAACTTTTGGAAGAAGCTTGCGTCGTGAAGATATGAGGCTAGCCCTAGTAGTGTTGGATTAATTATGATAAGTGATTTATTGAGAATCCCAGGTTCATTTAATTCCGGCACGAAATGAACAGTTCGCTCTGTAGTATAGGACATTGTTGAATTTTCAGGATGGTGGACAATGTCCTTTTGTAGAATTGTCTCTGCATATACAATTGGACCGAATTCCTCCAGCTTTAATTTATCATCGATTCCGTCAAGGAACTGAATTGCATTGGTAACATTAAACAATCGAACAGCTATTAAAACTGACACAGGCGGACTGCGCCAGAATTCGTATGGTGGTAAGCCAGGTCTCATGCGTATCCGCTCTTGCATTATCAGCTCTACGAAATCATATCGTATTGAAAGAGCACCCAAAATTGTGTTGAATATACCGCAGCACAGAAAAATTATAACACCTGTAAGATGAAAAAAAATATGTTATCTTTAATTTTCTCAGAAATATTAAAGTTGAGGTTCAAACATGAAATTTATGGTTCAAATCTGCAACACAAAAAGTGCCTGAGGATAGTTCAATACGCTTATGCACAAAGTGTTAGTAACGGTGCAGCTAAAAATAATATGAAATGTTTTGTCTTTTCCCACAAAAACAGGTCGATTTGATTCTGCTTTTGGAGGCTTATTCCACAAAACGATCCAGTTTATCATATCAGATATTAGATCTGTTCCCGTACTTTCAGTCACTGAATTTTCCTGAATCATGTGTTGGGGGAAATTCATGAAAGTACGGGAACGCTCTCATTGCATTTCCTGAAAATTGACAGCCAAAAGTGTCAGTTTTGGGTTTTTGGAAGAACAATAGTGATTCTAAAGTCATCCTAAGCGGTTATAAATTATCGCCACAAAAATATTGGACCTTTATATGAACATTAGGCAAAACATAAGTTGCTTGCCGCGCACATTCGAAAATATTTATTCACGCCACACCGTTTGACACTTTTCAGTATTTTTCAGTAGGTCTGTTCGCGCACTTTAGCAAACTGGAGCAGTAACAGCATTTGGCAGCTGGCTTCTTTTTGCTGCAAAATTTGGCTTGCAGCAAGAGTACAAAAACGACTTTCTGCGAATCTATTTTAATATACATATTATAATAGATTTAGGTACGCGAACAGACCTAGTAGCTCAGACCCTACTGAAATTTCATCGTACTTACTGAAAGAGGGGAAATTTTCAGTTTTCAGTAGGTCTGTTCCCGTACTTCAGCAAACTGCAGCAGTAACAGAATTTGGCAGCTGGCTTCTTTTTGCTGCGAAATTTGGCTTGCAGCAAAAGTACAAAAACAACTTGCTGCGAATCTATTTTAATATATTATAATAGATTGAAGTACGGGAACAGACCTAGTAACACGGAGTACGGCAATTGCAATTTATTGCAATTAATCGCGATTAATTGCAGTTAATCGTAGTACGGGAACATATCTGATAGGTATGTTCCTGTACTACAATTAATAGCGATTGACTGCAAATAATTGCAATGAAGCCGTTCCCGTACGCCGTTTTACTGAAAACTGAAAATTTCCCCTCTTTCAGTAAATTCCAGTAAGGTCAGAGCTCTCTGAGCTACTGAAAAATACTGAAAAGTGTCAAACGATGTGGCGCGAGTAAATATTTGCAAATGTGCGCGGTAAGCAATATATTTTGTTGCTATGAAGGTTGAATATTTTTGTGGCGATAATTTATAACAGCTTAGGATGACTTTATAATCACTAGGTCTGTTCCCGTACTACGATTAATTGCAATTGCGTACTAAAACGGAGTACAAAAAACGGCTTCATTGCAATTAATCGCAATTAATTGTAGTACGGGAACATACCTAATGTTGTTCTCCCAAATACCGAAAACTGACACTTTTGTATGTCAATTTTCAGGAAATGCAATGAGAGCGTTCCCGTACTTTCATGAATCTCCCCAACCACATGATTCAGGAAAATTCAGGAAAATTTAGTGTCTGAAAGTACGGGAATATACCTATTAGGTCTGTTCCCGTACTCCGTGCATTGCAATGCACTGCCATGAAACCGTTCCCGTACGCCGTTTGCCTGAAAACTGAAAATTTCCCCTCTTTCATGAAATACCATGATTTGAGCAGTGAGGTGGTAGAAATGACGTGGACATGTCCATAAGATTTATATTCAAGAGGATGGTAGTAAATTTTTATCTCTTAATTGTCAAAATCATGTCAAATCCACGCAGTTTCCCTCCAATTTGACAATGAACTGTATTGCTTCTTTAACATGTTTTGTGCGCGAGAAAATCGAAGGGGCTAATGGTGGAAAGTTATACCGTCGATGTCATCTCCATTTTTACTATCTTAGGTCTGTTCCCGTACTTTCAGTAATTGAATTTTACTGAATTTTCGTGAATCATGTGGTGGGGAATTTCATGAAAAGTACGGGAACGCTCTCATTGTATTTCCTGAAAATTGACAACCGAAAGTGCCAGTTTTCGGTTTTTGGGAGAACAATAGTGATTATAAAGTCATCCTAAGCGGTAATAAATTATCGCCACAGAAATATTCGACCTTCATAGCAACATTTCGCAAAAAATATGTTGTATGCCGCCCACATTTGAAAATATTTACTCCGTTTGACACTTTTCAGTATTTTCCAGTAGCTCAGACCCTACTGAAATTTACTGAAAGAGGGGAAGTTTTCAGTTTTCAGTAAAACGGAGTACGGGAACAGCTTCATTGCAATTAATCGCGATTAATCGCAATTAATCGTAGTAAGTACGGGAACAGACCTCTTATTGGCTTTGAGCTACTGAGAGAAACTGAAAAATTCAAACGGTGTGGCGCGAGTAAATATTTTCAAATATGCGCGGTAATCAACATATTTTTTGCGTAATATTGCTATGGAAGTCGAATATTTTCGTGGCGATACTTTATTATCGCTTAGGATGACTTTACAATCACTATTGTTCTTTCAAAAGCAGACAACTAGCACTTTTGGTTATTACTTTTCAGGAAATACCATGAGAGCGTTCCCGTACTTTTCATGAATTCACCCAACCACATGATTCAGGAAGATTCAGTTCATGAATGCGACTGAAAGTACGGGAATATACCTATTCTCTGCTTTGATAAGCATTAGAGTCAATAAACGTTGTCTATGCTAATTTATAGACAAGAAGGGAACAGCTAATAACGGATTAACAACCTTTATAAGTAATCAATGTTTAAATTTTCTAAGTTCTAGAAATTTTTCGAATGGCAGCCCCAAACACATTTCTATCCCCGTAACTTTCGATGATGTCATCGGATGAAAACGAGATTCATATGGTAGGTTGATTTGAACGTGAAGCAGATATGAGCAACAGATGCAGTACTCCAGCAGCAATAGATTTTTGCAGCTGGTTTCTTTTTGTGGCTAAATTTGTCTTGCAGCAAGAGTACAAAAACGACTTGCGGCAAATCTATTTTAATGTATTATAATAGATTCAGGTACGCGAACAGACCTATGGTTAATTTTTTGTTGCAGTGCTGGTTGTGTTGCAAGCACTCAGTCCGTGTAACACTTTATCATTCATTGCTTCTTCATTTACGTTACAAGAGATGCTGCTTTCAAAGTTTTGTAAAATAAGCATCTGATAATGAATATAAGTATCTAGTGTTTTACTTTCCTAAATTTTGAAATAAATGCTAGTGGTATCGCTTTCCACCCTATGAGTTTAAATGCAGTGTTTAGATCAAAGCGGCGCATGGCCCTCGAAACAAGCTGGACTGCGTGTGGTAGAAAATGCACTCAAAATCTGCACGATTCTTTTACTGTTCATCGAACGACACTTCGATTTCCCGAGAGGAAAACCGAGTCGGTATAGTCGTGCATTACTTTAGCATTGTGATGTAGTGATGGGTTGCTAAATAGCAGACTGCTAGTTTTCAACTGCTATTTTCAAACAGCAATAGCAGCCGGCTGCTGTTTAGTCTGATAACATGCTATTTATCTGGCATGCTATTGGAATAGCAATATAGCAAAGCAGACCACAGCATCGACGAACAACGACAAACAGCAACAGCAATGTCAACAGCATTAAGCATAATGAAATAGATATTAAGGTATGTTGCTATACGTTAGCAATGGGCTAACGGTTGGATTTCATATGATGTTAGCTTGCTATGCTATTGCTGTTTAATATGTAAGGTTTTCGTGATGCTAGTTTTTTTCACCATTCGTTGGTGTGCTGTAGCGAGTCTTTCGCTACCTGTACGCAGATTGTTTTTCGTGCATTGCCCGGCTAACTGGGTGCTACGAATTTATTGAATACGAAGATTATTTCGCATGCTATGTAATTGATTTATTATGCGTTTTCAGTTGGGGATTTTTGTTGAATGGATGGATTTTTGTTGAATGGAAGTTTTGTTAGTTTTTGATTTTGATATCTGTTTGCTTTTTGTAAAGTATTGCTATAGTTAGTAGATATGAAGCGTATATACTGGAACAGGTGTTTTTTTTGGAACAGATAGAATTCAAAAATTCAAAAATACTAGGTACGAGTATTTTCAAATATTCAAAAAGTATTTAGGACAAAATTAGTCGAAATGGGGCAAAATCGGCCAATTTTGGGTTAGAGTGGTTTGGGTCATAACGGGCCTAGACCTATTGCTGTGATACAAAAATTTGGGTTTTGTAGGGGAGTAAGGGGTTTTTTGGCAATAGTTTGGCAAAAACTGCCTTTACGGCGCTTTCGATGATTGAAAGTGGTCGGGGAGTACAATACTGATATTTTAAGGACGAAAAAATGTTTGATAGGGGAAATTGGGCAAAATTTCCATTTATTTCAAAAACTTTTTTCTGTCTAGCTTGAACTCGGGGACCTTTTTGAGTTGTTTCGGGCAAAATTTCCATACTAGCCTGGGTCAAAGTGGCCTAGTTTCGAAGATACGGCAAAATTAAATCCGCCGGAAAACCGTCCGGAAAACCTGTCCGGAAATTTACGAGACCGCAGGAAATAAGGTGCTCCTGGACTCCTGTCCAACCTTTCCAAAGAGGTTGGTCCCCTAGTAGGTGCATGTTTAAAAGCAAAACATTTTTTTTATCATTTCTTAATAAAATTTTCGAAAAATTTCATGCTTCAATGAGGCCAAGTGGAAAACCGACTGTTTTAGATTAACTATAAAAAGTTTGGTATCAGAGATCGACCGATGAAAAGTCATATAGAAGGCAATAGGGTTAACTGGACCTATCTTAATATATTTGTCGACATTGGTAATTTGAACGAATACAGGAGGTGTTTTGTGCATGTAATAAAATGAAAGTCAAATTAAACTGATTGAATTTGAATGTTTGCCCTTAAATGGTTCCTAGATTGGAGAAAGACTTGCCAAATAAGTGACCGACCATTGGAAAGTTACAGACAAGCTGCACGGACTAATGACTCGGAATCCTTTCAAGGTCATCTTGCACCACCATTCTAGTCTAGGAGCTTTGTGTCTGGTGGGTGGGAGAGCGCATGTCATACCGTTTCATTACTGCAAAGCGCATGTACTTGTATGTATATATGTACATACTTCAAAAAGTACTAGCTAGTATTTTTGAAACAGGTATTTTTTTGTACTCGTACTAGGAATACCTAATATGTGAAAATCCTAGAACGATCCAACTGTATTCGCTACCTTAATTACGTATAATTTACCCACCTCATGGCCCTGTTAGCCGGATAAATTCTCCCTAATATTTTTTTCCGACACAAATTTCAATACCATATTACTTTACATACGCACGCATGTACATCATACATATGAGAGAAATGTATGAAATCTTCGCGCATTTTCGAAACCGCAATAGGACAACCCAACAAACACACAAACCCAACAAACTGCAATTTGTATAGTACGTGAACCCGAGCCGGCGAGAAATCACAAATGAAATAATATGTTGCACCCACTGAGATGTCGCACCTACACAACTAATAGCAGACTGCTGTTTTTTAGCTGCTATTTGAAGCTGCTATTTAGCAATAGCATAAGCAGTTGCTTTTGCTATTTGAAAACAGCAGTTTTGTCCATCACTATTGTGATGACACACACCGCGGTGCGAACCGCCTCTCGGTTTCGGAACCGAGTCGGTAGACGAGAGAAATTACCCACCGACTCGGTTTTCGAGCGTTTTCCGATTTGTTCATTGCTGCGTAGTCCGATCGAGATGAAATTTTCTGGATGCATTGATGAATGCATGGGATATGGGAATGAAAATCTGATCAGAAAATTGATTTTTGAAGAATGGCTAGGGTACAGTATTGGAAGATGAAACATTAGTGGGCACTTAGTTTCTAAAAGTAGGCAATTACAGATTTTCAAATCAAATTGGTATTAGAATCACTTTGCCTAAAATTCGTATGCATATACACTTGCCAGAAAAAGTATCCGTACATGCAAGACACCAAAGTTGTTGTTGTATTAAAAAGGAGATGTCCACTTAATTTGACTGTTTTCTTTTATAATAACATAAAATCGACATTTTTTTCATAATTACCAGTATGTTTCATAATAGTTACTATTTAAAAACCCTTGAAACTCAAACAAAATCAATATATGACAACACGTTTGACCAGAAAAAGTATTCGTACAGAACAAAACGGGGGATTCCCCGTGCTATGCAGTGGCATGTGCAGATTGATGATGGGCAAAGCCAGCACACTGTGCTGTGCTAGCACACTTCGCACACCACACTTAAGTGTGCTAGCACTGTGCTCCCAGCACTGACACAGTGCCGACACACTGACACAGTGCCGACACACTAACACTGCCGGCACACTTGTACTGGCAGGCACACTCCACACTGATGTGCTTGGGAACGAATGCTGTACGAGTGGCGTTGATTTTGCCCATTAATATGATGTGTTTCGGTAACAAGGTGTTGTTTGCATTGCAGAATGTGTACACATTTTGCGGTTTCGAAAGCATTAGCTATTGAATGCTTTAGCTGATGAATGAGATAATTAGGGAACGAAATGAATAATGTGAAGCTTTGGTTGCTCTACAGCACAAAATATCAGTTGCGTACGTCACCCCAATCCCCAGACCTTAATCCCATTGAACATTTCTGTGATTTGTTGAAGCGCAGGATCCGTCAGTACAGCATAACTTCAAAGGAAATGCTGAAAAATGTCATCGTCGATGAATGGGGCAAAATTACCAGGCAGGATACAGCCAAATTGGTCCACTCCATGCCACATCGACTGAGGGAGGTCCTCGAGCGAAAAGGCTATCCGACAAGTTATTAAGCTCTGATATATAATAAAAATATTTGAATATTTTAAATTCGTATTGTCATGTACGGATACTTTTTCTGGTTCGTTTAAGGGGGTATTCCGGATTTTCGGTTTGAAAAAATCGAAATTTTTTTTTTTGCATTTTCTTATTCCACTATGATCATATAATCTTGCTTTAAAATTTTATCGCAGTATCTGTTTTCGTTTTGAAGTTATTCGCATTTCCACCCCGGCACGCTTGAGGCGAGAGTGTTTGAGATAAAACTTTAAACGCGATTTTCTCAAAACCATCTTTTCTCAACTTCTTGACAAGATTTCTCGAAAACGGTCTTACAGAATTTAATGAGTGATATATCAAATTATTTGCTATGATTTAAGGAAAAAGCTGAACTACGATTGTGATGATACAAAACAATTAACTATAATTTTTAATAAAAAAACTAAAGAAAAAAAGGAAAAATTAGAAAAAAAATTTGTTATCAGCTGCCATTTTTTAACGAATAATTGGATATTGATAAGCGTAGTTCATCTTGTAACGGGTATTTTCCTGAGTAAAATGACACCTCATTTGCTAATTTCAGATAATTCAAACGGACGCAATCCTGCCAAGATTGATTTTCAAAGGTCAACTTCAAGCCCTCATAGCAACAACAATTTTCAACTTTTTTTTTTAAATCCAAGTTTTTTCTAAAGTTTAAATCCTGCAATAAACGCAAAATAAAACCATATCCATTGAGTATTTATTTTTATGTATTAAAATTCATATTGAAATAATGAATGATTATCGCGTGAAAAACCGGAATACCGCCTTAAGTGAAATTTTTTGTTTTTGTTTTGTAAAATCTAGTTTTTAAAGGAATACCAAATAAAAAACTTATAGATAAGGTAGTTTGATTACTGAATAAATTTTATTGCTTAAATATTGAAATGTAGCAGTTCTTTTTACCACGAATTTCCTAATATGTTGCTGTATTTTGATCGTGTACGGATACTTTTTCTGGCAAGTGTATATACTTACATATATATGTATATATATGTACGACTACTACGACTACTTTTTTCACAAGCATCTATATGATACTCCGACGTAATTTGTAACTGAACCGACTCGATAAACGCTTCTGAAAACCGCCGTGTGTCAGCCGACGCGCCAAACCGAAGCCTAAAACGCTTCGGTGAAACAGAAGCGTGTCATTGGCCTTAGTGTTTCCAGTAGAGATGGGTAACACGTGAGTGAAGCAATCGCGATGAAGCAATCACTAGCCCCCAACACGTGTGTCGACACACTCTATACTGAGCGAGCTGCTTCACAGGTGAAGCAATCACTACAGTATGAGCGAGCTGAGCGTTAGGTGAAGCAATCACTTGCACTCAACAAGTGTGTCGGCCGACACGTTTGTGTGCACACAGTAGAGCTAGAGATGAGCAGCACAAGAACGAGGCAATCAGTTGATGTGCTTATGAGCTTGTAATGAGCTCGTCGGAGTTGAGCGTTTGGTGAAGCAATCACTAGCCCCAACACGTATGTTGGCCGACACGTTTGTATACACACAGTAGAGCTAGAGATGAGCAGCACATGAACGAGGCAATCAGTTGATGTGCTTATGAGTTTGTTTATGAGCTCGAACTTGATTATGAGCTCGACACTTTTGCACAGGAGCAAGTCAATCGGTGCCGCGGTATGAATTTCGTAAAGGCTGTAGGTAATGCGTACAGTGCAAGCATGCCGTGGCTGGTTGTGATAATCGAAACTGACCGTCGCGGAAGAACATATGTGCACTTTATATGTGCATATGATGAAGGTTTTGATTGAAACTTTCTTCCTGTAGACTTTCGCAATTTTTTTGTGATTGGATGCAGTGAGACTATCGCAGGAATGCGATGTCCGATCGAAATGAAATTTTTTAAGGATATTGATGAAGTATAAGAGGTCTAGATATTTTATATATATATAGCAAATTTTTCGAAACAATTATATTTTGATGAAGAAAAAACCTCAAAATACGAGTATGGGCGAAATGAAAATGGTTGGGTTTGCCCGCTTTTTTGGATGATTATCGCTGTAATTATTTGTTATATCTGGGAGTTGAAGTGGGTTCATAATTCAAATAAAAAAGTTTTTGATTTTCATTATCTCTTGAAGTGTATATTGAAATCAGTGTACATTTCACACAATTCGATGCAGTGAAGTTCAGTGTATTTAGATAAGATACTTGTGAAAATTTGTTTCTAATTGATCATTAGTCTATAAATTCATTTAACATTGATAAATTTAAAATGGTAAAGTTTTCAATTATATACCGTTTCGAAAAAAGTTTCTATGAGTGATTTTTTCTTCGCTGAGGTAACGTTTTAGAATAATGTGAGTGGGGAGTACTTCAAAGAAAGCAAATATTTTCCTCATTTACGTTGTAGGAAATGCGGCCATAAAATGTTCATGTGATTAGCATGATATATGTATAACAAGTAGCAATGTTTATTATTCACAAATTTTGGAATTTAGACATAGTTAGGTTATAATTAGAGATTAAGCGTATATACTGGAACAGGTATTCTTTTGGGACAATCAGTATTTAGCATGAAATTCAAAAATACTAGGATCGAGTGTTTTCGTATTTGCGAGTATTTTCGTACTTGCAAGTATTTTATTCAAATATTCAAAAAGTTTCTAGGGCAAAGGTAGCTGAAATCGGACAAAATCCGCCAATTTTGGGTGAGAGTGGTTTGGGATATAACGGGCCAAGATCTATTTCTGCGATACAAAAATTTCAGTTTTGTAGGGGAATAAGGCGTTTTTTGGCCATAGTTTGGCAAAAACTGCCTATACGGCACTTTTGATGATTGAAAATGGTCGGAGAGTACAATAGTGATATTTTAAGGGCGAGAAAAAATTTTGATAGGGGAAATTGGGTGAAAACGTCCTTTTTTACCAAAATAATTTATTTGCTCTAGCATGAATTCGGGGACCTTTCTGAGTTGTTTCGGGTCAAATTTTCATACAAGTCTGTGAAAAAGTGGCCTAGTTTCGAAGATACGGCAAAATGAAATCCGCCGGAAAACCGTCTGGAAAAACTGAAAGTAGCACTTAAAGTGCTAAGGAAGAAAAGGTTGAGATCCTTTTTGGTTCGCCAGTTGGCTTCTCCGGCTGTGCTGAGGCTCTCCTTGTGACTGCAGGTCGCCACGAGGGTGTCTCCAACCCTGCCGGGGTTGTAAAATTTACAAGACCGCGGGAGCTAAGATGCCCCTGGATTCATATCCAGTCTTACCGAAGAGGTTGGCCCCCTAGTGGGTGCATGTTTAACAGGCGAAACATTTTGTTTTTATCATTTCTTAGTAAAATTTTCGTTTAACTTCATGCTTCAGTGAGGCAAAGTGGAAAACCGGCTGTTTTAGATTAGCCAAGAAAAGTTTGGTATCAGAGATCGATCGATGAAAAGCCATATAGATGGCAATAGGATTAGTTTGTTCTATCTTAGTAAATTTTTTGACTTTGGTAATTTGAACGAATACAGGAGATGTTTTGTGCATATAATCAAATTAAATTGATTGAATTTCATCGTTTTTCTTTAGGCGAAAGGATTTTCCAAATAAATGGCCGACCATTGGAAACTTACGGACAAGCTACGCGGACTAATGACTCAGTATCCTTTGAAGATTATCTTGCACCATCACCATTCTGGCTTGGGAATCTTATGTTTGGAGGGTGGGGGAGGGCATATCATACCTTTTCATTACATCACTGCAAATCGTATGTATAGTATATATAGCATACTTCAACAAATACTTGCTAGTATTTTTGGAACATTTATTTTGTTGTACTTCTACTAGTTATACCTAGTATGTGAAAATCCTAGTACGACCCGACTCTAGTTATAATATGGACCAAAACATGCATTGAAGACCTACATACATATTTCCTCTACTTTTCTACGAAAATAGGATTTTCTGGCGGACTAGAGTTTTTTAATTTGTAATTCAAATCAACTATAGTTAACTAAGCTATCAGACACTTTCTTTACACTTTAAAATCTTTTTAAAATGTTCAAAACAAAAAAAGGACACTTATTAAAATAAATACTGGGAAATTTTCTGTGCGTTTAATATTCTTTGTCGCATTTTCATGGCCATTTATAAGCGCTAAATAGAAAAAATACTAATCATATGCATAATCCTTTTTCATAACTACATTTTACATCAATCAAAAACGAATTGACACAATTGATTGACTCACACTGATTGACTCATCCAAATGAGTGAGTCGAAGTGTGTCGACACACTAAACTGAGTCGTTTTTCCCATCTCTAGTTTCCAGCGGTTCTGATGCGCTAGTTTTTTTTTGTTCTTGAATGGATGCCCTGAAATTCTCTATGAAATGTGTCTCTAGATAGCAAGTAACAAGTCAATAAAAAGCTGGAAGAAGCGGTAGTTTTGCAAAGAAATTACATTGCTCTGGTTTTGTTTGATAGTCCACAATACAAAAATTTATAATTTTATTTTTAATACATAACTTAATTGCAGAAATGACCTTTGAACATTTATTTACTTTTGTTGCCATTACTTGAACTGCTAAAGACACTTGTTACTTATCAAATCAATCAATAATATATTTTTAATTAATTTATTCAATACCTACAGCCGAAAAAACGTAATTACCTGCAAATGGTATGCTATGCAATACAACGTCTTGAGACATTCGTTTATATTGTACTGGAGATATGATTGAAATGACGAGTACCTGGCATGATTTGCATGAATGTACAATACACGAAGTACAACTACTTCAACCACAAGGAGACAAAACAAAGAAGCAACTTACGAAAATGAGGCTTCTTGCGGTCATTTCCACTTTCATCCGGAATGTTTTTGTGAACTTGCTCTGATGTCAGCAGGTTCTTGTTAGCTTCGATAATGTTTTTTTTATTAGAGTTGTCCATTTTGTTCAGAATGCAGGAGACACCTGAAATTGTAAAAAAAAAAACATATATTGTAGACGGTTGATTATAAAGTGGTTGAATGATTCAGGCGTTTGTTTATTGCAAAAGGTGATTGCAGTTGAAGTATTTGTTGATTTCATGATTAATATTTAGTTTTTAGCGGCGTAATTACTAAATCAGAGTGGTAAATATTTACTCGTGTTCAACTATTGATGTTATTGAAACTGAAGTAATGAATTAGTCTTTAAGGAAACCCGTGTTAAATTGTGAATTGCCGGAAATGAAATCAATTACGAGAGACTATATCGAGATATTGCCTAAGCATCGAAGTATTGCCTAAGCATCATTCTATGAGAATACAATTCACAGAGTGATGGACAAAATGTACTTCAACCGGCATTTTAGTATCCTAAAAGAGATAAGTACAACTACCGCACAGGGAGCTTGAGAGGAGTCTTTTTGAATCATTTCGTTTATTTGCCCGGTTGAAACTAGATAGCTTTTTAGTTTTTGACAACCGATAGCCATATTGACTTAGACTCAATATGATGGTGAGCCAATATATCCTGAGTAAGAAGAACCTTTTGAACAAGTCACTCTCCGTTCCATACATATTTTTTCGAGAAACTTTCAGAATCTCCCAGGCATTTTTCATCAGCTGCATAAATGCTATATGGGTTCAAACCATGGAGATTTGTGTCCATCAGAGTTTAAAGTATTTTATCAAATAACTGGGAAATTATACAACTAGAGATACAAATAGATGCACCAAATTTCATTATTCGATTAACGCTGCACTTTTCTCATTTAAGGCGATCAACAAAGGGAATAAGTGAATTTAGGGCTTTTTAGAATCATAAAACTTCCTTCGAAAGCATTGATGACACACTGATTGCAGATAGGTCAATTATTGACAATCAGATCAAACTGTGTGTTTATCAATTGCTTGCTGGCAATCAATTATCAGCATTTATCAAATAAATTGCCAATGAGTTTGACAGCAGGGTGAACACCACTCAGCCATCCGACCCGCAATTTTGATTGGCATCAGAATTGTCAATTTTGCTTGCTTTGCATGCATGTGCTTGTATTAAAGTTCGGGTGAAAAAATGGAAGGCTGTTTCCAAACTCTCGCGAGAAATTTCGGACATACAGTGAATCTCTCAACAGGACAAATTGGCGGACGCAGATGGGTTTTTTGTTTGCCAATTCATGGCGTCAAATTTTCAACAAGAAATTGAAATCAGTTGTTGCCATTCTTGTAAAATGTTTGAACAATTCCAGATGATTATTTCTCAAATGTTAATTGAACTCTACAATAATTTGCGGACCGAGTGTTTCCCTTTTTTCTAATGTTCGAAAACGTTTCAGCAGCTGCCATCACTTCGCTATCATCTTCAAATTTCTTGTCCCAAAGGTATTCCTTGAATTGCAGCCATCGCAACTGCAGCCTTGTGAACCGGTGCGTTGTCTTGATGAAACAGCGCTCCGGCTCGCAGTTTGCCGCGTTATTATTCCTCAATAACCTCCCGCAATCTTCTCATTTGGTCTGCCTAGTAAAAGCCCGATAAAGCGGCTTTCTTTTCCAAATATTCCACCATAGTAATTCCTTCAGCGTCCAAAAACTGATGTTGTTCTCGACACTTTGAATTCGTTCCACGTAGTTGAAGAGGTTCGCTTTAAGCTCATCGATTGCTGTTTGGTTTCTGGAACAAAATGTTGGCTGCAAATCTCGACCATGATCAAGAAACGTGACACAAAATTCTTCGGATCTGCCTGGAACTTTTCGAGATTCACCCTCGAAAAGTCGACTCGTTTCTTCTTGTGGTCGTCGGTTAACATTCTCGACCCCAACGAGCAGAGTCCTTCTTCATATGTAAATCGTGAGCAACGATTTTTTGAACGCTGTCTGTCATACGAGATCTCTGTGAGCTCAAATTCATACCTGAAGGTACACTCTTTGATTGAGCAACACGATATCTTCAACTTTTTTCACGTTGTCTTCGGTGAGGGGCGTGGATGGACGATCTTCGTGGTGTTGATCTTCAGTGAATGTTCTTCCCAGGCTAAAATCCTTGGCCCAGCGTGCAGCGGTGGAATTTGAAGGAGCAGAGTCCCCTTATGTTTCCACCAAGTCGCTGTGTATGTCTTTGGAACACATTTTTCAAACAAAGGTACTTCATGACACACTCAAAAAAATTTTGGATGAATTTTACCTTTACAATTGTAGGAAACTGGTTTCCTACTATTATAGATGTAAATTTACAAAAGTGCATGCAAAGAATATTTTACGTCTTAAATGTGCAATTTTTTTACGAGCAAATTGTGTAATTTTATCCTAAAAAGACGTAAATTTTGGACTAATACGCATGAAATTTATGTAGCAAAGGCTACTTTTTACGAGTCTTTTAGGATAATATTTACTACACCATTTATTCGTGAATATCCTTAAAATTGTTTACAAAAACTATAATAAAGATTGTTTTATCAAACAAATGACATCAAAAACTATTTTGAACAATTTTAGGAAGTATACAGTACTTAAGAAGGAATTTCAGCAAGCCTCTAGCTAAGTTTCAACTTCAATAAGATTGCAATTGAAAAAGTTTTATGATCCAAAAGCCACACACTTAAGATAGGGAAGTGCTATAACATACACTAGTACTCCAAAATTAAATATCATTATCAAAAGACTGTAAATAGGTAACTTTAAATGTGGAATATAAAAACTTGTTGCAATTTCTTTAAGTTTATAATTTATTTTAATTTTATATATACACATATGTACATTAATGTATAACACTTATAGCCACACTAATTAGCTTATAGCTACACTTTTTAATTTGCTTATAGCTACACTTCTAAACTTATTATACGAAAAGAAAAGACTACACTTTGCACTTAACTGCTGCTATTCAAATGTAAGCAACGATCGCGAAATATCAGACTCGTGCAGTCACAATGTTACATCAATAATAAGTGAAATTCGAGCAAATGATACAATTTACAGCTTTTGTGTAAATGCGAGCAGCGAAGTAGTAAATTTACTCTCTTTTTGCTAAGGTTTACAAAATACTATTTATTATTCAGTTGATTTGGCGTAAAAGCAAAAAATGCACATCTAATGTGTAAAAAAAATTGTGATTCGTTATTTTAAACAGAAAAATGAAATTGGAATTGTTTTGGCGGGATGATTAAAATTGAAAAAAATTTTATTTATCTTGAAAATTTTATTTGACAAAGTGGTTTCGAAAGCATGCACTGATTCTCATCAGACACCAGCACACAGTGCATACTTGACTGGTGTGACCACTTGCAGTTGGAAATCATTAATTGTTATTTACGCTGGCTGTGACAAATTTTAACATCTCCGACTTATATCCATGGAAATAGTTTACTCATAAAAGTAAAGAAAAATAAATATATTGCGTATTATCATAGAATTAATTTTAGACCCACTTTTTAGAGTGCAGCATTAATCTCGTTGTTCTCCATTTTGATGTTTTCTCTTCGACTGTTCGTATTCAAGTGAAAGTACCTCCCTGGAATCGTGGTCTATTTATATGGCTTTTGATGCTCACTTAGTGGGCATATGAGGAAGTAATATGTTTTTTTTTTAATTTCATGCGAACTGGAAGTTTTTATCGATTAGGATCAACCCTCGTATATATAAATATATCATCAAAAAACTTCAGTGAAAAAATCTCGGGAACGCGCCATCCGATTGAACTGAAATTTTCAGGATACATTAGTATATATGCAAAATAGTGTTTTGTGCTTTGTTAATCGTTAACCCTTTGGCGCCGGCGTTCATTTGAGTGATATTTTAAATATACCTATTATTCTGCCAACAAATAGCTTTTGCAAAAACAAATTTTACAGAATGAATTTTGAACGTATTTTAAATGGAATATGATAATATTTTTGAAGTTTTTAGCCCTATGTGTCCGCTAGGTTTCTAAAAACACATCGGGAAACTGTGAAATTTTTTGAATTGCGATAACTTTTACCAGAGTATCATATCATTATGAAACTTGAAGGACGTATTGATATTACTAAGTTTTAGAGTCGTGTAGTTTTTTTTATGAACGTGCTTGTAGACCTGCAGCTACGACATGCATTGAAAGTGAAAACCTTCAAATCATCGAAAAATTTTCATCGTCTGCAATAATTTCAATTTACCTATACTTTAAGCATCAGAAGCTTTTGTTCTTGGGAGCTCATGACCCCAGAATCAGATACATCTTAAATTCGCAGAATGTATAGGTTTTAAGTAGGAACAGTTCTGATAGAAGCGATTTGGAAGTGTGAGTAGCTTTGTGGCAGTGGTGCCACGTTGAAAAAGCATAAAGAATAAACTGCCTTTTGTCCCATGAATTCTGATTCATTTACTAGATTTTCATGAAATTCACACAGTAGCTAAACCTTACTCTAGGTAGAAATTTAGTTAAAAAATTCGTTTGGACCCGCCAGCTATGTAGACTAAGAAAACAAGACGAAAACATGGCCAAACTTCCAAACAAATCTAAGTGGCATATTGTGAGATGATAAAGATAATGTGGAAAGTCAATTATAAAGCCATGTTCGCAACAAAAGTTATTCAAGGTCAATAACCAGGAACATAAGTATTTCTTAAATATCTTGTTAACGATTGATTTCACGTAAATTTATCAACAACAAATTTACTCAACGTTAAAATTTGCACAAAAGCTTCATACATCAAATTCATGTAAGATAAGTAGTTTTCGAGATATGACTCTGAGAAATGTTTGAGAAAGAAAGACTTGTAGGTTTGGGTGCATTACACGGACTTTCTACGCTTAATTGCATCGTATAGTCAGAATACACCACTATATGCAAACAATAAGGAATTATGCGCTCGGCTCAAACATATCTCAGCTTCATATCTTGAGAGCTACTTATCGTACATGAATTATACTTTTGTACAGATTTTAATGTTGCGTAAATTTAATAAAACATAAATTCATGTAAAATCAATCGTTAACAAGATATTTAATATAAACTGATTTCAAAACGAAATTCATAAATGGAACTTATAGTAGGAAATATTCAGTAGAAATCTGGTGAAAAACCATGAAAGGGCTGCCAGCTATGGTTGGTTTTGTATTTTTTTGCCATATCCTTATTAAGCGATTTTATCGAAAAACTTTCTAACAGTAATGATCTTATAGTGTCAGTAAACAACCCTTATTTCAAAAATTTGAAAACTTTTGCGGGTGGTAGCCCCAAATTTCTTTGTATCCCTATAACTTCCATTGCAGTCATCAGATCAAAACGTTATTGGCAGGGTGGGTTGATTTCAATGTGAGGCAGGTGTGATATATTTTTGGCTTTGATGCTAGCGAAGGGTTATCCGTGCGAGGCGTTTTTGCTATTTTCGTTTCAATAAATGCTTACATTAAGTATTCATATCACGAACATTTACAATGAAAATAAGCTACCAATGTTTAAATTTTCTAAGCTCTGGAAATATTTCGGATGGTGATCCCAAACATCTTTCTATCCCTGTAACTTTCGACGGTTTTGACGTGAGGCAGTTGTGGAAAACTTTAAGTTGCAGTGCTGGTAAAGTGTAGCAAGAACGTACCACTTTCTTTATTCATGTGACAGGAGAAGCTGCTTTCAAAATTTTGTAGTGTATGACTTTCCTAAATCTTGAATTCATGCTAGTGGTAGCCCTGCGAATCTTTCTACTCTATGAGTTTAAATGAATTGCTAAGATCAAACCGGTTTTGTTCTCCAAATAGGTTGGAGCATGTGTGGTAGAAAATGCACTCAAAATTTGCACGATTCTTCTACTGCTAATCGAACATTAGTATTTCCAGCGATTCTGGTGCGCTAGAGTTTTTTCTCTTTGCTCGGAGGTCCGCTTCACAGATTGAGGCCACAGTAATACTTGCACACAATGCACTCACTTCCATATGTTTTTGGTTTGTTTTTGTAGGCCCGGTGTGTTAACTATTTTTCATTAACTTTTCAGTACAAATGAATTTAGTTTTCTTCAGATACAATTATAGAATGGCCTGGACTATGCGGAGTGAATTTGATGCTAAGGTCCCCTACGTTGATGGTCGAGTGCGCTGGCGTCCTTGTCCTAGATTGCATCATAGCTTTCGTTTTGTTATCCTTGATTCGTAGTTCAACTTCTTTTGCCGCGGTGTCAAGTCTAAACAGAAGTTCTTCTGTAAGGGTCAGTTTTCGAGCCATGATGTTAATGTCATCCACGTACACTGCCAATTGTGTCGAATTAAAGAGAAGCGTGCCGCTGGTGTTCAGATTCATTGCCCGAATAGCAAACGCAAGTGCCAGGTTGAAGAGCGTGGGTGCTATTCTATCGCCCTGCTTCAGGCCAACTAGAGCTTCTGCCAAACGGAGTTGGTCATCGTTATCTTTATGAGTCTCACAAATGTGGCCGGTATACCAAATTGCAGCCTGATGCTATATAGTGCGCCTCGGTTGATGCTGTTATATGCTTAAAGTCATATGCATAAAGTCGACAGAGATTAAGTCGGCGTTGTGTTCCCAGCACTTTTGCAAAATTAACCTGACCGTGAAGAGCTGGTCAATTGTGGAGCGACCAGATCTGAAACCATCTTGATAATCACCAATGATTTCTTCAGCAAATGGTTTAAATCTATTCGCTAGGATTTTAGCCTGAATTTCGTAGGCCGTACAGACTAAGGAGATCCCTCTATAATTCTCACACCACCGTTTATCTCCCTTTTTATGTATGAAACAGATGATGCTTCTGAGCCAGTCGTCTGAGATCACCTCAGTTTCTCGAATTTGCAGCAGTAGTTGATGTAGCGCACTTAATAAAACCGAACCACCAGACTTCAGTAGCTCAGCTGGTATCTAGTCAGCAGCCAGCGCTTTATTTTTTTTCAGTGATCGCAAGGCGAGACCAACTTCTTCTTCTATCGGGGGTTGTGTGGATGGGGGTTGATCCACGATGTCGTCATGGAGCTCAGCTTCTGCTACCAGAATGTTTGATGATTGATTCAGAAGCTCTTCGAACTAGGACGGCCATTGTTTGTTAATACTTTGGGTGTCGCTGATAATACTTCCATCTTTGTCCTTACAGAGGCTAGTCCTGGATTGGCAGCCGTTTTTAATAGTGTTTGCTAGTCTGTACACTTGTCTGGTGTTCTTACTAACTACGTTTACATTTGTTTCTTACGTATAATTATTCTATTGGATATTCGCCGTAGCTCGTCATATTTTTCCTTTTTGGCTCTGGTTCCACGTTGGATCCATTACCTGTAGGCCTCATTTTTTGCGTCAAGTGAGTTTCTGCATACTTTGTCAAACCATTCATTTCACGTTCGTTGGGCTTTGTATCCCACAATGTTTTCTGCCGCATCTTTGATTGTATTTTTGCGTTCTTCCCAGAACCCGTGGACACCTGCGTTGCTGGAGTCACGCAACATTGGTGAGTTTCTTTCCTCAAGCGCGGTCGTATATGCCTGCGCCGTATCATCGTTTAGCAGATTATCAGCCGCGAAGATTTTTGGAGGGCTGAATCTCGATTGGTACACTGAGGAAATTCTGCACCAGTATGTTGTTTTCACCAGGTGATGATCGGAGTCACAATAAGCTTCGCGGTACGATCGAACATCCATCACGATCGACTCCCATATCTTGCTGCTCAGGACGTAGTCGATTTGGTTGACGGTATGTCGATTTGGTTCCAGGTCTGCTTATGAATGCGATGGTGTGGAAAGCAAGTTGAGCTTACTACAAGGTTCCTGTTGTAAGCGAAGTCGATTAGACGTTTGCCGTTATCGTTGCATTCTTCGTGGATGCTGTGTCCTCCAGTGATCCCCCGATGCCAATTTTCATTCCCGACTTTTGCATTGAAATCTCCAAGCAGCATTTTTACATCATTTGATGAAAGCAAGTCGAAGAGAGTTTCAAGACAGGCATAAAACTCGTTTTTTACTTAGTCTTCTTTAACTTCGGTGAGAGCGTGTACATTGGTGAGCCAGAGGTTGAAAAATCGTGCCTGAATGCGAATCACACACAGCCTTTTGTTCAAGGGTTTGAAATCAGTAACCCGCGGCTTGAGCTGCTTATTCACTATGAATGCTTGTAAAGATTGCATGCGATTTCTTGTCGCTGAACTCGCAGCCTAACCAATTTGTTTCCTGGACTGCAGTAATGCTTAGTTTATACTGTTCGACCACAATTTTTGACCATGAACTGGCTTTCCTTATTTTAATTTAGAGAGAGATACATTACCATAGTCATTGGACAGTACACACACCTTCTACATGACTATATACCCAAATCCGTTCGTTTTATGATCACAGGTACCTCTCTTTTAATGTGGGTACCCGTAGCTCAACTGAGCAGAAAATCTTTACTCACAGGAAATTCCAGTCCCTGGCTAGATCCTCTCGAGAGATTTTTTTTTTAGTTATTATCGATTTTTGCCAGGATGTGGATGAGGCTGTTAACACTATCACCAGAGTTCTTAGCTCTGCTGCTAGAGTGGCGTGCAACTCACCCAGAGCTCCAATGGTCGTATGAGAAAATCACCGCTTTCCGGAGAAAGTTCAGGTAAGGTTTTAACAACGTATTATAAATCAATCTAATAACTTGTCACTATAAGAAACTAAACTAACAGCTACTAAGTATGCTGTACACAAGGCAAAAAAGGTCCTCACAAAGATCTTTCTGTGGCCACATGGAGTTTTTAATGAGTCAAATCACCAAGGTAGGATCTTGAGTTCAGCATTGAAGGTCATGGATTGCGTCCAAAGCTCTGGCGGCATAGGGACCAACTCGAGCAACGATACTCGAACTCTCGTTATGGACTCAAGTTTTCCGAAGGATCAAAGCCCTCTAATACAAGCAGCTCAACAAGTGGAGCAGGCAACCAGCTGATTTATTCCTCTTAGTATTTCTAACTGTCAATGGAAGTGGATGATAATTTCCATCGAGCCATTTAAATAACAGAGCCCTGATGGCGTTCTTCCTACTGATACCCACCAGTCTATAGAAGTAAAACTATCATAGCTGGAGGTTATATCCATATAACAAGTATGTGAGCTGCTCTTATGTTCCTTCAGCTAAGGGAAAAAACTGTTATGTTCATTCTCAAAGCAGGCAGAGTTGGGACTTAGGACTTTCGTCCGATATGCTTTTGCTCTGTGTTGCTAAGGATTTGGGAAATGATCTTTGGATACTACATCAAAAGTCAAAGTTTGCTGGAAAGTTTGCTTCACTTCCTTACTGAGTAACGTTTAACAACATTGAGCGTGAAGCAATTTTTGAGGCATTTGCCGGCTTTAACCTTTATTGTTTAGCTCTTTTTAAGAATACAAAAGTGACTTTTGTTTTCGAGAACTTACCACAAAGGGTCACCAAGAACACACCTCAAAGTCGAGTTCTTTCTCACTTGCTGTGGAATATTGCGATAAATACTCTTTTGAGGAAGCAAGACCGTGCCGGCTGTAAAGTGGTAGCTTATATGTCATAGTCATAGAAGTGTTCGCAAAGTTTGTCTATGCTTCTAGTGAGGTTTAATCACTCACTTGATATACTTTCATGCTGGAGCAAGGAATTTGACTTAAATGTAGATCCCCATAAAATGGAGCTAGTATTATTTAAAAGAAAGTAAAGTATAGTAAAGTAAACCCACGACAGCATTTCGTCAGGTTCAGGGGTTGAAGCTGGTAGAGAGTTTCATTCATAAATTGAATAGTTCGACGATACATTTTAGCCCTGATTTAGGTTAAGTTAGGTTAGTGAAGAGGGCTGCCGGGAATGCGGCCAGCATTAGGCCACCAGTTTGGGCTCATTTGCCACCCTCATAGACAATCACACGCATTCACACTTCCAGCCATGGCACTGGCGGGATTCGAACCCGCAGGCCTCGTAGCACGCCGCTTTTCGGGCTGACGCCTTAGCGAGCAAAGCTACCGGGCCCCCTTAGCACTGATTTAAATCAGGTGCTTATTCAGAGCTAAATGGACTCCAAGCTCGGTGTGCAGTCTCTTGGCCGAGTCCAGATTCGAACCAACGACCTTAAACACAAGAAGTCAGTGCGATACGCACTAGGCTACTCAAGCTTCTTTAGAAGAGAGAACAATTTTTTACCGAAATTAAACGGAGTCCTTTCTGGTGCTTGCCCACTGTCCAGAATTTTCGTCCAATGCCGTGCATCTCTTAAGGAAATATCAAGACAGTGCAATTGATTTTGATGCCCGGATATAGGAATATAGAGGGGAACTCCATGCAGAGCAAACGGCTGAGTTATTTTTTTTTCCATATGTTTTATTTTTTATTTACAAATTAATATTATGTTAATGTGTCAAAGTCAAAGCTTGCAACTTACAATTAAGAAGTGAATAGAGTGCATGTGAGCATTTCGCAAGTTTGATGCGATGTCAATGATAATTCCTTAACACGTAATCTCGACGTTCCATTCCATACTTTGACCAAGAATGTTGAAGTTCCTAGAGGGCATGTTCGATCTTTTCGATTTTAGTGAAAAATATCGCTCTTGTATCGGCGGCGCTAATTTTAATTTGGCACCAGAAAATATATTAGTACAGCTTTTAAAAATAATCTTTTAAGTGGAAAATCATCAGCTCAGGATCTTTAGCAGCAGAATAAATGCATAAATCATCTGCAAAGACAGCGGGTTTAAATTTTTCTCACGGGCCTTGACAATTTCAACTTTGTAAATATTCAAAATAGATGGGCTGAGGCAGGATCCATGGGGTAAACCTGCAGGCATTTGTCACTGGGAAGAAATACTATTTTTGATCTTAACACAAAATGACTGATTGTTTGAAAAGGATTGTATGATTTTCACTGAATATTGTGTTTTGAAAATTGGATAAGCTTGTAGCAAAGCCCGGCGTGCCGAACTAGTGTGATCATTCCTACATATTTTTTCAATGCGAATGATATTTCAATAATGGCTCCTGTATTTGATAAACTCCCTCTCGAAAACCAAACTGAAATGCAAGGAGGATGTTATTGGCACATGTGTATTAGTTAATACGATTCAGAATTACCCTTTCAGGCATTTTTCAAAGGAAATACAATAAGTTTATAGATACCTGTCAGTAAAAACTAGGGTTCTTTGCAGGCTTTGGTAGGACGTTCGATTGCTTCCACGCGGTCGGGAAGTATGATAAACTCAGAAAGGCTTCAAGCAAGCATAAAAAAAACCCAAGCACATCAGAGTAGAAGATTTGTGCAGATTTTCAGTGTGTATTCTACCACTACTTACTTTTCCAACTTAAAACTAATGCACCCTAAATAATAATAGAATCTAAGTTTATTTTAATTTCAGTGACTTAATCGAAAGTTACTGCGGTAGAAAGGTGTTTGGGGGTTGCCACCCGAAAAATGTCCAGAGCTTAGAAAATTCAAACAATGTTTACTTATTTTCATTGCAAATGTTTGCGAAGAAAATTCTTAATGCAAGCATTTATTGGAACGAAAATAACAAAAAGGCCTTGTGCTAGCATCCCTTTGCTAACACTAAAGCCAAAAATATATATGACATCTGCCTTACGTTGAAGCCAACCTGCTCTGCGAATTTTGTATTGATCCGATGACTGCATTGGAAGTTATAGGGATGCAAAGAAATTTAGGACTACCATTCGCAAAAATTTTCAAACTTTCTAGATTTTAATATTTGGTGTTTATTTTCACTTTAAGATCACTACGATTTGAAAATTCTATGCTAAAATCGCTTACTAATGGTATGCCGAAAAATACAAAAACAACCATAGCTGGAAACCCTGTTATTGTTTTGAACTTAAATTTCTATTGAACATTGCCTACAATAAGTTTAATTTGCCATTTGAATTTCACTAAAATTACCATAGCTGGCAGCTCCAACCGAATTTTTTAGCGAAATTTCTACCAAACGTGGCTTCACCTACTGTGTAAATTTGGTTAAAATCGAATGACTGAATCAGAATTTATAGGGCCAAAAGCAGCTATTTTTCTTAGTGACTTTTCAAGATGGCACCACTGGCACAAAATTGCCCGCATTTCAAAATCGCTTCTGTCAGACCTGGTCCTACTTAAGGCCAATATATTCGGTAAATTTCAATTAATTCTGATAATTGGATCGTGAGTTTCCGTGAACAGATGCTTTTGATGTTAAAAATATAGATAAATTTGTAAAGGGTTACCAGGCGTGCCCGTTGTGGAATTTTAAATTTTTTACTTTGGCTACAGGCACAAAGCATAAGACTTGTTTAAGAGTGGCTTTTTTAAAAAATGCGATAATTTTTCAGGAGATTCAGTGATTTAAAGGTTTTCACTTTCAGCGCCTGCCCGAGCTACAGGGTTGCGAACATGCAGATTAAAACTTATAAAAATTTACAACTAAATATTACCCATATGTTCTGCAAGTTTCATAATAATTTAATAGCTGTATCAAAAGTTATCGTAATTTAAAAATTTTCAAATTTTCCCGCTCTCTTTTTAGGCACCTAGCGCACACATGGGATTAAAAAATTCCAAAACATTATCCGATTCACATGTAAAACACGCTTAAAATTTATTTTATTAACGTAATTTTTACAAAAATTATTTGTGGGCGGAAAAATAGGTATATTAAAAATATCACTTAAATGGCCACCGGCGCCAAAGGGTTAAAAATAATTGACATTTAGTGAGATTTGGACCTATTCTGCATACACACCAATGTATCCTGAAAGTTTCAGCTGAATCGGATGGCGCGTTCCCGCGAGATAGTCACTGAATTTTTTTGGTGATATATATATATATATATATATATATATATATATATATATATATATATATATATATATATATATATATATATATATATATATATATATATATATATATATATATATGTATACATATATATGTATACATATATATGGAAAGATGAATTTTTGGCCAAATCGATTTTAATACTAATGTTTTTCGAACATTAGTAAAAATAAAATAAAAGTTCCAATAGATATTTCCTGGTGGTGTCGTAGTAAATAAAATTGAAATAAAACCCCGTTTCTTGAAATATGCAGATAACACTGCAGAGTAATATTAAATACAATGATCTTAGCAAAAGCACTTCCAAAAACATTTTACCTCAAATAATGAATGTTATGCCAACAAATCTTAATATGAGGGTAACCAGCGTGAAACTTGTTAGTAGTTATTTTAGACAATCCCCACTAATATAAGCAAATAGCTTGGATTTGATAACAGTTATTATTATTGCAGTTTAACTATGCGTTGTCAATATTTTGCGCACGCCATCTGCATCGTAATTAGGTATCGAGTTTTTTTCTTTAGAAAAACCCATTCCCATTCATTTAGACTTTTGCAGTTCAAGGTTTATGAAACATATGCTCCAATGCAAAAAAGTTTATATCAAGAATATATTAAATTTTATAGCTTAATTTTTACTATGAAATCATGACCTTGCAAAATTTCAAATAGAAGGACATAATGCGTATCATATTACCAAATTTATTACGCGTCAGGTTCATTAAGCGATATTATTCGTTTATGTAGAAGTAAAAGAACTGCATTTTCTTGATTTTTATGAGCAAAAATAACAGTTTATAATGAATTGCTCACCTGTTTACTAGCAAAGATTTATCACTTCCACCACGCGCACTTTAACACAAACTACTTGTAGAAATCCTTTAATCACCAGGATATTGTTCCTCTCTTTTAAAATATTGCTATAAACTACATACTTCTAACTGTTAATTAATGCCAAATCAGAAAACACTTCGTCGTCGAAGGTGTTTCTTTCGAAAACTTCAATGCACTTTCACTCAGCGAAAATGCAATTTCGAGTGACCAAACTAGTCGGGAAGAAAATGAAATTTGAATGTCAGACTAGATTAGAAATGAAAATATAGCCTTCTGAAAATTCTGTATTCCGATAAGGAATAGTTTTTAAGGTTACAGGTCGTCTGCATCTTGGCGCATTTCCTTATCAGAATGTGATGTAACGTTGTGCAACGCTAGCCCTTTCATGGGAGTTTGTCGTAGTTTTTGGCGGCTTACTTGGTGCATACGGGATGCGGGTCAGCCTTATCAATGATAATATGTAATTACAGTTTGAGATTTTTCAATTTTTACTCGGAAAGCATGTGCATGTATGTGATGGGGTGATATGTTTTTTTGATGTTTTACTAAAAAAGGAACTATCGCTTGTTCTTTCACATAATCTCGATTAGATTTGTTTTAGTATGGCTGCGTTAAAGGAAATAGATTTCGTTTTTTACGAAGACTTATCGCTGGTGCAATGTCAATTGAACGCATTGAATAAAAAAGTAAGGAGTTTTTATCATCCTATATTTGAAACTAGTAGTAATGAAACTAGTAGTTCTAGTATTTGCAGCGGCAATTGGAAATCTAACGAATTGATTTCTAGTGAATATTATGTGACAAGACATATGACTTAATGGGAATTAAATTGTTTAATTGTGGTCATATATGGTTGAAATATCACAGTAAATTAATTATACGCACACATAAACATACATAACATGTAAAATTCTTGGCATAATAGGTAAACAAAATTGACCAGGAAATATTATCCTCGAAAATTCAAATCGCTGGTGTGTAAAAAACTAAAAAGAGTACCGATCAAAGCATTGAAAATAGATCAAAGTATAACACCAACACCTACTAACGCTAAATACAAGACATAAAATAACGAAAAGATCTGCATTTATCTTAAATAAGAATTAAATATAAATCCAAATTGAAATCGATAATAGAACTTGGCTCATCGCTCGAGAGGTTCGTAAATCCGACTAACTCTCTAGAGCCTTCCTTGTAGATCAGTCATTTTGAACATTTTGTGCAAAAAAAAACCAAGTGACTGCTTTAAAACAGAATTACTTTAGTTGTTGTATCGAAAAAACTATGCCACAACTCCATTACGGAGCGCTTGAATATGCGAAGGGTGACGTGTAAGGAAATGATGGATTCTTTTGAAATGAATCATCTATCCTCTTCGCTCTCTTTACTTTCCTTCCTGCTGCAGTGCTGTTAATCTTGATCGATGCTGGGTAACTCTATACTGGCGATGTGGGAGGGAAAAAAAACTGAGTGGTAGAGATATTGATGCTCCAGGCTTAGGGGCTGGAGCCATGGAGCGACCCTGTAAACGAAATATGAACTACAGTCCAAACCGATCACTCAATAAACCTGGTGCTGTTCAAGCATTATCAAACAGGCTAATCAGTACAAACTATGAGTGCAGGCAATCCAAGATATGCAAATGATTAGCATTGAGGCGCAAGATATGAGAAGCACCCAATACTCCAAAGCAGGGAGCTTGCAGGAAGCTGTCAATTTAGGGTAGCAATCATTATTGATAAAGAGTTCTAACCACACGCAAAACATGAAATCACAATTATCCGCAAAAATGTTGAGCGCCTTCGAAATACGGGTCCTTAGACGAATAGTAGGAGCAGATAAAGCAACCAAAGGCGAATAAGGAAAAACCAGGAGCTGTACGAAATATTTGACGATCCAGAGTTTACCACAATCATAGATCGAGACAATTTCATGCATCATCTGTTAGAGCCGGGGGCCTGAGAGAGGCTAACCTGCTTTGACGACGACGTTGAATTCCGTTACGGAATAGTGTCATGACAAAAGTCTAGACTTGATCAATTTTTCGAGCACTTTTTCTGCCATATCAAGCACAGTAGGCTGCTGGTAGCTGAGGGTCATCCAACTCTTTACTTATAAGCATCAGTGATGCAACTTTCCATCGGCTACAGAAGACCCCGTGTCTAGGCAATCGTTATACATGCGCTGCAGCAAGTTTGGCCACAGATGAAAAGCTAACTTCAGTGCTTCACTTGGAAAGCTATTGACCTGGTGCTTTCCTGTCTTTCATTAAAAGCAATTCTTACAATAAGTGAAATCCGACACAAAAAAGGCGAAACTTCGGAAACTTCGTTCGTTTGCGGGGGTGGGCGTTTTGGGTGTGGGTTGGGTGTGAGTGTAGGGCTGGTCTTGCGATGTCAATAATAGGCAATTAACGGGGTAAAAAGTTATCCTATCTTGTTGAACAGTGGGCAAAGAGTAGGCAACGAGTTCATTTCTGAAGATTTGAGATGGATCCTCAGGGATACCATTTTATGGCAAAGGAGAAGGGGGGAACTTTTCGGAGCACACTTTTCCATCTACCCTGGAATATGGTAGATAAGTTTATTTACATGTTTTTTTTTATGCGACTCTTAAACATAGAAAAATATACTCACAAACATGGCAAGTAGTAGTCAAAATCGGCTAATATCAACATGCTGATGAGAATGAGGGTGCTGTTAGTAACAAATGTTTAGATCAATATATCGCAAAAACGGTTATGGTTACAGGAAAAAGCTATACAATCTTTTTTGTTGCAAATTTTCAAAGCTACAAATTCGTGATACATTGTTTTTCTAAAGACGAAACCGTTACTGAGATATTTAGAAAAGGTCACTTTTGGTGACCTTTGACCCCGTATAAAAAGCGACGCAGCACTCGGATCGATGGGGACTTTTGACATTTTGTTCAACACGCCAGTACCAAGGTTCACACCAAAACTCAGCTTTCCTCTAATTTCTCCGAAGCACCATGTTAGATTTCCCCGGACTAAAAGGTTTATTGATAAATTCGTTGGGTTTTGCATATTTTAACTTGTGAGTTTTTGCCTTTCGAACCGCTGGATTTAGTTTACTAAATTAAGATAGTATTTAATTATAAAATAATTAAGTCAACCCCAGGTCATGTTCAATGGGCAATATTCTATAAGTGTGAACAAAAAAATAAATAAATGATAAAAACAATTAATAATTAAAATCCGATAAGAGCCAGCTGGCCAAAATAGTATAGCCGCTAGACATAAGATCTTTTTTATGCGAAATACTCTTTATTTTAAGTTATCAATGTAAAATTTAAAATTAATAAAATTATTATTACTAATGCCTTTTGAAGGTATCGTAGATGAGGTATATACTGATTTATATTATTGTCTGCTTTATTTAAGGCAAGCGCTTTTCAAATCTTATGCAACTTACGACAAATCTGAGCTGACTAAAAATTAAAGAGTTGGGCTTTAATGAGTAAATGCGATCACTCTAATGCAATGCCACTTACGTAGCTTGCATTAAGTCCACTTGCCACAATTTTCTGACTAGTTTAGTTACATTGAATCAGTTGACGCAACGTGGTGGTCCTAGTTACCTCTGCTACCTCTTGTAAGTTGTAATAATCTAAAACAATGCGGCGTTTATTATTCCGAGTCAGACACTGTCAAATAGTATGCTCGATGCTGCCCTCTTTCATCTGGTGCCTCTTGAGTAAATTGCTGGCTTTCAGTCCTATTTTATTCGCCTGAAATGCAGCAAGGCAGTACCCTGTGAGCTATTAAGCTTGAGCAGTTCCTGTTCTTGCTCGAATCAGCAAAGACGATAAAGATCTGGTTACGTTACAGTCCGTCCTGTTTTCCTATTGGAACTTTAGTTTAGCCCACATGACTGCATCTAGTTTGCTTGTGGTGTCAGCCGTGTTGCGGTATTTGCCATGGTACAGTAATACAAGGGCTTTTTCTAGCTCCTGAGCATCTCCTCGCCAAATAGTCGGCTTTTTCATGACCCTCACTATCCCAATCCGGATAGGAATATGGTTCGCCTTTGTCTTCACGCGTTAGTAATGATAATGCTATAAGCAATTAAATCGGTATAAATAACCGTTTCAATTTTTGTTTCAAAATACGCCCTCAAGTAGATGTTAAATTTAGACACAATTTAATAGTGACCTCCTTGACTATCAAAATATTAGCAGGTATAGCCAAAGCACTACTTCATAGATGAATTAAATTTATCGAAGCTGAGTAAATCATCCTAAATCAATCGATGTATGTATAAAAAATCCCTAGCGCATCAGAACCGCTAGAAACACTAATGTTCGAAGAACAGTAGAGGATTTTTGCTGATTTTGAGTGTGTATTCTACCACTACTTACTTTTCCTACTTAAAATTAATACACCCTAAGTAATAATAGAATCTAAGCTTAGTTTAATTTCGGTGACTTCATCGAAAGTTACTGCGGTAGAAAGGTGTTTGGGGTTGCCATCCGAAAAATGTCCAGAGCTTAGAAAATTTAAACAATGTTTATTTATTTTCATTGCAAATGTTTGTGATGAAAATACTTAATGCACGCATTTATTGGAACGAAACTAACAAAAAGGCCTAGTGCTAGCAGCTCTTTGTTAGCATCGAAGCCAAAAATATATTGC
>OX376372.1:153470336-153545336 GCA_947369275.1 Nemotelus nigrinus | reverse complement strand
CCTTTCACCCAAAGTTAAATATGTCATTTAGTGCAGTTCTTCCGCACTATTCCTTTAGCTATTTGAGCTCTCGTTAGGAGGTTGTATGTTCTTCGAGTCTGTCGAACAGTTTTATTGTTTTTTCGCGTATATGTTAATTGTCTCAATCCTCTATCCTAAAGTTCTATGAAATTATAAATATTTTCTTGAAAACGAGGTTTTTACAAACCTGTACTTGGTGTTTGCTAATCTTGCGCACGTCTGGTTGAAGGCAGTGCTACCATATGCCAGTATGGGGCGTATAATCTATTTGCGTTTTGTTAGTTATGTTCAGTTTGTCTGCTCTGGTCATTAGTCCATGTTAATTTGGTGTCAAATGTAAGTCCGAAGTATTTGGCTGTCCATAGCCAGTCAATAGTCTGGTTGTCGACTCTTAGTTGTGGCGAATGCGATTGTTGCCTGCTCGTCTCACAACGAAGATGGCTTGCGTATTCTCAGCGTTTATTTGGATTTTTCATGTCTAGAAATATTCCAATAACATGTCTATGCAAGTTTGAGGGTTTGGAGATAAAAATTCTAACTAAGAAAGTCCTGCCTTGGAGAAAGGATGCAATTAGTTTTGAAGGGTAATGCAATATGGAATGCATGCATTTTGAAGATTAGTCTCGCATGCCAGAATTTGTCAAACTCTTGGCCACATCAAACATTTTTCCTCGATGATCAGGGATTTTCTCCATGAATTAAAGGAGACTTACTGGTCCACAATTTTGTGAGAAGCTTGGTTTAGGCATAGCTCTTATTATCGCTATATTCCAGACCTCAAGGAAGCCTTTCGTTTGAAAAATAGCATTTATAATGTCACTATTGTCAGGAAATTGTCCCAGCTCTAAGTTTCCAATTGAATTAGGTCCAGATTATTTTCGCTCATTGGGTCAACTTATGTAGTGTTTGACATCTTCCAAGTCAGTTAGTTGGATTTGAAAGTATCCTATTGACACAAAGGTAAAAAACCCAGGAACTTCGTCATCCTCTGGATAACGATTTAAAGTTGAAGTTGCTGTACTCCAGCAAATCCTCCGCCTTGCCAGCGCTGTGAAATTTCAGCCCATTTAGTCCATTGATAGGAGGCACAGCCATCTTGTTTTTGGGGAAAATATTTGGTCATACGCCAATAATTGTCATCCCCAGATTCCATAATGTGCAGGAAGTCAACGTTTTTCTCGTTGCAAAACTACGCGATCTAACAGCTGATGGTATGATGATGAGCTGATTTGCTTTCATTCTTATGCTAGGGTCACCCGTACATCTAGGATTCCCCCGAATTTTGTTCTCCTTAGGAGATCTTTTGTGTTTCATTGGAGTTTGTAGGGGCTATGACCCGTTGTCGGAGATAGAATTGTATTGTCCTCTTTTGCCTGATTCATTTTTTCAGTCAGAGCGTTACTTTTTCTGTTAATGTGGTTAAAGTGGAGTTTCGAGATGTTCGTTCACCATTGCGTCCCGGGAAGCATTTCAATTTGTTATCTTCATCATTTGAAGAAGCTCGTCAATGAAAATGATGAAAAGTACCGGCTTGCTGTCAGATGACAATTTATTGACGACAGTTAGTTCCATGTTATGGATAGATACTGTGATTTATATCTTTGAATGTATGCATAACGGTGTAACTATGCCTTGCTTGAAATTCATATGTGTAGTTGTGAGTCAAGTCAAGACGAGATCATGAAAAGCTAATCTCACTTTTATTTAGTCTAACTCAAACCACCATTCAATAAAGTACATACTTGTAAAACTGCCAATCGCGTTTTCTTAGTATCGGGCATATAAAACATCAGGTTATGGACTCGATCCAATGGCAAGTGTAATGGAATTAGTTTTTGCGAAAATAAAGCCTTCCAATGGCAAAAATTTCGACTCGTGGAAGTATCGCGTTGAACATTTTTTAGAAGCACAAAACGTGCTCGATATGTTGTCAGTAAATAAGCCAGAAGCTGATGCTAACTTGCTGGCTGAGTGGGCTTGCAAAAGCGCTAAAGCCAAAAACCTAATCATACCTTTAGTCAAGATAATCATTTGGAATTCATAAAAGGAAAATCGACAGCTAAAGAAATGTGGAATGCGTTAAATACAGTGTTCTCGGGAACGAAAATGGCTAAACAGAACATGTTGCAAGCAAAATTGTACAGGCTTCGCTATTATAAGACTATTACCTGCAATTCATGCGTAAAAGGCAGTGAGGTAGTAGAAATGGAGGGGACATGCCCATAATATTTAAATTGAAGGGGATGGTAGTAACTTTTTTCCCCTTCATTGTCAAATCTGGTCAAATCCAAGTAGATCCCCTCCAATTTGACAATGAACGGGAAATCTGCTTTAACATGCTTTGTGGGCGAGAGAATCGAAGGAGCTAATGGTGGAAAGTTATACCGTCGATGCCATCTCCACTTCTACTACCTCACTGGTAAAAGATAAACAGTCAGAGGAACCTTACACTAATCATAGACCGGTAACGTCAAGAATATTGGGAGGACCTTGGCCAGCTTTGAGGTCCCAATACTCAATTTGAGGGAGAAGACTTTAAGTGGGTGAAACTCCTGAATCTGGAGAGCTCCCTTCTTTTCCTCCAAAGGAAAGTACGTATGTTACCGTATTATTTCACCTGTATGGGACTTTGCTAGTTTTTTTGTGGTTTATACCTAAATACATGCTTGTACCAGTTCTTCGTATATATTATAACTTTTTTTTTTATTTAGCTATAAGCCCCGTATGTAAAATGAACTTAAATTCACTAATATACTTTTCTTAAATCATGTTTATCTGATGTGATGACTATATGTATACTCAAATATTTGTTATTTGATATTTTAATTGGTATTTCAATCAATTTTATTTATCTTTCGCTACTTACCGTGCTGCAACGATTGATAACATTTAACTACAGACTAAAAAGTGAAATACTATCTCAACTATGACCGTATCAACAAAAAAGACGATTTACTATTTTGATGTATTTCGTAATATTATATATATTATCGTTCTTTTCGAGACGAGTATTCATGCAGTTAATTATGAAAAACAAACTAAAAAAGCTTTCTAGTGAAAAAAGCTGTGCAACAGCAAATCCGCCCATTTTTTTTTATCGTCTCTATTGGTATTTTACATAAATATAAATTCATTTTGGGTATTAAATTCAAATTTAGCTCTCTAAAGAATTTTTCTAGTTTTCTAATGTATTTGGATTTGGTTTTTTTCTCGTGCACCGTGAGCCAACTTGAACAGCGTGCAGTGTTTTTTAAAGGCCGTGCTAGATATAAGCTGCGTTATTTTTTGCGCTTCAATCGAGAGCTGATTAGAGTAGGTAACATTGAAAACAACAACTGGGGCAGGATTCTTTTTGTTCTCAATGCCTTTTATCTTAATCAGCACTCGATAGAGGCGCAAAAAAGACATTGCTGTTGTTTTTTTTAATAAATGCAGACGTATTGCGATTGGTGTTGTTCTAGTACTACGAAACCCGTTTGATTAACTGTTCAGGTGTATTTTAGACAATAGTAGTAATATTGGATACAATGCCCAGATCGGAAGCTAATTGATATCTTTCACACGTTTTAGCTAATTAGCAGTATCAATGTCGAGACACTGGCCAAGGCTGTACATAAAATATGACTGAAGAAAAAAAGAGGGAGTAGCTTAATGCGTTGAAAACCGACCGGTTTTTTTACTCTTTCCTGGCTATAATTCGTTCTTCGACGTTATTTTACAAGCTGTGCCTTGAGTTCGCTTAGCTTTATCCGAGTCAAAACAGGGGTGAAGTGAGTCACAGTATAAATTATTTCACACTCTTGCTAATTGACCTTTACCAACTTAAAATCCGTAAATTCGAGACGGGTTCTCCCAAAGTGAGTAATTTAATGGTCTCCTCCTGTTATATTGGTATTCGGCACTTTTTTCTGATGTGCCGGTTTTAATCCTGATTGATAGTTGAACATCGCGTTTAATTTTTACCAATTAGTATGCCAATCACTTAATAGAAAATAAATAAAATTAATATATATGTATATAAGAGAAATAGCACACAAATTCAGTGGGGTTTCTCGTGGAAGGTGTAATTCGATCAAAATGAAATTTTCAAAGATGTTGGTGTACATAAGTTGAAAACTTATTTTTTATTGACAATAAAATATCTGAAATTCTGCGACGTTTTTGTGAATTTGTAGAAATCTTGGTGTTTTAGTGGAAACATGATGTTTCGAAAAAATAAGTAAATAAAATAATAATGTAGGTGCTTTAAAGAGAGCAAAGCAAAGTTGTGGCATTTTGAATATTAATCGCTTTTCTTACTTTTCTTAGAGTCAACAAGTCATTGCAAAATTCACAGGACACATCGGTTTTTCTGATGGATGTAAAGATAAATCCTCCTCATTTTCTTTTGCTTTTTGTAAAATAACTGTAAACGATTGATAAGCTGTATGCTTTACTCATCCTGCTAAAACCAAGATTTCAAAATTGCAGGACTTATAAAAGTTTGGTGTGCATGCTGGCCACCCTGTGGCTGTGGCATGTCCAGTTATCAGTATGAAACGTAATTCACACAGTAGATTCATCTTATTATAAGCTCAGAATGATAGACTTTCAGCTGTAAATTAGGATTGGAGTGCTATCAGGAGTAGTTTTAGTTATTTTTGCACTAAAAAAAATCTACCATTAAATTAAAAAAAAAACATCCTTCAAAGGGAATAAGTAACATATGTGATTTGACTGAAGCTATCGGACAGTATCATAAAAATCTACGCTGTGCAACAAGAGATTTGAAGCTTGCTCTCGAGAACATAAACAAGCCGCTTGAGTTTTTTGCAGGATTAACTATTGGGTGGATAAGGTTACATGTTCTTCAGATAGGATACAAGAATGCAAATTTTAGTTTTCGTATGTAAAAGATGTTGATGCATTTTTGTTGAGTAAAAAGATAATGCTCTGGTGCTATGATTCCTACAAGAACATTGAACCTTTTGTTAGATGCCCACAGAACGTGAATGTGACCCCCCTTCGAATTGTGGGCTCACTATTTTTTTAAACCTCTAAAATTTACATCTTTTTACATGTTTTCGTAAGTTTTGGTAAGAGTTATCGTTCTTGCTCTGACAATTGTCTTCTCGCATTTTATAGAATTGGCTCATAGTCAAATGAATAAAAGATATAAAAGGAAAAGTCGGAACGCAAGAGTAGTGTTTTGGTAGCGTAGTGTTATGGTGCGAAAACAAACCGGTAGATGTGTTGTTTTCTTACACCGATAGTGAACAAACTTCATCAGTGCGGCGTTTTTATTTTAAGGAGAAAAAATACACCAATATTGGTTTTCCGTGAAAGGCTTGAACACTTAAATTCTGTCCAATATTTTTCAATTGCAAGAAATTTTGATAGAATCCAAAGGCTTGACATTTGTCTAAATCTAAACGTCACTTTTTGCGTCGGCGTATTCTTCAAAAGATTAAAACATGGCCTTCACAAAGAAGGCCTGTCGCAAAAGCAATTAACGTACAATATGGCGGACCTAAGCTAATTTTCCCAACCAGTCCATACAGTGATGTTTTTTTATGGTTATAAAGAAATTCACGAGATCCACCTAGATATGACGAAACTCATATGTCATGTTAACCAATTTTTTTGAATATTTTACAAGCAATTAAGATATAAAGTTCTAAGCATCAGACCTCAATTCATCGGGACACTTATCCGAAATATCGTTTTTATTTAATAATTTGCAGAATATCATAATTTGAAGATTTTTAAAGTGGAATATATCCTACCATCCACAATCGGCAATTTTGTACAATTCACATTGCCGAGAGTAGGTGGCCGGCATTCGAAATTGCAAAGTTTTGGCGTAAATAACAAAATAAACACATTACTTTCACGACATTTATCCGAAATATCTTTTACGCGGCAAAAACTTCGAAAGTAGTCTCCGTATAATAGGAAAATAGACTTTATTCTCTGATTTAACCAAAAAGCAACACACACATTATTAATTGTCAAAGAAATGTCAAACAATTGTCATTGTGCAATTGCCAACAAATTTTGATCCCGAGAGGACTACACAATTTTAAAAAATAGCTTAATACCTGTCAGATTGCAAGTCGCGATAGGCCTTCTATATGAAACATTGATACGATGAAAATGAATGAAAACGAAAAAACACGGAGAAAAATTTGGAAATTTTTCACGGAGAATCCAAAGAGAAAAGAGCAGTCAATTGCCAAAAAATTAAAAGTGCTAAAGAGAATTGTAAAATGGATATTTGTAAAATTTAAAATAAAGGTTTGCATTAGAGGCAAACAGGGAAGTAGACGTTTTAATGGGTCTGGTGACAAAGATTTTTAGTGCAGGGTGTTGCAGGCAATTCATGCGAATTGGTCGGCATCAACTTGTGATATCAAAAAGCAGTGTAAAACATCGTAACTGACAATGCCAAAACTCAAAAAAAGAGATGGCATAAGGACATACAATTAAGAGACCTAAAGTGCAGAGCAATTGAGGAAATCTATTGATAGAGCGAAATATTTTACAAATTAAAACTGAAGAAAAAGTTCTTCCTTGTTTTGGACAGTGAAACATATCTAAAAATCAACTTCAATATGCTCCCGGGCCCTCAGTTTTACAAGTTACTACCAGGAGAAGAACTTCCACAAGAAGAGAGATCAATTTACTTTGAAATTTTTAGCGCAAATGTATTTGTTTGGCAGGCCATTTGCGAATGTGGTACAAAAAGTACCCTATTCTATACCACAGGTACGACAGGCTCGGAAATTTACTTGAAAAAGTGTCTCCAGAAATGTTTACTACTCTTTGTAGAAAAGCATAACGTACATATAATGTTTGGGTCTAATTTAACTCCTGCCTGTTCCTCGGAAACTGCGATACAATGGTTTCATAACAAGAGAGTTAAATTACGAGTAAATAGCATCAGACAAGTACAACAAACCAGGAGATCACACTTGGGAGCAATATTCAACAATGCTACGAACAAGAAAAATAAAAAGACAAGCACATGTGTTGCTATCAGTCACCAAGTGAAGAGCAGCGCAGGACGAAACCAGCTACCTTCGATGCTTTAGTGGTGACCAAAGACATATGCATATCAAGGCTTAATTTAAAAATCTCCTTTTGTTGTTCTACATGCTCCAAAAGACTAAAAGTCCAAGGCTTGAACCTTGAGTTAACGCTAGAAGTAGGATAGAAAGATGAGGAAGAACAGTAATTAAAAACAACACAACAGGTGCGATCATGCATGTAGGAAGAAAGCTAGGAAACAAAGGTAAAAGAAACACCAAAATTACAAAGCTATTCTAACTAAATTATTATACATTGTGCTTTAGAAAACAAGTGACTAGAAGCACTCTGAATTTTTTATTGAACTATTAACTTAGGGAAAGGCAACTTAGGGGAAAAAAGAGGAAGGATGTAGGATGGTAATTATAAAAATTACCAATGTCCCCCAAATCTAAAATCGGAAAAACATTGGCAAGAAAAAAACAACTTGGAATGAACTCAGGTTAAATCAAATAGACAGAAAAATATTTGACATATGCCTAAAAAAAAAATTAATAAGTACATTTGGACCCATTGCAGAGAGATCTCTAGATTTCTACCTTTAAGATCTCTAGATATTAAGATCTGTACCACAAGGTGGAAGCTTGAATAGTCTAGTGGGTAAGGCACTGGTTTCTTGTGTGTGGGGTCCCTGATTCGAATCCAAGTTCGGACGAGGGTCCGCTCACCAAGCTTTGAGTTCACCTAGTTCTGAATAGGTACGGGAATTAATCAGCGGTAAAGTGAGACATGGAACTAACCACTCCTCACACATTCATGTTAATTGTTAATCAAGCCCTCTTCCAGCTTCAACCCCTAGACCCGTACGAAAGCTGTCGTGGAATTCCTTACTTTACCTGAAGATTATTAATTATCACAATATCCACATGAGAAGGGAGAGACAAAACAGGGTTCCGTGAAGACATGTTAGGAGGAGAAAGGAGGAAAAACATATAAAAAAATCACAAATATCTTGAAAAATATAAGTAGTAGTTTCCTCTTGCGAAAAATTGCCAGGAAAATTAACTGGTTGCTTTGAGGGAACAAGTATTCAACCAGAAACGCTTTTAATTATTAAAATATAGACACGCTTCAATACGGACAATGTACCTTTGTTTC
Source organism: Nemotelus nigrinus (assembly GCA_947369275.1). NCBI lineage: Eukaryota > Metazoa > Arthropoda > Insecta > Diptera > Stratiomyidae > Nemotelus > Nemotelus nigrinus. The sequence goes on along the minus strand of OX376372.1, from coordinate 153,537,149 downwards.
GCTTCTTCAACTGTATTTTTAGCCCCTGCTCTCAAAGACCACCAACGCTGCACAGCATCATCAGATTAACTGCAAAGTATTTGATTACGGAGTTTATCGTTCTCACGCAGCACTATAGAGGCCGCCACAGAAAACCAAGGGGGCCAGCACGGTGGCCAGAACAAGACACAGAAGTAAACCCAAAAGAGAGTATAAAAAAGAAAGGGCTTCTTTTAAAGAAGAAAGGTCCTCGAAAAAAGGAAAATCAGTTGATAACGATGAGCTCAACAGTGATTTGTTGATAATCAACTTTAAAACAGTTATAATTCTACACAGCTCTCCAATAAGCAAAAATCGATGGAAAAAGAGAAAGATGATGAGTGTCAGGATCAACGTAAGGGAAGAATGATGAGGAAAGCGATTAGAAGAAGGAAGGTTAGAAAGAATAAGGTCCAACAAACGATGGTTCATATTAGGTACGCAACTGTACTGGGATAAAGAGCAAAAAAAAATGAAGAAAGAGCAATCGATACAGCATTTGAGCTCATTAAAAGACATTCATAAGCGGAAATGGATGCACTAAAAGGTACACACATACACAAGCAAAACTCTAGCGCAACAGAACCGCTAGAAACACTAATTTTCGATGAACAGTAGAGGAACCGTACAGATTTTGAGTACATTTTTTACCAAACGTCCTAAAACAATTTTCAAGTTTTAAAATTTTCAAAATTTAAACATTGGATATTCGCCATATGAATACCTAATGTAAGCATTTATTAATATAAAAATAGCAAAACCGCATTGTGCTAGCAACCCTTTGCCAGCATCAAAGCCAAAAATATACATCTACCTCAAGTTGAAGTCCACCTTCTCTGTGAATTTCATTCCGATCCAATAGCTGCATTGTACATGGGGTACAAAGAAATTAAGGTTGACCAGTCGCAAAACTTTTCAAATTTTCAAAATCCTAATGTTTGTTGTTTATTGTCACTACAAGATCATTACCAATTGACAATGGCGGCTCGTGACATTTAGAAACAGGGAGGCAGTGAATTCAAAAATTATTCGATCAAAGTCAAGTGATGTTAAATGACTCATGCGGTAGAATCGAATGCAAATTTTGGGGGATCGGGATGAAGTAAGGAAATATGATACAAACCACGCTTTAAAAAATTTTATTTGCAAGCAAAATCTATTTTTTTCTCTTTTGGCAACATGTTAAGCGACATTGTTTTACAGCTGCTTCAAATCTCGAATGCCTTGAAAAATATGTTTCAATACTAAGCAGTGATAATTCAGAAAATCGTGTAAGCCAATGATGTTTCGAGAGCTAGTTTTAATTATTTTCAACGCAAAAAATGGCACCTCAATAATGACTGATGTAGCCCGAATAGTTAAATTAACTTATTTATTACAGCAACTTTTTCAGATTATTTTATCGAAGTACAAGACAAAAAGCTGGGGCATTTCACGTGAAGCGGACAACGAAAAAAAAAATCGAGGCTCTGGATTTCTTTCATATTGTGCACAATGGTACTTCTAGAAGATATGAATGTGGATGCACAAGTTTTTGTTTCTATGAAGTTTAGTTCCCGAGTTATGGGCTTCTGAATAACTGACGAAATTGATAAAAGTTTTTTTTGGAAGCGGATTCTGAGATTCAAAACAAAATCTAAAAAACATTAAACATCTTGATTGGTACATAAAATTAGCTGTTCTTTTCAATTTTGAAATTAGATGTGAAAAACAATTTTTTTCCTGTGTGGAACCGGAAGTAGACACTTCAACTCGTAATTTGAATAATTTGGACCAAGTTAATTTTGTTTAATTTTATAACAAAACAAAGCTTAAAGTATACTTATTTTATCATAAAAGTTTTAGAATGAGATAGCCAGTAGTTTAGGAGGTAGGTGAATTTCAATACATAAAAGTCGCATGGGGCGTGGTACCGGGAGCTTGATAATGATAGCTAGTGAGTGTGAAAGCAAAATATTTGTACTTAACTATTATATATCACTTGCATCACTTACATATAGAAGATAAAATATTAAAAATTGCTAATGCTGATTCACTTAGTAAAAAAAAGCTACTTGTGTATGGGCAAATTAATTTATTTCACAATTTTTACAATTTTACTCTCGTTTCCTAGACTAGCTCTTTTTTTTAAAATAACTAGAGGTTTTTCTACGATCAGTTTTTTCCTGCATAATTTCTTTTCTGCTAATATTCTTGGAATTTTTCTTAGGTCTTTAGCCTTCCGATCAAACTTCAAATCAAATGGATTGAAACATAGATAGCCGCACGGAGACATAATACACATAATTAAGACTCTTTAACTTATCAACGAAAGTAATAGTCATTGCAAGCGTTGAACAGTAAAGCCCTGAAATGTATTCGACCCGAAACGAAACGAAGTGTCAAGTCCCATACAAAATCAGCCTGGCGCAGGATTTCGTTTCGTTTGGTTTTGCTCGTCAGTAATGTGTTCGAAGACGTATAACTGTCTTCGAAGACAACGCAGTGACTCGCTCTGAGATGGCGCTGCATTATGTATAAGTTAAATTTCGCGGCCATTTAATGACCCAGGTACCTTAAATTGATGCGAAAAATGTGACAGCTCATAATTTCATTCAAGTTTGCGGATATTTTATTGAAAAATAAGCGAAAATGGATGGATGAACAGCGCATTCTTGCAACAATAGTTTTTCTTTTGCCGATTATATCATTTTTGATGCCGGTTAGTTAAATGTATATGCACCGAATTCAAATGTAAAGCACTTGTTAAATGCCACCAATGGCAATTTATACTGCCCCCGGTGTCGGGGTGCGGAACTTTATTTCGTTCGATTCCGGCACAGACGTTTTCGCTGCCTTTCGTTCGCTAGGCTGAATTGGCTTGGCGTCAAATATATTATATACGCGTCATATATTTTAATTAGGTTTTTATGGGAAAATAAAACCTTTTTCAAATAAGAGATGGTGCTACTAATTACATTTTGATATCAATTTTTCTTTTTCAGCCAACTAGCTGTCCTAAGCAAGCTCTCGGTACCACGCCCCATGCGACTTGTATGTATTCTAAGTCCCATTCTAAAACTTTTATGATAAAATAAGTATACTTTAAGCTTTGTTTTGTTATAAAAATAAACAAAATTAACTTGGTCCAAATTATTCAAATTACGAGTTGAAGTGTCTACTTCCGGTTCCACACAGGAAAAAAAAATGTTTTTCAAATCTAATTTCAAAATTGAAAAGAACAGCTAATTTTATGTACCAATCAATATGTTTAATGTTTTTTTTTTTGATTTTGCTTTGAATCTCAGAATCTGCTTCCAAAAAAACCTTTTATCAATTTGGTCAGTTATTCAGAAGCCCATAACTCGGCAACTAAACCTCATAGAAACAAAAGCTTGTGCATCTACATTCATATCTTCTAGAAGTACCATTTTGCACAATATGAACGAAATCCAGAACCTCGAGTTTTTTTCGTTGTCCGCTTCACGAGAAATGCCCCAGCTTACTTATAAGTTTTTTTTCCGTTGAGAAATAAGCCAAAAATTGACATTACGCACTAAAACGAAGTTTGACGAATCAAATTTTGAACAGTGAATCAAATTTTGAACACTTTTTACTGTTTTTTTATCTAGCCAAATACATGACAGAACTCTGCTTCGTTGTGACTTGTGAATGGCAAGTCTATGCGTGATTAAAGTAACATGAACTTAATAAACCATTTTTGAGTTTCAGGTTTTATTTTTCTGTATTTGTCTACCAGAAGCTTTTTATACCATTCTATATTAAATGAACGGTTAACATTCTCATCGGTTCTAATGATTTTCAGCTCTGAGGCTGGCATTCTATTTTCTTTAATTTTTAATGTCTCGGATGTCTGTTGATTAACTAGTCAGTCATCATTAAACTCGTTTTGAGTGTTTATCAATCAATAATTAATCATAGCTTTAATTGATTTAGATGAAAATAGTTGAAATCAACAATAAAATAGCCTTAGCTTTCAAGCGAAATTTTTTTCAAACACCTTTTGGAACTTGTACATGCACTAGTTTTACACCGGTAGCAAAATAAAATTCACAGATAAACTGCAGTATAAATTTAAAAATCAGCGCATACATACAAAAATCTTAATGTTTCCTTAAAACACAAATAAATATTGGCTCTTTGGTAGTTTTTAAATGTTCTGTTTGGTAGTTTTTAAATGTTGATCAACCAAATATAAAGCATTAACAAAATAAAAATGCTACTTCTAAATTTGTCCATTACTTTCCTCCTTTGTCCTAAAATAATTACCTTCTATTGGACAACAAACACTGCACGTACATCGTTGCTTTTGAGGCTTGCCTCTTCTTATTCGCTATTGGGATATTGAAATCTCGAAAATTTGAGCATTTATGAATGAAAGCACAAACTACAACGTTTTCATTGATAAAAATGCAATAGATGAGGCAAATTCATGTCTGCCTATTTTTCGTTGTGTTCGAAAGTGATGTGCTATATGGTGGCTAGGATTGATGGATAATTTTTTGTGTTTTTTACTCTGAGGCTGAGTATAGAACTGATTTCGGCGTTCGTTTTAGGTATTCTTTTTTTTTGCACTGAGGCAGTTCTCTGGTCTGGGTATGGAATAGATTTCGCGTTGTTTTTTTTTGGCAGCTTGCATTGAGGCACCGGTTTTTTTTTACAAAAACTCAGTAGTGCACACAAAAAAAAATTCGCTCTGCTATATGTGTAGCAAAAATAATAATATCCGTAATAGCCATAATTAACTGTAGTGGGCACAAAATTCCTCCTACAAATATATTTGTGTTCTATTTATGTGTGATACATAATATATACTAGCAACAGGTATAACTATTGATTTAAAAGGTATTATGAGTATATGGAAATCCAGAGTTATACTCATTTTAAGTAAAATTTGGCTTTCAGGTAAAAAATATAACTCGGGTACACAAAATATGCACACAGCAATCATAATTATGCACGCTACAGGTATAAGTTCTATATGGGTTTCTCTGTTTTCTGGTAGCAAAAGATATGAAATCCATACAGTTGGTATATTATATACGCGGCAGGTATAAAATGACCACTGAACAATGTAATATGCTTTTCGTAGATATATGGTTTATTTTCGTTTCTAATTATGGGGCATCTTTTGTTTATAGTTTGAGATTGAGCTTGCAAAAGGGTCGGTAGCTTAGCTCGCTAACGCGTCAGTCCGAAGCAGCGATCTACTGCCCGCGGGTTCGAATCCCACCGTGCCCATGGCTGTATTTGTTCGTCTTATGTTGTCTTAACAGTCAGCGACTGGGCATAATACCAGCGCTCCATTGATTAAGTGCCAGATTAGAGCTTTAGTAGCGACTAAGAATAACATTAGCGCTTTAGAAAATGAGAAATAAATGTGGCACTTAGAAGAATAATGGAATAGTTGTTATCGGCTTCTCCCATATGTGTCTCCTTACCGCCATGGCTAAGCGCTCGCTTCAAAGAGCAATCCCCTGAGCTTTTTGCTGCTTACATACGATAAATATTTATATTATATCTGCCGTGAATATATTATGTCTTTCAAAATACACCCATATACTCATGTGAGATATATTATATTTCCGTCGTTTTATATCTGTCAGCGATATATTTTTTTTTTGAGTGTGGAGACCTGGGAGCAAAATGCTAGTTTTGTCAGGAATGTAAATTTTATTTATTTATTCATTCAGCCTATGTATTTTATAAATTTCGCCGAGGAGGCATTGCCTCCCTTGCCTCCTCTAAGAAGCCGTCACTGCCAATTGACAATTTTATGATCACACAAAAAAAAATTCGCTCTGCTATATGTGTAGCAAAAATAATAATATCCGTAATCGCCATAATTAACTGTAGTGGGCACAAAATTGCTCCTACAAATATATTTTTGTTCTATTTATGTGTGATACATAATATATACTAGCAACAGGTATAACTATTGATTTAAAAGGTATTATGAGTATATGGAAATCCAGAGTTATACTCATTTTAAGTAAAATTTGGCTTTCAGGTAAAAAATATAACTCGGGTACACAAAATATGCACACAGCAATCATAATTATGCACGCTACAGGTATAAGTTCTATATGGGTTTCTCTGTTTTCTGGTAGCAAAAGATATGAAATCCATACAGTTGGTATATTATATACGCGGCAGGTATAAAATGACCACTGAACAATGTAATATGCTTTTCGTAGATATATGGTTTATTTTCGTTTCTAATTAAGTGCCAGATTAGAGCTTTGATTAAGTGCCATTGATTAAGTGCCAGATTAGAGCTTTAGTAGCGACGAAGAATAACATTAGCGCTTTAGAAAATGAGAAATAAATATGGCACTTAGAAGAATAATGGAATAGTTGTTATCGGCTTCTCCCATATGTGTCTCCTTACCGCCATGGCTAAGCGCTCGCTTCAAAGAGCAATCCCCTGAGCTTTTTGCTGCTTACATACGATAAATATTTATATTATATCTGCCGTGAATATATTATGTCTTTCAAAATACACCCATATACTCATGTGAGATATATTATATTTCCGTCGTTTTATATCTGTCAGCGATATATTTTTTTTTGAGTGTGGAGACCTGGGAGCAAAATGCTAGTTTTGTCAGGAATGTAAATTTTATTTATTTATTCATTCAGCCTATGTATTTTATAAATTTCACCGAGGAGGCATTGCCTCCCTTGCCTCCTCTAAGAAGCCGTCACTGCCAATTGACAATTTTATGATCACACAAAAAAAAATTCGCTCTGCTATATGTGTAGCAAAAATAATAATATCCGTAATAGCCATAATTAACTGTAGTGGGCACAAAATTGCTCCTACAAATATATTTTTGTTCTATTTATGTGTGATACATAATATATACTAGCAACAGGTATAACTATTGATTTAAAAGGTATTATGAGTATATGGAAATCCAGAGTTATACTCATTTTAAGTAAAATTTGGCTTTCAGGTAAAAAATATAACTCGGGTACACAAAATATGCACACAGCAATCATAATTATGCACGCTACAGGTATAAGTTCTATATGGGTTTCTCTGTTTTCTGGTAGCAAAAGATATGAAATCCATACAGTTGGTATATTATATACGCGGCAGGTATAAAATGACCACTGAACAATGTAATATGCTTTTCGTAGATATATGGTTTATTTTCGTTTCTAATTATGGGGCATCTTTTGTTTATAGTTTGAGATTGAGCTTGCAAAAGGGTCGGTAGCTTAGCTCGCTAACGCGTCAGTCCGAAGCAGCAATCTACTGCCCGCGGGTTCGAATCCCACCGTGCCCATGGCTGTATTTGTTCGTCTTATGTTGTCTTAACAGTCAGCGACTGGGCATAATACCAGCGCTCCATTGATTAAGTGCCAGATTAGAGCTTTAGTAGCGACTAAGAATAACATTAGCGCTTTAGAAAATGAGAAATAAATGTGGCACTTAGAAGAATAATGGAATAGTTGTTATCGGCTTCTCCCATATGTGTCTCCTTACCGCCATGGCTAAGCGCTCGCTTCAAAAAGCAATCCCCTGAGCTTTTTGCTGCTTACATACGATAAATATTTATATTATATCTGCCGTGAATATATTATGTCTTTCAAAATACACCCATATACTCATGTGAGATATATTATATTTCCGTCGTTTTATATCTGTCAGCGATATATTTTTTTTTTGAGTGACAAAATCACTTACTAAAGATATGGCAAAAAATACAAAAACAATCATAGCTGGCAACCCGATCATTGTTTTTCAACCATCTTCTTACTGAATAATGCCCACAGTAAGGTTTTAGTAAAAAATGAATTTCGTTCCGATTTCATGACTGCATTGGAAGTTATAGGGCAAAAAGCTTTATTTGCGTGAAGGAATTTTCAGAATTTAAGACATTAAAATTACCATAGCTGTCAGCTCCAGCCTAATTTTTCGACCAAATTTCTTTCAAACGTGGCTTAGAGTAAGGTTTGGTTACTGTGTGCATTTCATTAAAATCGGGTGAATGAATCGAAACCTCATAGGGCAAAAAGCATTTTTTTTCTTGGTAATTTTTCAAGGCACGGATTGGTCCACATTTAAAAATTGCTTCTATCAGACATGGTCCTACTTAAAACCATTACATGCTGTAAAATTTAGTTAACAAAGCATAAGATATCTTATTAGTTTTTTTCTCTAAATATCAACAATTTCGAAGGAAAGTCGATGATTGGATGTTTTTCATTTTCAGTGCCTGCCATAGCTGCAGGGTTGCCAACATGCTCATAAAAAAATCTTAGATTTATAACTTAATAATATCGTTATGTTCTGTAAGTTTCATAATGATTTGATAGCTCTGTCTAAATTTATCGCAATTCAAAAATTTTCAAATTTTCCCGATCTCTTTTTAGGCACCTAGCGCATACTTAGTGTTAAAAACTTTCGAAACATTATCATATTCACATTTAAAACACGTTCAAAATTCATTTCGGTAACTTACTTTTTGCACAAATTATTTGTTGACAGAATAGTAAAAAACGTCATGTGACAGCCAAACACACTCAACAGGTTGAAATACCTCGAAAATAGTAAAGAGTGTACTAGACAGAAATTTGTGTATGACAATTAAACTCTACCGCCGTCTGCTTTATTCCATAAATTATAATTGTGATCGCATCTGAAGATGCTTTGCAGGGGAAAGAGCCCATTGCTAAAAAAATTGCAATGCTATTATAGCGATAAGCTTGACTGCACCAGCAGTCAATCCATGAATATTTTGATAATGGAGGTGAAAATGAGTATTTTCAGGCAGACAAGATTTGATTCATTTGTTTGATCGGGTCGTTATTTTGTGACAATTCCCACGACGAAGGGATTCAAATTCTTGAACAAGAACACTGCTTAATTTAGTCGGAAGTGTCAGTAGAAAGAGCACACCATACGACTGCTGTCAGAGTTCTTGGTGAGTTTCTTGTCAGATACACTGGCAAGTTATCGAAGCTTCCGGGAACATCTTAAAGCTCTCCTCGGGCGAATCAGCAGCAATATCAGAAAAAACAATTTGAAATGGAGGCTGTACCACTCTTATGAGGATATTAAAATTATTGCATTGCGAGTCCAGGAGACGGAAAGGGAGAATGGCGTTGAAGCTGAGGTTCTATGAGCTGCAGAGGTAGCTTCCTGAAGCCATTTTCTTTGTTTCGAACTTTTTATTAAGCAGATTCAGAATTCCAGCCAAAGCCAGTTACAAATGGAATGAAAGGAAATTACCATGCCACTGGAATATGACCTATGTGTATGACCTATGTACGTATTTTTATAACACGGTATAGGTGAACCTTCTTCAATAGTAGGAGTAAGCTTAAAAGAGGAAGTTAAGAAATTGGTAACTATGACTAATAAGTGGTTGGTTGGTGTAGTCTTATCTAATTTTCAGATGTTTGTATTCATTCTGCAATGTTATTAGATTACTTTTTTTGCGTCGAAATTAATAATATTTTGCACTAAAATTAATAATATTTTGCGTTTAATACCCTAACCAAATTTTCAAGACATACTTTCTAGGCACCAAATATTTGAATTTATAGCTTATTTTTATTTTATAACATTTGGAATTTATCTTTAAGCGTTGAGCTCTCAAAACAATATTCAGCTAATTTGTTTTAGTGTATGGAGGAAAATCTATTACAAAGTAGTCGGAACGCAATTGGTTGACACTGTGAATTTTCTGAAATCAATTTTTCTGAATATTAGATATGCTGGGAGTGAATTACTTTCTCTATCATCAAGCTCAGTTGCATGATTTCTTGTCTCCAAGCAAACCAAAATTTCTTTGAGATTCCTAGCTTTTGGGGAAAATACCTGATTCTTGCTTAAAAATTCATAAATTAGGTCTTGGATTTGAGCTCAGCTATGTCAACCAAAAGTTCGCTTTAGATGCGTAAATATATTTAACAATTTTTGTTTATTTACATGTACTTCTCTTTTCTTATCATATTCTAAGTAGCATGCGCCACTTTCTTTAATTACGTTTAGTTACTAATGCAAATATTGGTCAGCACTCAAATCAAAAATCACATATAGTCACTATCAAGATGACCATATATACATATATGCATGGATCTCACCCATAAGATATTTACTTCTGTTTAAACTGCATGTCGCCTGACAAAAATTCGTAACGCCTAAAGGCGCGTACACATACAACCGACGAACGACCAATGACAGTTTGATCGAATGTTGATCGTTGTCTTTGGCGTTGGTTCTGCCGTCTACACAGGAACAGATTGGGACCAATGGCTTGGAGCCAAGGCAATGGATGCGGTTCGGGTTGATTGTCATTGTACACCTAGTGATTGACAGCGATTAAAATGGGGTTGTAAAGTATTTATGGTAGTAGAACGCATTTCGACACCATACAGTATATATGACAATATACAAAAAAACACAGCCTAGCTCAACATGCTACTCGATATTAATGACAGTCAACTCGACCAACCGTCCACACTACAACGGAGTCCCAATGCCAATACATCGCCAACGCGTTGAAGTTACCGCCAGCAGAGCGAACAGCAACCAAGGCCAAGGCCCAGGTTGGCTCTTCGTACACAGTAAGCGAATCCGAGCCAACGAATGGCTTGGCCGTTGGTCTTGGTCCTATGTGTACGCGGCTTTATACGTTGGTGGATGACGTCCCTCTTTAAAAACAGAGACCAATATGCTGGAACAAATTTAATATCGGACCCCAAAGCCGAAATAGAATACGGCCTGTTTAATAACTTCTTCGGAATGAAAGCTTCAGACTTCGAGTATTTATTAAACTGTGTAAGCCTGAAAATAAATAGGCAAGCCACACCATTCAGAAGGGCTATCCGCAGCGGAAAGACTGATGGTTGCATTGAAGTTTTTGACCACAGGAGACTTACGCCAGCTTAATGTACACATTCGAAATTTCCAAAAAGCTCTTAGCAAGATTGTACCTGAAGTTTGTGCTGCAATTGTCATAAGTCTTCAAGAATGTGTAAAGGTAAGTAATAATAAAATGAAAAAAGCAAAAAGTATCAGGATGTCATTATTAAAGAAAAAAAAAACAAAAAAAATCAGTATGGCGGAAAAGATACCATAGAGTGAGATAAGTCAGAAGATTTTCGCTAGCTTTTTGTTACCACCTACGATGAACGCTGTGACGGTGCGGCGGGAGATTGTGTGCACACGTTTCTGCTGAATTTCTCAGCTGGTTTGGTTCACTACGACCATTATCGGCTAATGGAGATGAGGCCACGGGGGAGAAGTGGGCACTGTACGCCTCTGGTGACGTGGATACACATTGAGAAGTCTGATTTTCATCGCTACTAATAGCCCGTCCAGACTACAGCTACTTAAGTATCCGGATACATAAGTATTGTCCACACTGCAGCGACACTTTTCATTGATTTTCATGGCAAGGGTAAAATATATCTGCAGATCTCGCTGCAGTGTGGACAATACTTATGTATCCGGATACTTAAGTAGCTGTAGTCTGGACGGGCTATAAGATTTCGCCCGCCATTATTGAAAGGAAAAGTATCGAGCAGGGAGTATGTAGATGGCAGTCACCAGTCTTTTGCTACATTGCCGCGCAAAGCCAGGAAGCCTTCATCAACAATTGAGGCAATAAGGCATGAGCTTGCTCAGTATTTCGCCAGTGAAGGAAGGGTGGATTGGCAAGAAAAATCTGCCTAAAATATGTATATTTACAAATATTTTCCAAAAAGCATTTAATATATAATAGTATTTATTTAAAAATCTCGAGAATATATATCTTTTGTGTATAAGTATTTTTAGTTATTATGTGTATTGCATTAAAAGTTATAGTAATTTTATAGTAATTTTGCGTGCCAATAAGTCGGCAAGCAGATCCCGTTTTCACTTTCTCACGAAGTCTATCGCAGCGAAAAAATACACGCTGAGAAATGACCGAAATCAATATATTAACATCTTAATATTGTTATAGTAACAGCATTGTCCCTAATACATAATTTTAACAGCTCAATATTTTATGTTAGGAAGTTACAATATTATATTTGCAGTTTAACATTATATATTAAGCAGTTAACTTTTTATGTTAAGAACATCTGTAAACATAAATTTTTTAACATCTTAACATAAATATATTACTATGCCAATATAAATGTATTAACCAAGGGTGGTGAAATTGTTGGTCATACAACAAAGTACATTGCTTGTATTGTTAGTTAGGATGTCAATATTAAATACGGCAATAGCACACTGGAATAACGTAATCATATCCCATCATCGAAGTTAAGCAGTGTTGGGCGCGGTTAGTACTTAGATGGGGGACCTCTTGGGACTATGGAAAAATCGTATCGACGGCGTATTAATATTAATTATTGATATACCAATATACTATTGTAAGACGTTAATATAACTTATTGCCATATTACTATTTAATATTGGCCTACTAATATAATATCGTAACAGACAAATTCATCACACGCATGTCAATATATAAAATTTTAAGAATGCTATGTGCTGGCAATATAATGTTATTGTTAGGTCAATATAATAATGTTCAGAAATGTTTTTAATATAAATATATTAGCTGCAAAATATATTAAGGGTAGAACAATGATTTTTCAGCGTGTATCTATAGCGACTCTATTTGCTTTTTTTACTTCTGGGACAGCAATTTCCATAATTTCGTTGATTTTGCTCCACTTATCCAGCCTTCTAAGTTTGTTTTTATAATCTGCGTTTATGAGATTCCATAAACATTCTCGCACGCGATATAAACTTATTAGTGCTAAGACTATTTCGGTGCACCACTCCATTTCGACACTATTCACGACCGACACTACAAAAAGACACGACTCGTTATTTTAATGACAGCCAACTCGATCAACGGTTGGCTCTTCGTACACATTAAGCGAAACCGAGCCAACGAATGGCTTGGTCGCTGGTCTTGGCCCTATGTGTACGCGGCTTATGGGAGATATACACCTAGGAGCCGGGAAAAAGGTAATTTTTGTGCATTTTTGTGCATTTTTTTAAGGAAAACTATTTAAAATATCGGATGGGGAGTTCAACTATCTAAAAGTATGCACATTCAAAAGTTTGTTTAATTTTCTATATTTAAAAATATAAAAAACATACAAGGATATTATGATATGATTTTTGGACCAAAAATTTGATATTATTTTGTCTATAAAACAAACACTAAGTAACGAAAAAACAAAATCCTATGACAAGTACTAGATAATGCTATATGAAATAATCACAAAAAGAATTAAGGCAATCGGTTAATTGGTTTTCGAGAAATTTTGGGTACCGATTTGAAAAACAATTTTTGAGAAAAACGCGTTTGAAAGTTTGACACTAAATAAATCAGTAAATTTGTCAACTCACATGGAACCATCGGTACCAGGCCCATAGTGTAAGTCTTCTACAGTCTCCGGAATATTCATAGCTTCTAAATTTTGTTGCCGACGCCGTATTTGACGTTATTTCGTCTGTTCTTGCGCTTGCAGCTCGGCTTTCGAGTTTCGTCTTCTTGCACTGCGGACAATATTCCTAACACATTCATGACTTCCAAAAATGAGGTGAAACCATTGTTGAATGTGCATGTTGCAAGAAATACTGCAATGTTTACGATTTTGGTCCTGCTGTTCATCGTTTTTGGAGCTATCTTCCAAATAAGTTGGTTGAAGCTCCCTTTGCAGTTTTGGGTGTATCCACCAACACAGCGTTGTAACAATTTTTCATTGCTGAAGTCTTCATATACTGGTTTGATGACATCTAACACCAGCTTTCCTTTAGCCTTCGCTTGTTGCTACTGGCACCACAATTCGGAGCCTTTAGGACAAAAATGATGTTGAAACTTGGTGTCTGTTGAGCCGTAAGGCACAGTTTCTGCGAATAGCTGAGCCATAGTAAATGCTAAGTTTATCTATAAATTTTCCAGGATTTTTTTTATTGTATTCGCGAAGACGGGTTCCCATTCGCTTTTGAACGTGTCCCACGCATCCTTTTTTGTGATTTCTATCTGGTCACCATACGGTTTTGCATTCACTAATACCGTGTACGTCTTAGAGTCGCCATCCCCGACGTAATTCGTGTACATAACTCCATACTTTTCGACAGATTGTGGAAACAATTCTTTCATGGCGTCTACTTCCATTTTACCTGCCGATTCGTCATGATTGACCTGGCAATTTCCATCGTGATTCGATTTCCATTTCTCATATTGCTCACTATTTTTGTGTTTATTCCAATTGTCACATTCAGCACAATAAGAATATTTACAAGAAAATCAATAACTTTTTTGACACTGGAACTAATATTCTTGCAGATAACTTTTTCGGCAGAATATCGATTTTTAAGTGGTACTTTTTTTGGCATTTACGCTATGCTTGGTGCCAAGCATGCCCAAAAACACAATAGAATCACAAAATAGGTCTATACTTCGTTCACAATTTGAAAAGACACGCATTGTTCGAAGAGCTACTTGCTGCTACCTACCTGTCGGTTCGGCGCCGCAAAACACGCTTCACTCTCTCGGCTGTAACTAGCTTATTTACAGAAATATTAACTTGGTGTTTTCACCAGATATTTTTGAGACCTTAATCTTCAAAAAAATGCAAGAAAAAATAAATCGATTTTTTCGACCATTCTAGGTGTATATCTCTCCTTAATAAGTATTTAGCGCTTGTGATACATGATAAATATATTTCCATTATGCACCCATACTGTGTCGTGTAACTTTTTCATAGCTTAAAACTTCAAAAAATGATGAAATTAGCTTTTGAGCTAGCTATAATTACGTACAATCGCTAGTAAACAATCGTGCAGAAATGTTTAATTGAAACATCATGACTATTCTGACTTGCACCTTCTTCATCAATGTTAATTGATGAGTTGACGTCTGGCTTTCTACTTAAATGGAACCTTGCTGCTGCATAAAATTGAAGATATTTGGTTTTTTTTTTGGTTTACTTCTCTCAATTTTCGACGATGACCCCGTGAAGACAATAAATGCCTTTCTGGTAATTTAGCATTAATTTAATGATTTAATAAACGGAGCTGTTCAAACTGAGTTGCTCGTAGGCATCGATTGTTGAGTGACTGATAACTGATCATTGAGTTAACTAACTTTTTAGTACTGTACTGTAACAGTTAATGAAGTTAGATACACACAGTAGTGTTCACACGTATTCTTGTATGACTATTTGAAGGAATTATTAAAAAAAACTCTAGCGCACCTGAACCGCTAGAAACACTAATGTTCGACGAACAGTAGAAGAATCGTGCAGGTTTTGAGTGCATATTCCACCACATGTGCTGCTTATTACGGCCAAATTGTTTCAAATGCCACGTTTTACTTTTGTCTCAAGAATGCATTATACCTCATATGGTAGAAGGTTTCAGATTTTACCACTGGCATGAATTTCAACGTGTATGAGAGCAAAACACGGGTTAATTATATTCGTTACCAGTTGCTTATATCAAAAAATTTTGAAAGCAGCATCTCTTATAATATCAATGAAGAAAATGCTCAGTGCCTGCAGCACTGTAACTGAAGTTGGAGTTTGGGGCTGCGATCCGAAAAATTTGCAGAACTTTGGGAATTGAAACATCGGTTATTTATTTTCATTGTAAATGTTTCCGGTATGAATACTAACTGTAAGCATTTATTGATACAAAAGTAGCACAACCGACTCGTGCTGGCAACCTTTCGCCAGTATCAAAGCCAACAATATATCACATCTGCTTCACGTTGTTATATAACATTTGAAGTTATAGGAGTATAAAGGAATTTAGGGTTACCTGCAACGAGTTTTTTCAAATAATCGAAAGCTTAATATTTGCTGTTTATTGTCACTAAAATATCATAACCAATTGAAAATTCTACGATAAAACCGCTTAATAAAGATATTGCAAACAAACACAAAACCAACAATAGCTGGCAATCCTATCTTGGCTTTTCAACCAAATTTGGCTTGAATAATGTTTATAATAGGTTCCAGTAATTGCATGAAATTCGTATTGATTTCATGACTGCACTGGAAGTTATAGGGCAAAAAGTTTTATTTTCCTGAGCGAATTTTCAAAACCAAAGCCACAAAAATTACCATAGCTGGCAGCACCAATCGAATTTTTCAACCAAATTTCTACCAAACAGAGCTTAGAGTAAGGTTCAGATACTGTGTCAATTTCATGAAAATCTGGTAACTTATTCACATTTCATAGGGCAAAAAGCATTTTTTTTTCTTTGTAATTTTTCAAGAAGGCACCACTGGAACAGAGTTGCCTACAATTCAAAATCGCTTCTATCAGACCTGGCCCTACTTAAGTCCAATGCTTTCTGTAAATTTCAATTCTATCTGATTATTGATTCGTGAGTTCCCGTGAACAGAAGTTTTTGAAGTTAAAAATATAGGTTAACTGAGAAAGGGTTACTGTTCTTGTCCGACATGAAATTTCCAAAGTTTTACTTTGACTGTGTAGATTAAGCATAAGATTTGTATACAGCTTGGTTTTATTGTAGAAACGGACATTTTTTAGGATATTCGATGGTTTGAATGTTTTCACTTCCAAATTTTTATTTTTTCAAATTTAAGACACCAAAATTATCATAGCTGGCAGCTCCAACCGGTTTTTTCGACCAAATTTCTACCAAACGTGGTGCAGGTGCAGCTACGGTGTGAATTTCGTCAAAATCGAACGATTCAATCAGAATTTAGTGATTTTTCAAGATGGCACCACTGGCACAGAATCACCCGCATTTCAAAATCACTTCTATCAGACCTGGTCCTATTTAAGACCAATACGTTCTGCAAATTTCAATAAATTCTGTTCATCGGATCGTGAGTTTCCGTGAACAGAAGTTTTTGATGCTAAAAATATAGGTAACTTGGGCAAGGGTTACCAGGCATGCCCGTTATACCATATCAAATTTTATTTTTTGTCTATGTAAACAAAGCACAAAATTTACATATGAGTGGCTTTTTTTTAAGAAACGGCATTTTTTGGAGGTTTTCACTTTCAGTGCCTGCCCTAGCTACAGGGTTGCCAGTACGCTCATTAAAACGTACACTGATCTACAACTAAATAAAACAAACATGTCCTGAAAATTTCGTAATCATGGAACAGCTCTGTCAAAAGTTATCGCAATTTAAAAAATTTCAAATTTTCCCGTTCTCTTTGTAGGCACCCAGCGCACACATGGGGTTAAAAAATTCCAAAACATTATCCGATTCACATGTAAAACTTGTTCGAAATTTATGTCGTCAACTTTATTTTTGCAAAAATTATTTGTGTACGGAATAATAGGTATATTAAAAAAATCACTAAAATGGCCGCCGGCGCCAAAGGGTTAAAGATTATTAATTTTTTGTGAGACTTGGCACTATTCTGCATATACATCAATGTGTCCTGAAAATTTCAGCTCAATCGGATGGCGCGTTCCTGAGATTTTTTCACTGAAATTTTTTGATGATATATATATATATATATATATATATATATATATATATATATATATATATATATATATATATATATATATATATATATAGAAATATGAATTTTTGGCCAAAGTGATTTTAATATTATACATATATATATATAAATATATATATATATATATATATATATATATATATATATATATATATATATATATATATATATATATATATATATATATATATATATATATATATATATATATATATATATATATATATATATATATATATATATATATATATATATATATATATATATATATATATATATATATATATATATATATATATATATATATATATATATATATATATATATATATATATATATATATATATATATATATATATATATATATATAGAAATATGAATTTTTGGCCAAAGTGATTTTAATATTAATGTTCTTCTTCGAACATTAGTAAAAATGTTTCGCATTAGTCAATATCTCGGTTCAAAAATGATCCAACATTATTAGTCCGAGAATTTGGTATCCCATATTTATTTGTCCACGTGAGTAAATAGTTTTTTTTTACAAACAACATTAATTTGTGCCATGCAAACTCGGAACGTATGAAATTCAATTAGTGTGTAGTTGAACAATTAGTGAAATGCGCTGGTAAAACTTAAATATCGTGAAAACGTGAAGCATCAGTTAAAGTGAGATCAACTATGGTTGCTGAAAAAAATTAGCGCCACTCTAGATGACGGCGACCACTAAAAATATTTCTTTGCGGATTTGGTTTAATTTAACAGTAATTTGCTTATGTGGATAGAGCAAAGAGAGTTTAAAAATATCGTTTTGATGTTTTAAAGTCCAGTACAATAATTAATCTTTCCGAATCTCACAAGATTCACTTTAGTGGACACACAAAAGTGCTTGATAGACAAAATAATTTTTCTGCTCCACTGGTTAGGAGTAGTCTAGACGTAGAGGCAATTCTAGTCTCTAATTTTAAATTGTTGTATCATTGTTTGCACATTAGTCAAAACTGAACATGTTTAATAATACAGATGCGGTTCACTAAATCCAACTTTTTCCATTATTTCAGGTAATTTATAAGCCAGTTTATAGTATATATTGACTAGAGAAATTAGATTGTTTTGACTTAGCATATTTTTAGGTTTCTAAAATTTTATTTAGGAATGACAAGAAGTTTGAGAATGGAATCGCCATCTTAAAGACAGAACTGAAACGTCCGTCAACTTTGCTTAACTTTATGAACAAGAACGGGATCGGGTTTGGAAGTAAACTGATTTAACGCGACTCTTCTTTCATCTGTATGGAGAGAACGCAGCTTCAACACCTGGCCTCTAAACAGTTCAGTGGTGGATCGTGGTACTTTCGAATAGGTCAACAGTTATGAAAACCAGAATACGATACCACAAGAGTATGCTAATATATTCAACAATAATCTCTCGAATATACTAAAAACCTATAACAAAACCGCGACATTTTCAAATAATAGAAAGAGAAGAGATCATTTATCATTTATAAACAATGGAAAGAGAAGAGGACCAACGATAGACCCTTTCGGGACAGCTGATGCAGGATAAAAGTGGAATTGAAGAACAGGAACTGACAGTTAAAGTACAGGTACGGCCAAAAATGTACGAGAAAAACCAGCATAGTAGAGGTCCGGCTATGTCATCGTTCTTCAGATGTTTAATAATGAGGTTATGGCTGACGAAGTCAAAGGCTTTGAAGAAGTCAGTATATAATAAGTTGACCTGCTTTTGATGGTCAAGAGCACATGCGGCCATATGTGTGAAGAAAAGAATTTCGGTTAAAGTGTATTTATTTTTGACAAAACCGAGCTGCTCATTAGCTTGGGCAGATTGGATCAAAGAGTCGACACTCGTGTAGAGTAGATTTTCTTGGCTCTCTCCATCTCCCTCTCAAGAACCTCAATAAAATAAGAAAGAAGGAAATTCACCGGTAGTTTGAGGCGCATGTGGGATCACCAGCTTTCCCAGGGAGAAAGGAAAGAGCCACATGGTACATTAATGCTAAACAAGATGGAAAGGAGGCGCACTTAGAAGATGAAAGAGATTTAGTTAAGACATTTAAAATAACGCCAAAACCACTATCGGTATTGACATCGATTTGTTCAAGAGAAGTTTCAAAATTGATTTCTAAACGGTTTTTTTTCGGAAAAAATGTAACTCAGAATAATACATAGAGAGAAGATATTGGAAGGAGGAGGGCACTGTTGTGAGAAGAAAGGGAAAAAGTAAGCTGCAAACAGCTGCATCACACAAATTCATACCATTGGAAATACTAGGAGAGTTTGTGAAGGAACGAATGAAAAAATAAAAGGATTTTGGCTGGTTGGTTCCAATTGTTGCTTCAATCCAGAAGGTAAGGACATACACACAAAAATACATTCAAAAGGTAGACATAAATAAAAATTAAGACAGATTGTTCCGTTGATTGCTTTATTAACACCGATGAAAACATCTCCACCATCGGATTTACCACTAAGCTAACGGTCCCGGTACTTGCAAAAAACTGTGTAACCAAGCAACATTTCTGAATAGAAGATATCATCAGTGAGCCAGATTTCTCTTAAACATATTATATTGCCCAAAGCTAAAGTAGCAGAAAGTCTGAGCTCATTAGTTTTGGTCCTCAAACCGCGGACATTCTGTTAATATTATTTTAAGTTGTACAGCTCCTTGCTCCTCTCGGTCAAAAATTTCTTCGAGGAATTCTGATTAAGTGCTTTTGTAGAAGCCAGAAGTGCTTTCGTAGTAGGTCGTAGTTGCTAACGAGCAGCAATAGCAGCTTCGGTGATACTTTTTAGGCGTCAGTTTTTTGACGGGAAGAAATGGTATGTAACCAACCGCCGCAAATTGTTTAATAGTCTCGAATGAATTCTCATAGTCAGTGCAAGAAATGAAAACTTGCAGTGGCGGGCTCACCACTCTGACATGGGAAAGTACAAAATTTAGCCTAGAAGATTTAACATGTCTTCTAGGTCGACTTTGAGGAAGTACTTGAGTGGCTAGAACGTCGATACTAGTAACGGAGGTGGTCAGAATGTTCCAAAGTAATAACGGTGAAGAAGAAGTTCGACCGTGACTACGTCAGAATTAACTGTTAAAACACTGAAAGAAAAATCTTGGTAAAATCAACAATTTTCCTTATTTGTTTTTGCGTCAACTACGGGCTATAGTTAAAACAACCATAAAAAATAGTTGATTCCTTTTATGCACCATGACGCGTGGTTGATAAACAACGTCCGTGGTGCAAAAAAAGTAAGCAACCACAAACAATGGTATTCCAACAATATACATAGTACGAAAAAGTAAATGACTATAGTCTGTGTTGTGGAATTATGTTTGTTGTTTTTTTTGTATCAGCAAAGTCAACTTCTTTTGTATGGTCAAATGAACTATTTTAGCAGAATAGAAAGAACCTTTTTCCGTAGTTCATTCGACAAATTTGAATGCATTGTTGCATTACTAAAAATAATAGTTAAATCAACCACAACTTTTTCTTTCAGTGTGCGCTCACTGCTACGACGCTGCACTGCATCGCAATGCGTGTCATGTACATACATATATTAACTGCATAAAAAGCGTCATACAACGTTATATAAAGGCTTCAGAGCATAACATGAATATGAATTATATCGAAAAGCAAACCGAACACAATTTTGTCATGTAGCATATGAAACTTCTCTGATAGAATAGGAGTATGAGTATAAGGAGTATGAAAAATCAACAGTTTTCCTTAGTTGTTTTTGCATCAACTAGGGCTATAGTTAAAACAACCATAAGAAAATTGTTGATTACTTTTATGCACCATGACGCGTGGTTGATAAACAAAAAAAAATTTCATTCGGAGCATGAAAAACGTCCAAATGTTGAAACCATTCTACTTTGCGTAGAATAATTCCAAAGACGTTGATCACTGAATTACGTTTGTTGAAATCAACTATTGCAAAGTAAATTAAGTACCATAAAAACTGTTGATAATTCGAAGCGTTGAAGTTTTGAGTGAATTGGTGAATATTTTTCTATAGATCAACTATTTTTCGTGGTTATGAAACAATTAAAACAGTTGATTTCATGAACGTTGCGATATTTTTTGTATAACCAGAGCCAACTACTTTTATATCGTTAAATTAACTATATAAACATAGTAAAAATAACTATTTTCCGTAGTTCGTTTAACGATTTTGAATGAATCGTTGCAATACTATTAAAAATAGTTGAACGAACCAAGAGTTTTTCTTTCAGTGAAAAAGTCAAGCATAGTTAGAGGCTTTTCAGAGTTGCGTTGACCTTCTCCTCTGAGGCGAAAAACGTTTTAGTCGCATCTTCAAGACACTGTTAAGCGGCCTGTAATTTAGTGACATGATGCGCCATAATAGACGAGCAGCAGCAGCTACAGAATAAATAGTCTAATATGTGCAGTGCACAGTGTACAGGGAACACGGCGAGCCACAGGAGCGGTGATCGGTGCGTTCTGTGTGATTTTGATGTCAATAATCATCTCTAGATGTTAATAATCATAATATGACAATAGACCTCTTACGCTCGTCAGCTTTAACAGATTTTACCATAGGCGTTTACAGGGCTTCAAAATAGGGAGGGCAAACACCAGAATTTGGCACACACTTTCCTGAAAATTCTTCGCACAAAGGCACAAGAGTGAAATTTTTTTCCCAAAGGCACACTGAACGAAAAGAATTCGAAATTTTAACTAATTGCAAATAGATGACTTTGATTTGGTAGAAAAGTCTAAAAGTATGATTTATTCTTCAAAACACTATAATTAATAAGGAAATCTAGATTAGTTGATATTACTAATCTTCTTTAGTTAAAAAAGGATCAACTGTTTGTAGAGTTTCTTACTATTGAAATAGAAAATTTTGCCAATATAATTTGCATGAATGTCTGCATTATCGCAATATATGTTTCATGGAAAGTAAAGAACACGACGTAAGAAAGTTGCATGATTATCGAACAAAAGTAGAGTATTTGTCTAATTTGGATTGTATATATTATTGATACAATTAAAACTGTAGTTGATTCAACCACAAAAGTAGAAAAATATCCTAGTTTCACATGAATCACCCTCCAAACATTAGTAGGGAAATACAATAACAATGCTGTCTAATATTCGTCGAATAGAATTCGAGAGTAATTAGAATAGCATTCGCTGCTGCGCACTTATCGCACAAGTGAAAAATTTTCCTTCTCTTTGCCAGTTGTCTCGCGTTCTTTTTTTCAAGTAGATTGTGTAGAATTTGTTGTGAGGTGGATCGCATAGTGATATCCGTGTGAGTGTAAAAAAGTAAAAATGGTAGACGCGTTTGGTGAGGTGATTTCTATTCCCGAAGAAGCAGGTGACATCCAAACGGTGATCTCGTTGCTGACAAGTTGGGGTGTTTCATCCCTAATATTGGATTTTGCAAGTAAGACAACTTATTTTATATGCGAATCTAGTTATATATATGGTATATTATATTCTGTAGATAAAGGCATTGATTTGGAAGTATTAAAATGCTTGACGGTAGACAATATTAATCGTTTGATTCCGGACGACAAATTCGGGCTAAGAATAAAGTTCCGACAAAAGTTATTCGAATGGAAACGTGAAAACGTAAGACAAATATAATTCCATTGTAATATATGCATATATATATACATATATATATATATATATATATATATATATATATATATATATATATATATATATATATATATATATATATATATATATATATATATATATATATATATATATATATTATTTCAGGGATTGTGTACTCCGCTAGCTGAAACATTGTCCCTTTCAAGCAATGTTTCAAATTGGATTAACAGTGGCAGTTCAAGTAATTACTCTCCGATTTCGGAAAAAGGAAACTTATTTGTGAGTATTGAGTTTTAATTTAATAAGTTCAGTATGGCAGATTTATAATTTACCTAGGTTGTTTTTCAATTGACTAAAATTGAACTAAATAGAGGAAAATTAAACAAGTGAGGCATATTCTGAATAAGATTCAATGATTGCTACATTTCACTTCTCAAGCTATATTAAAGTTATTTTAAATGTTTCCAGTTTGCAAAAGTTTTTGAAAAATAGTTAAAAAAGTATAATTAAAATTCGCGGAAGCGAAAAAGTTCTGTTTTATCCAAAATATATTTTCATCGTTTATATGTTAACACTCAAATGATGCTATTCAACACTTTAGGATCTTGAACACATATTAAATTCAAGCATTGTCAGAAAAAATGTCTTGAAAAAGTATAAAATCAACTCATATTTAAACAAAGCAAATCGGAGCCACCTTCTTACAACTATTTGTGAATTTTGGTTGAACAATAGCGTAGTAGTAAGAGAAAAACATTATCATGACGCAGCAGAAGAAATAATTAAGTTATTTCCAAAGGAAAATAAGGTAAATTAATATTACTTGCATTTTCAATATACTTATTGTAGTCTCTGAGCTAGTAATTGGAAGTAAATAAAGCTGTCTAGTCAAATATTATTCAAATGAATTTGAATATTTTACGCTACAAATATACTGTTTCCAAATTTAAAATTTTCTATTTGTTTGGTTTTATATCTTTTATTGCATGTATGCATATCAATTTTCTAGTCTTAGTACTTCCCAGACAATCATATAATTGGTGTAAAGGATAGTACAATTGCCATCACATATTATTCTTAAAGTGCGCCGAGCTGGATTTGAACATACGACCTGATTTGGTCATCTAATTTTGATGATGACTACACTACATTTCATTTTTTCAACCTATCTTAAATCTCATAATCTCATTGTGAAATTTGTAGGCTTTATACATTAGTACAAAAGCACGCCGAGGAAAACTCGCTGAAAAATATTATTCCTTAAGTAAAAAATATCAACAGCAAGGAATTTTGAAAAGCAAATATAAACTAAAACGAAAAGCCAGTGTGACAGATGCTGATGACTGCCAAGAAGCATCACGTGCAAACGAAGATCCTGTTAGTGAAGGAATTAATGAACAAGATATCCAAAACCATATTTGGTTAAAGTTCAATAGAGAACCGGAACAACTTGTTTTCGAAAAATGGCACTTAACTTTTAAACTTCGAAGGAAGCATATTTCGAATGCATCAACGGATATTTTCAAAGAATGGCCGTTATTACAGCAACGAATTGGTCAAAATTTGGTAATTCATGCTTGTAGTACAAAAAAAGTTTAAATAATTTGTCATAATTTACTAGATTGCACTTGATTTCGATAAACTGCATCCCTCTAAAAATAATTTATTGTTTTCGAAATGGGCAGGGTTTAAAGAAAAAATTGTGGATGTGTATCATAGAGAACTTAAGGATCCCAAAAATATCAAACTTCTGAAAACACTTAGTGAAGCTGAAGTTGATGAAGGTATTTGAAGCCTTCAACAAACAAAAACATATTACATCTGTTTCTCTTCAGATTATAAAAACTATCAATTGGTGAGAATATTGTGTTGTTTGCTGGTTCCAAGTGTAATTCACAGGGGATCCAAAGAAGATAGAAAAGCGTGGAAACCTTCGATTTTGGACTCCCAGAGATCGTTTGCTATTCATGTTGCGGTAAGTTTCATATGAGCTATTGTGCAGTATGCAAAATAAAGCGGTATTATTATAGACAATAGAGGATATTCCATCGGCGGTCAATCAAAAAAAAAGAGCTCTGTTCGAAAAAAAATCAACCGCTACAGCCTTTCATAATTGCCATCGGGGATTCAGGGAAGTTTACGGCGTATTATATGTACTTTAATGATACGTTTTACATTGAGGACAGTTTTTTGAAAGCTGTTTCTTTAGAGTTTCAATTGTATCAGGTATTTAATATACAATATCCGAAAGAATGTGCGCAAGTATGGCACTTTTTTTAAAAATACTTTTATGAATTACCTGTATCAGGAAGATGTAGCTATGATTTGATTGATTTGTTTAGTAAGTTACAGTGCTCAAATTAGTAACGTCAAAATGTTTCCTTGCTTTCTGTGCAATTCATACTTTTCGCTTATAAAACAATATATCTCACATTTAAAACTTGTACATCAGTTAGGAGCATTGTCCAATTTTCGATGCTCATTTTGTACACAATCGTTTCAGTCCATATATTCTTTTAAACGTCACTTACTGAAACACAAGCAAAAAGAAAATAAGAATCTCGATTTTGAACAAGTATTAAATTCGGATAAGCATATAAAAACGATTGTGGGTTCCCCTGTCATACAATCTACTTACTTACTTACAATCTACTTACTTAAACTTAGTATATCTGAACTTCAGAAAAATATCTCAGAGCACCATAGATTATTCAAAGAACTTTTTAATTTGCCTTTGACACCTAAACAGCATTTTATGATACACTATGCGACTTGCATTAGAAAACTGGGCCCCCTGAAACAACTGTGGACTATGAGATTCGAAGCTAAGCATAAAGAACTGAAAGCCTATGCAAATGTAATAACATCGAGGAAAAATATTTGTTGGAGCTTGGCAACAAAGATTGAATTTGAATTTTCTTATTATTTATATGTTCATAGAAATCAAAAACCAAATTATATTCAAATGAAAGATATGTATGAAACTTGTTTTAAAAGTATTCCTGACTTAAATTATAATATGATAAAGAATTTGGAAAAATATGGTAGTGAAAATGTTGTTGGTGCAAAAGCAATAGTCATTTATAACACATCATATAAACTTAACGACATAGTAACTGTAGAAAATGGTAAAAATCTTAAATTTTATATAATATCTTTGATTTTCAATGATAGCAAAAGCTACTACTTTCTTTGTAAGGAAATATTTATCAAAAAATATGACACTCATTTTCATTCATATCTTGTTGATTACATAGAACTTAAGGTTTCAAAAATGTTGATGAAATTAAATATGCTCCACTAAACTTCATCATATTGGCGAATGAAAAAAATACATTCGATCTAAGCTGCCGTTTTATTGATTACCTGCAAATGTTAATACTTAAGGTATGTTAAGCATTAATTAAATCAAGTCCAATATGAGTCAAAGTAGAATGTTAAGATATTGATACACATGAATTTATATATGTACATGTTTTTAAGATTTTTATTTCATGAATAAAGTTTTTTAAAACCCAAAGTGTGTTATTTGATTGAATATAGTATCATTAAACAAATAATGATAGCAAACGCAAATCAATTTGGTCAGTTTGCTACTTAGTTTGGTATAATCCACTAAAATAATAAGTCAATTCATATATTCAGTATTGAAAAATTTCCCACACTATATTAGAATAACATCCATTTAATTTATTGTTTGTACTAAAATAATTCATAAAATTAACTATTTTACCTTCAAAAACGACTAGTATACTTACATATAATAACGAATTTGGTTTCTTTTTCTTCTAAATTGTTTCGACAAATGAACTACTAAGTTTTGAAAAGTACACTTAAGTCGCTAGAAAGTTTAGTTATTTTTATTGTAAAAATGTCTAAAGACAGTAAAAGAAATGATTAATATTATACGGAGATAATTAACGATTCATGATTTGCGGAAACAACAAATTGAATTAGTAGGCTGAAAATCAACCATTTTCTTTAGTAAATTATGACTATTTCTTTATATGAAATACCAAATGATTTTTTTCAGTGCAACTATGCAATAGACGGGGAAATCGCCCTCCTTTGGTCCCGTCTGTGCACCCCACTGCATTTTGTGCACTATAAAGTACTGTCGAAATTCCATCGATCGATGCTTGAAGTGAAATACTCTGCTGTGCGGAATGTCAGGCAAAAGCTGTTAATGCCATTTAAACCTAGCTCTTGATTTCGATAATAAAACATTTATTGTCATTTTGACATTTTTTACCATCTTGTGATTCTCCAAAAGCTAGTAGCTTCCTCGCCATTTAAAACAAGCGAATTGACCCGATAAAACAACAACGAGCCTTGCCTGGAAAATCCAAAGTTGTTAAGAAGTTCGTTGTTGATTTGTAAAACTTAACAGTCCGAGTGATTTAAATTTGGTTTGTTACGAGTTTCGTCGATTGTTCAAACAATCAGTTTAAGTCAACATATTATTTATAAAAATGATATAAAAATGTTGGGTTTTCACTTGACGAAATTGAGAAAATTATATTGATAATAATGTCATTGATGGAATTCCACTTCTACGCTCGTACACGAGTACGAATGAAACTACATAGGAGTTAGCGAAAGTGACTTCTAAATTGAGTTGATAAGTTTTTTGCACTTGTCGTTATATAAGGATGTATTGAAAGTAAGTTTTTTTTTTAGTTTTAGGTAATCATATTTTCATTCTTCATGAGACGGCTTGTAGAAACTTATAAAAAATATTGAATAGCTCGAAAATATTTTCGTTTCAATCATTTTGAAGGGCCAAAAAGTAGGAAATGTGCATAAATTATTCAACAGCTCAGCATTTCACACATGATATGTGATTTATGAGATTTTTGACTGTGCCTTGGAATGAAATATTTCGGAATGATTTTGCATCCTATTAGCAGCAAATTGAAATGCGCGCTTCATTTCTCACTGTTATACAATATAAGAAAATATCGATAAGATTACAGCATGAAGCACATAAAAAAGACATTTGTTTTTGTTTTGATGGATTGTAAACAACTTTTTTTTTGCGCTGACGATACTATTAGCACTTTCATGTTTATTTTTCACCGATAACAAACAATAAATATAATATTTGAATGTCCGGCTGAACATGTTATTGTTAAGCGTGAACAAATTCTTGCTAAATAGACACAATCACTTTTTCAAAATGATACATTGGAAATTTTATTACTAATTTTATTTTTGGCATCGTCGAGATAAGTGATAGTCTCTCTACCCCAGTGATTCACGAGAAACGTGTGAGATTTTACTTAATTAGTGTAACGCCTAAGTGCTGTTCAAACATTCAGTCTATGGTGTTCGAAGTGCAGATTTTGCGCACAGGTTGCACTTGATCGAGCTTGATAGATTCATAACACACAATATTTTATATGAAACGAGTAGAAACCTTCACGTTACAAAACAGTTAGAACGAAGCTGAAACTATGTTTGTAAACTTGACCTTGACGATAAACATTAATATGAATGCACTTGTATTTCAAAAACAGTATTCTGAATTTCTATCTGGCATATTCCAAGAGTCAGAGAGTATAATTGATAGTCCACATGATCTGGTTTTTAATTGAACTGATTGCACCATAAGCAACACAAATAAATAAGTCATCACGGCAGGCGTTCAGTTTATCAAAAGCATTAGGTATATACCACCTTCGGGATAACAGTTTCATGATAACGTAAGAAAAATGTTTTGAAAAAGTCATTCAAACACATACCAACAAATTGCCGAATGATCAAAAAGCCGACTTATCAGTTGCACATCACATTCACTTGATAGCACTAATCAAATCACCGATATATCACTGGACCTTATTGATCAACCGCACTCGAGTCAAAACGATTCGATAGCCGCCTAATGATAACTACCCGATCGAGCCGAAAAGTATCTTTTAAGTAAAATGTGCCTGTCTGTTGAATAATTGGGACTTGGATTGCGAAGATTGAGAACTTATGCGCGACTGCGATATATATTCATTTCTTCTGTGTGTACATAACTGAACTGATCGTCTCTGCAGCGAGTAGGTGTACTTTCTGCGTTTTGGGGATGCTACCTCGAATGCCGATCCAAGTTATAAGATCGAATAATTTAAACCTGGGGAATCACATCGATACCGAAATCATAATACGAGTGTCATTGCCAGATTTCGCGGTCAATATTGCAAATCGCAGTTGAGATTTCCGCGAGCGGGATATATATAGCGCTTAATACGTGTATGTACCTCTACGACGATCAAGCTGCCACTAGAAATTTCTGAAATACCTGTTAAAAGAACATAGTTGGCAAGTCTGTGCCAGGCAGATCAAGTGTACCTATATGTGCACTATGTATTAATTATTTCAAATGAACCCACAAAAAAATCCACCCGCTGTGCACGTGTAGTATCTGTACACGTTCTCCAAAGGTTATTGTTTTTAGCTGAGATTTTTAAATTATACGTGGTATCTTTACTCTTCCGATAAAAAGCAAAAAAAAAATTGCCTTTTGCTAGAACACTCGACCGCAAAGAGTACCTTTTTACAATTTTTATGAACATTTAAAAACTTCATGCATTGATCCAACAAAATACTACTGCCTGCCAATTAAATGATATCAATACACAAAAAATCGCCCGCAGTGTTGGCTAGTAAAAAAAATACAACTAACATTATCGGAGGATGAGACGTATTATTATTATTAGTATCATCGTGGTTCTAGGCTTGGATTTCCAATTACATAGATTGACTTTTTCTATACCAGTCACATGAATTTTGCTAGTAACTGGTTTTCTGCTGGATTATATAAAACTATTATGGATTTGTTATTCGACTTCTGACGATATTTTCGAAGGAGCATGTGTTGTGGCATGCGTCAAATCGGGGTTTTTTCTTCATTCTAAGTGGCATCATTGAGATCATTTAAATATCAGACCACTGGTTTGAAGCAGTGTTTGAGATATATGGGTTATTGAATACTATCCTAGTTGATTCATCGAAAGCCATCTTTCGTTGCTAGGGTGTATGGCAGATGCCGATAATATTTAGGCTTAGCTGATAGTTTCGGATGTAACAGGTTTGTATGGAGAAGCTACCAGAGGTGTCATATATTTGTTTTACGCATAAGGATAAATTAATTATTTATGACTAATGTATTTTAGCTAATGGTATTTTTTAATATTCATTCTTATTCACATATTCTTGCATATTTTCGTGTCTAATATTCAGGTCAACGATCTACTTAGGCAAATTCGATGTGGAAATTGGTGAAAACTGATACAATAGTTATAGTTTGATCAGGTATTTAAATTGAAGATCTTGTTTCTGTGGTAGTTTTTGTTTGTCATTTGAAAAATTTGACATCTATATTTGTAAATCCCCTAGATTCAAACAAACAAAATTATCAACAATTATTTATTGCTAATAAATGTGCTTTTTATACTTGAAAAATTTGTTTTTAGAAACCACCATTTTATGCGGCTTGGTAAATAATAAAATTGAATTACATTTAATGTACTAAATTATTACTTCTTAGATCTTAGTTTTATAACAACTTCACTACTTCAATTACACTACTATATTTAGATACAAGCTTAAAGCTAATGCATAATTATCATCGGTATGATTTGCTTAATTTCACTGAGGAACAGCCATTTCGTTGTTTTAAGTCTGCGGCTTGTTTTCAACTAACTTTTAGCCTCTGGATTGAAAAATAGCTGCGATTTTTGTCTACACTGAAAGAAAAATCTTGGTAAAATCAACCATTTTCCTTAGTTGTTTTTGCGTCAACTACGGGCTATAGTTAAAACAACTATAAGAAAATGGTTGATTACTTTTATGCACCTTGACGCGTGGTTGATAAACAACGTCCGTGGTGCAAAAAAGTAAACAGCCACAAAACTATGGTATTCCAACAATGTACATAGTACGAAATAGTAAATGATTATAGTCTGTGGTGTGGAATTATGTTTGTTGAATTTAACAATTGTAGAGTGGTTCGAACACTATGAAAATTGTTGATAATTCAATGTTTTGTAGTGTTAAATGAATTGATGCTTATTTTCCTGTAGATCAACTATTTATCGGAATTATGAGTTCGAGGATTCAACTGTGTTAATCCTTGAAGGTTTCCATATTTTTTGTATCAGCAAAGTCAACTACTTTTGTGTGGTCAAATGAACTATTTAAGCAGAGTAGAAAGAACCTTTTTCCGTAGTTTATTCGACAAATTTGAATGAATTGTTGCAGTACTATCAATAATAATTAAATCAACCACGACTTTTTCTTTCAGTGTATCACGTCAACTTTTTAAGCTACAGGATACCCTCAAAAGTCATACAAATTGTGCATATAAGGGAAAGTAAAGTAAAAACTTACCAAATATATTGTTTACAAAGAATAATTTTAGTCTTACAAAGGCTATAATAGTTACTGCAAGTTAAATTTTGTTCGCATAGAGTTTTTTTTTTTTATCATACAGTGATTACGTATTGAAGTACAAATTTTCACTTATAGTTTTTCCTGGAGTGTTTCATTTGTAGACATTCTGGCTTGATTCTCCAACAATAGTCAGTCATCACATGTACATCCCATCTTCTTTGATACCTTGCTTCCGTGACCTTAAAACCTTGGTAGAATTGCTCGTCAGGCTCATCACTGACAGCGCCAAGATTTTCTGGGAAGCAAGCAAGATGGCTATATAAAAAATGGAATTCGATGCTTTTGCTGCAACCTAGCAGTTTGAAGCTCTCCAAGAGTTGCTGGATTATTTTGGAGTATTTCTATTGTCAGAGTGAAAACGCGTGTAGTAAGTATGACAGTTAAACACGGAATGAGTTGATTCTTGTTAAACTTATGCACATAAGTTTAACGGTTATTAAGTGAAACGGATCTTGGCATACTCTTCTCAATACGTTCTGTGCTCGTGTATTTTTAAGAAAGTCTTTAGCAATCTTTTTGAATGCCAACCAAGCATTCTTTTGAATTTCTGTTAGTGTTCTGATGAAATAATCCGATGAAACAAGTTGTCGAATCTGTGGACTATCAAAAACACTGGCCTTTATCTTTTCAAATCACAGGCCAGGAAATGTCAAAACGAGACACTTAAAATGGTCTCCTTCAATTGTCAAAGCTTTAACGAGTTGCCGCATGAGACCCAATTTTATATGCAGATATTAGTCCAGTGAAATTTAACATGGTGCTTCGGAAAAATTAGGGGACACACACTTTTCCACCTACCCTGGAGTCTGGTAGATAAGTTTGTGTACATGTTTTTTTATTGGCCTCTTGAACATAGAAAGCAAAAAAACTCACAAATATTTCAAGTCGTAGTCAAAATCAGATAATATAAACATGCCGTTGAGAAAGAGGATACTGTTAGTTAGAAATTTTTGGATCAATATATATCAAAAACGGTTATGGTTACAAGAAAAATTTATACAATCTTTTTTGTAGGAAATGTTTTAGGCTACAAATTTGGCGTACATTATCTCTCTAAACACGTGACCGTTACTGAGAAATTTGCGAAAGGCCACTTTTGGTGACCTTTGACCCCGTATAAAAAGTAACGCAGCATTCGGATCGATAGAGACTTTTGAAATTTTGTTCAACACGCCAGTATCAAGGTTCACACCAAAATTCAGCTTTCCCCTAACTTTTCCGAAGTTTCGCCTTTTTCATGTCGAATTTCACTGGGTTATAAGGAAATATAATGTTCTTTCTGTCGGCAAGTGGCTGACGTAAAATGTTTGGATTACATGTTTCAGGTCAGATCTTGGTGGCCAATTTGATTGTACCCAACGCTTCTCACGAGTTCTCCTGTCTTAGATGCATAAAAAGTAGGAATACTTGGTATATCCGCGTTGTTGGCCAAGAAGAAAACAAAGAAATTATTATTCAACGCTAATGATCCATTGGTGCATGTGATATTACAACAAATCAATGACTATCTGTATATCTTCATATTAGGCCTGTTCGCGTACTTTCAGTCACTGAATTTTACTGAATTTTCCTTAATCATGCGGTTGGGGAAATTCATGAAAAGTACGAAAACGCTCTCATTGCGTTTCCTGAAAATTGACAAACAAAAGTGTCATTTGTCGGTTTTCGGGAGAAGAATAGTGATTATAAAATCATCCTAAGCGGTGATAAATTATCGCCGCCAAAATATTCGTCCTTCATAATAACAGTACGCCAAAACATTTGACACCATTTGACAGTTTTCAGTATTTTTCAGTAGCTCAGACCTTACTGAAATTTACTGAAAGAGGGGAAATTTTCAGTTTTCATTAAAACGGAGTAAAAAACGGCCTCATTGCAATTAATTGCAATTAATCGTAGTACGCGAACAGACCTATTGTTCACTCAAACGATGTACGTTATGGCAATACACAAATCTATCATCACTTTGAAAGTATTGTACACTTTCTCTCGATCGAAAATAGGATACCTTAGCTCCATTTTCAAACAAGTTTTTCTCGTGCAGTCTTGATGGCTAAGAGCTCTGAAGCTTTTTTGGATAGTACCAAATCTCGCACCAAACCATTGAACTTATGCTGCTCAATTCGCTTACGAACGGAATCATTCTCAATTCTAAAATCTTCATCGTTGGGGTCACTTTGATCTTCACCAGACTCGTATTACCTTGTTTCCAAAGAATAATTCAGTGAAAACTGCACTGAACAAAATAATTAAGTAATCGGTATAAGAAAATGGTTATAATACTCTAAACAAATTAGTTGATGTTCAGCCAACTAATTCAATTCCGTAAATTATAAAAAGTAAATTATCCGTGCATAACATCACTCAGTTCTTCCACTGGTTTTAGAAATTTCGTACAATAGAAATAGTTAAACTTTCCAGTCACTTGAATAAACGTATCAAAACTAAAGGTTCATACAAATTATATTGGTTAAATTTCCTATTTCAGTTGCTAGCAATTCTAGAAACATTTGACGCTTTCTCAACTAAAGCAGATTAGTAATATCAACTAATCAAAATTTTCCTTTTAATAAATATATTTTGAAGATATGCATACATGTGTACACTTTTAGACTTTTCTACTTCAAGGAACACTCTGTATAGATTTCTCTCCCTCTCCTCCTATTGAATGTGTTGCTGTGCGCGTTGCCCTTGCTCCCACAAAAGTTCTGTTTGTTGTTTCAGTATATGTTCCTTGTAATTCCCCAGTTGCGGTTTATAATAAATTTTTTGATGAGCTATCCACCTACCTCAACATTAGCCTTCCTTCTGCCTTGACTTTAATATGTGGTGATTTTAACTTACCGAACCTGGTGTGGAATCATAACTTTTCTAATATAATCTGATCCAGCAATATTTCCTTGATAACCTCATCCTTTTTATCTTTGTGTTCACTCTCCCAATTAAACTGTGTTCCCAATCTGTGTTCCCAAGCCTAATGACGCTCCTTGGTTTAGTCGTGCTGTGGCGTCGCCCCTGAAAGCTAAGGATGTCGCTCGAGCTAGATTTAAACGAACAGGCTCTCATGAGGACTACATCGAATTTTCGAAGCTACGATCTTCTGCCAAAACTGCCGTAAACCAAGCTATCCTAGCTTACTTTTCCAGCATTGAGTCCTCTATCTGCTCTAATCATCAAAAACCCTTTTGGTCTTATGTCCGCTCCCTCAAAAGCTCCCATCGTTTCCCCGATTCCATGTTCCTCGATAATGCTACAGCATCTAACCCACGAGAAATTTGCGACCTCTTCGCAAAATATTTTTTATCCTTCTTTTCCCAACATAATCATATCTTGCCTTGTGAAATTCCCCATGTTGCTTCATCCTCCCTTTCTTCCATTTACACCAATCCTCTTGAAATTGAGTCGTTACTCGAATGTCTTGATGTCAATGTCGGTTGTGGCTCTGATGGGATCCCTAACCTGTTGGCCAAATCACTGTCATCGTCCTTATGTGTTCCCTTGTCAATTATATTTAACCTCAGCCTCTCCTCCGGCTCCTTCCCTTCCAGTTGGAAATCCGCTTATATTTCCCCCATCCACAAGTCTAGAGACCCAAGTTGTGTTTCGAACTACCGTTCAATTTCCCTCCTTCCGTGTTTTGGAAAAGTTCTTGAAAGATTGGTTTCTAACAGGCTACTTCCTCTCCTCCATCCCTTCCTTGCTCCGGAACAGAATGGTTTTGTCAAAGGTAGATCCTCCACCTCTAATCTTGTAACCTTTACTAACTTTGTTGCTTCTGCCTTAGACCAACGGAAACAAGTGGATGTCGTATATACCGACTTTTCAAAAGCTTTTGATTCTGTTGACCACAGAATTCTCCTTGCAAAGCTTCGTAGTTATGGGGTGTCGGTTTCTATTTTCTCTTGGTTTTCATCCTATGTTTCTGGTCGTTCTTGTGCTGTATCTGTGCAATCGTCCACCTCTTCCCCTTTCTGCCCGCTTTTCGGTGTTCCTCAGGGCTTCATTCTCGGTCCATTATTATTCCTAGTATTTATAAATAATCTCCCTTCCTTTATCCGTTCTCCCTGCCTCTTGTTTGCTGATGACTTTAAGATTTTCACAGTAATTGAATCTACATGCGACTGCCTTCAACTCCAAAACGATCTCTGCACTCTGTGCGACTGGTGCTCGAAAAATTCACTTACTTTAAATATATCCAAATGTCATCAGATGTCCTATACATATAAAATGTCACCCTTAATATTTTCCTATACTCTGTACGGCTCTTCCATTACGGCTGTGGATAATTTTAAGGATCTTGGTGTGCACTTTGATCCAAAGCTCAAATTTGACCTGCACATTGCCTATATAACCGCCAAGGCCTCTCACCTGTCAGGTTTCATTCTTAGATGCTCTTCTTCGTTTACCAGCATCGCTACCTCTTTCCATCTGTTTTTTTCACTTGTTCGTAGCATCCTAGAGTATTCTTGTCAAGAGAGAGACTCAGGGCGGAGCTGCGAACGCATGACTACTGTGGAACTTATTTCTGCGTTCCCCTCACTAGTAGCAGGGTAAATTGTTATTGTTATTATTTTGCTTTGCTTGTACAGATTTTTTGTGAATGTACAATGCTTGCTGTGAACGAATTTGAGTTACGAGATGTGGCAAGCGTTAAATGTGGTCTCCCCGTCATAAATATCTCAGTGATGCAGTGGAACACGTTCAGCGTAGATTTACTCGCTCACTGCTATTTAAATTCAACATCCCTTACTGTGGTTATTGTGATCGCCTTTCTTTATTCCGAATTCCTTCATTAGAGTCCCGACGAGTGTTCCTTGACGAGTGCTTTCTTTTCAAGCTACTCCATTGCCCTATGCTCTCCGATCTCGGTGATACGCTGTGTTTACGTAACGTCAATCGATCAGATAGATCCCAATTAATGTTCTCCCTTCCTTTCGCGCGTTCTGAAGTTTATTTTAACTCGCCGCTAGTGCGTATGCCCAGGAAGCATAACGATCTTCAGCTTGGTCCTTTTCCGCTAACGTTCTGTCAATTTAAGTCACAAATTAAAGGTATAATCCTTAATGATTCTTATAATGTTTGACTTTCTTTTTAATTTTTTTTTCCTTATCATTTTTGCGCTTTCTTAAATGTTACAT
This sequence comes from Nemotelus nigrinus, assembly GCA_947369275.1. Lineage (NCBI taxonomy): Eukaryota > Metazoa > Arthropoda > Insecta > Diptera > Stratiomyidae > Nemotelus > Nemotelus nigrinus. The sequence goes on along the minus strand of OX376372.1, from coordinate 153,500,443 downwards.
TGTATATTAGCTTTAGATTGTTGAAGTTCTAATATGTATATTCTAATCTTTTTATTTATTTGTTAATTTTTCTATTTTCTTCTTTTGGGTTTATTTCATATTTCTATTTTTGTAATTGGGCAGAAGCCTGTTAAGATGGATTTAATAAATAAATAAATAAATAAATCTAAATCATCTATTTGCAATTAGTTCAAATTTTGAATTCTTTTCTTTCAGTGAGGCACTGAGATTTCAGCTAAATGAGGCACTTAACGTATAGCTGATGGTAAACTAGGATACTATATTTTACATTTGTTCTTCTTCTTATATGCTGACGTTTTTACTATAAAAAAGTAACAGATTCGCTTAATGATCTCCAGGCTCTCGCCAAAATATAGGTATACGAAATGGAAGTTTATCACGTGCTTTTACACCCCATGATTTATCTTCATCCCCAATTTTTATTTTAAAGTAAGTAAATTATGCTTGCCTGACAAATGTACTGCTGTTTGTCATTTGACTGGGAATGATAACACTGCCACATATATAACAAAACAAATCGTGACTGTTTAAGCACTTCCCAGCATAACAAGCGATTCTCTAACGAATCATTAGCGAGTCACTTTAACGAACATTTCATTCGCGAACGAATTCATCTACGGTTTGCAAATGATTAACCAAATTAACGAATCACATTTTGCGAATGTCTAGCGAGTCGATAAGCTTCGCTAAAAATGAATATTCTTAGGGTTAGTAGTAGTAGTAAAGTAGGTTTTGTTAAAGTTCTTCACTTTTGAACATTTTAAATATAGCCTAACTTATTGTAGTTACTCCTGAAAATATCCCACAGAATCAAAATATTTCACAAAAAACCAATAATAACGGAATAATAGCTTTTTACTCCAAGTAAACCACTAGGAATTGTCCTGTATATCAAGTATAGAAATTATCGCCAAAAGCGAATGCTGTCGTATTCACTTTAAGTGAATTTGAAGTAGAGATAGCATATAAGAACATGTTCCTATGTTCCCAATCCTTAACTTCAGATTTGCTTAAAGTGAATCTAGGCGAAAAATGCTTTGGATCCGCACTATGTTAGCAGTCATCAGATGAATAGGGGGAATAACACAGAGAAGCAATTTTCACGTGCCGTAACTATTCAGGCTGATGGAAGTGTGATCTTAACCTCCTCGCGGTGCTGCCGGTAACAATCTTCCGTGAAAGAAAGATTGGCTAATATTATTCACGCTTTGGGGAGTCAACCCCTAAGGAAAAAACCCCAAGCCAGTGGTGGAACAGCATATGCCGAGGGCTGAATGGCTGCTGGGTGAAGCAGTCGATAATATGCGAATTCGGGTGTCGGATGGCAAGAGCCCGTCTAATTTGATGCCTAGGCCGGGATACAGAGGATAATACGGCTGGTCTTTTATATTCCTCTTACTCGTGGGACCAAAATTGAAGGTACTATAAAAAACAAAAAGGAGGGGGCTGCCTTAAGTGCCCCAAATCTAAAGGCCCCAGAGCCTTCCATCAGTGGAGCTGCAGTGCTCCCCAGTGAATCCTCAAAGGAATTAAAGGAACATATGAAGCCCAAAGCCCAAGAGGATTCCAAGCAACAAAGGCACAAGAAGGGCAAAAGCAAGAGGAGAGTCGAATATAGCTCCACACCAAAAAACAAAGGTGGACCAGGCGGAGATCAAACATCTCAGCCAGCTTCACAAAAAGGGAGAGGCAAACCGGAAGAAGTAAAGGCAGCAGAGGCTCCCGCAGCCTCCCCCTCTACGTCTGACGGTGGATCCTCGATGCAAATCGTGCAGGAGCTCTCGCGCAGTATGGAAGCACTTAACATGACTTCGCAGGAGGCATCGAAAGATACTCCAAAAAAGAAGAACATGAGCGGTGCGGCCAGAAAGCGCATGAAGTTCTTCATACGAAAAGGTATGTCTACAGAAGAGGCTAGGGAAAAGGCCCTCCTAACAAAGGCCCCAGAGGCCAATAGGAAAAGGCCTAGACCCAAGGATGGCACTCCTGAAGACAATCACCCAAAGAAAATTAGGGGCACCGACGTGGCCCCAAAACACTGTGAACCCAGCAAAAGGCAACGACAAGTAACTTACAGCGGAGCCTTGCAGGGTGTAAAAATGGCGGTCATGATAAAAGACTTTCCCCAGGGACTTCTCACGACCGACCAAATGGACCAAATACAAAATGCCCTGGAGGAGCGGATACTGGCCGAGGTAGGAAGAGGCGTTGCCCCTCACTTCCTCAGCATCACCTACAAAGTAGGTTACGTGTCCCTCCACTGTAAGGACAAACCAACGGCGGAGTGGATAAGGGCGGAAGCCCAGAATATAAAGCCGTGGGAAGGAGCTAACTTATGGGCCACGGAGGAATCCCTGATTCCTAATCCTAAGACCCTTGTTGGCTATTTCCCAAATGCAGCGGATCTGCCTACGGAGAGGATCCTGGCCTTCGTAGAACGCCAGAATGAGGACCTCAATGTCAAGTCCTGGAGAGCCCTCTTCAGGGAAAATAAAGGCAAGTGCGCCATGCTTGTAGTAGCGGCGGACCAGGCCTCTGCTACCAAAATAGCAGACGGAGACGGCAACATTAGCTTTCGCTTTGGGCAAGTTAAGTTGAACGTCAAAAAGTCAGGCGGGAAAACACCGGAGCCTGTGGTCACTCCAACCACCAATACGGAGGGCAGTGGAACCGGCATGGAGGCAACATCAGGTCCCAGCGGTTCCCAACTAAGCGCAAAAAGGGAATGAGGTGTCTACAGGTGAACCTGCATCATGCCAAAGCTGCCTCGGCGGAAGTAAGCAGCAGGTTTGCCTCGGGCACCTATAAATTGGGGCTAATACAAGAGCCCTGGGTAAATAAAGGCAGAATAAATGGCCTGAACACAAAAAATAGTAAGTTAATTTGGGCCGCAGGGGAAGAAAACCCGAGGGCGGCGATAATAATTAACACAAATATTAACTTTCTTCTGATTCCAGAATACACAAATAGGGACACAGTGGCGGTCCAAGTTCAGGTCCCAATCGAAGGAGGATTAGTAGAGGCGGTATTTGCCTCAGCATACTTCCCAGGGGATGAGGATCAAGTCCCAGGTAACAATATCAAAGGACTCGTTAGCCACTGCAGAAGGAAGAACAAAATGTTGATTATTGGATGCGACGCCAACGCTCACCATACAGCATGGGGGAGTAGTGACGTCAATACTAGAGGTGAGTTACTTTTAGACTTCCTTCTGAACAGCAATTTGTCTGTAGCAAATAAGGGCAAAACGCCAACTTTCGTGACAGCCAACAGGCAAGAGGTACTAGACCTTACGTTAGTGTCAAACAATGCAGCGCATTTAGTGAAGAAGTGGAATGTCCTAGAAGTCGCTTCTTTCTCTGATCATAGGCATATAAACTTCGAGCTAGGAAAAGATACTGTAAAAGGGGTAAAGTACAGGCAACCAAAGTGTACGAACTGGGAAGGCTATCAAAACAGCCTTACAGCGGGACTTTACGGCCTGCACCCGAGTTTCAGTACGAGGACAGAACTGGAGGACACTGTGGACAATGTCACCAGAATAATCCTCGAGTCATACCACGATAACTGCCCTGAGAAAACCAGTGCCTCCAAGACAAGGGTGCCATGGTGGAATAGAGAGCTAGAAAAACTCAGAAGAGCCGCAAGAACGGAATTAAACCGAGCTAAAACTACATCAAACTGGGAGGCCTATAAAAAGAAACTCTCAGAATACAACAAAGAGCTAAGGAAATCCAAAAGGAAGGCCTGGAGTGCCTTCTTTGAAAGTCTCAATAGTATCCCAGAGACTGCCAGGATCCAGAAAGCTCTATCCAAAGGCCATCAAGGCCATATAGGACTACTAAGAACTCCAGATGGAGGGATGACGACCACCTTTGACGATACACTGGAAGTGCTACTTAGAACACACTTTCCAGGGTGTGAAATAAGCAATGAGGCTGAGGAAGAAGAGGACAGTCCTGATCGGATACGTCACTCACCTCCTCTGCTCAAACAAATCATCACGTATGAAAAGGTTGAATATGCGATAAACTCCTTCAAACCCTTTAAATCACAAGGACCAGACGGATTTACCCAGCTCTGCTACAAAGAGCAACAGGGAAACTAAAAACCATTCTGGTACACATATTTAGAGCGAGCTTGCAACTCAGCTATATACCAAAATTGTGGAGACTGGCGCGGGTTGTGTTCATCCCTAAAGGGGGCAACAAACCGGCCGGCCTGCCAAAATCATACAGGCCAATTAGCCTCACATCTTTTATATTGAAGACCATGGAAAAACTGATTGACCTATACATAAGGAATGATCTTTTGACAAAGATGCCACTTCACAAATTGCAATTTGCTTACCAAAAAGGCAAATCAACTATATCAGCTACACATAAGCTGACACAAATAATAGAAAAGGCATTGGAATGCAAGGAAGTCGCACTATGTGCTTTCATGGACATAGAGGGAGCCTTTGACAATGCAAGACATGACTCGCTACACGTCGCTCTCCAGAGGAGGGATACTCCTCAAGAAGTAGTGAAATGGGCGAGCAAAATACTAAGGAATCGAAGAGTGGTTGCGGAGCTGGGGGAAGCGAAGCTAAGGGTGGATACTAGGAGGGGATGCCCACAGGGAGGAGTATTATCCCCCCTGTTATGGTCCCTACTAGTTGATGATCTTCTCGTGACCCTCAATAGTAAGGGCCTAACTGCTCTCGGCTACGCGGACGACATTACGGTAATAATAAGAGGCTCACACATGGACACCGTGAGGTCCAGAATGCAAAAAGCCTTAAATGAAACAACCCAATGGTGCGAAAGAGAGGGTTTATCCATCAATCCTCAGAAAACTAGCATAATACCATTCACCAGGAAAAGGAAAATCGAAATAGGAGCCCTAAATATTAGGGGTACAGTCGTATGTCTGCAGGAAGAGGTAAAATATCTAGGAATACACCTAGATAGGAAACTCACCTGGGACAATCATCTAAACAAAACGACAATGAAGGCCACTAAGGCACTCTGGGCGACAAAACAAATGCTTGGGCGCAATTGGGGACTATCTCCAAAGCAGACCCTATGGGCATACAAACAAATGGTGAGACCTATCCTCCTATATGGAGCAGCAGTGTGGTGGAAGAAAACCATACAAAAAACCGCTATAAATAGGCTCAACAAGCTTCAAAGGATGGCCTGCCTGCTGATTACAGGAGCAATGAGCTCCACTCCAACAGCAGGAATGGAGACCCTTCTAAACCTTGAACCGCTGCACCTCAAAATTCAGGAGGAAGCAGCGAGACAAGCCATTAGCCTACAACAAGCCTACAGGTATAAATCAGGGGACCTCAAAGGCCACCTAAAAATCTTGGAGGATGTCAGGCCCATAATGGAAATGTTAAACGTCAGCGACCAAATAAAAACTGAGACAGCATTCGAGAAGAGGTTCAAGGTCACAATTCCATCAAGGGACAAATGGAAGGATGGACCACCTCCCTCGTACAAAGGAGCGCAAATGTGGTATACGGATGGTTCAAAGATGGATTGTGGAGTAGAAGCAGGGATCGTAGGTCCCAAGTGCAAAATGCATTTTCCTCTCCCAAAAGAAGCCACGATCTATCAAGCGGAACTATCTGCCATATTAAGAGCCTCACAAACAATAAAAATAAGGAATACAAAAAGGGTCAGAATAAAAATCCTATCGGATAGTCAAGCGGCTCTCATGGCTATCAATCGCGATCAAATAAATTCGGCTATTCTCCTAGAGGTGAGAGAGGCCCTTAATGAAATAGGGGCACAGAACAGCCTCGAGTTGATATGGATCCCCGGCCATGAGGGGCACCGAGGAAACGAGGAAGCTGATACCAGAGCCAAAAAAGGAGCAGAAATGCCCTTCATAGGTCCTTCTCCGTACTGGGGCTTTACAAAAGCAGATACGGAAAAGGAAATTAAAGCATGGAGCAAAAAGAAGATCGAAGACTACTGGCTTAATATTGAGGGTTTAAAACACTCAAAAAATACCTTGGCTTCGATAATAAAAGAGCAAAAGAAGCAGTGGCTCTCTGCAAAAGTGGCATAAGAGCCCTATGCGGAGCATTGACAGGACACCTTCCATGCAAAAAGTACCTCCGCAGGATAGGTGAGGAGCACGATGACCGCTGCAGATACTGTGGGGAAACGACAGAGTGTGTAGAACATCTGCTCACAGTCTGTCCAGCACTAGCGAGAAGAAGATTCGAGCTACTTGGCTCTGCTCTTCCTTCCACCAGGGACATCACAAATGTCCCGTCAAGGAACATATCCAGGTTCATCAGAAGCCTGGACATCCTATAGGATAAAACGCAAAGGAGGCACAATAGACCCAGGAGGTCGCAGTGCTAGGGTCCCTCTGGACCCACTCCAGGCCATCATCATCATCATGTTCACTATGAGTGAAGAAAAAAGGATCGCCAGCATTCGTTTTTGGTAATACATTCGCTACATGGTATGCTGGGCTACGGCGTGAACAAGCGGAGGTAGACATGAGGAAAAGTTTCAGTTCAAACAGTAACAAGTTTCAGTTCAAACAGTAAAGGCTGCTAATATTAGCCTCGTCTACAATGTGGTTTCAAAGTCGATTAAGATTAGTCAAACCATGTTGTGTGCGCGCACCGTATTGATTTAAGCACTTCCCAGCATAACAAGCGATTCTCTAACGAATCATTAGCGAGTCACTTTAACGAACATTTCATTCGCGAACGAATTCATCTACGGTTTGCAAATGATTAACCAAATTAACGAATCACATTTTGCGAATGTCTAGCGAGTCGATAAGCTTCGCTAAAAATGAATATTCTTAGGGTTAGTAGTAGTAGTAAAGTAGGTTTTGTTAAAGTTCTTCACTTTTGAACATTTTAAATATAGCCTAACTTATTGTAGTTACTCCTGAAAATATCCCACAGAATCAAAATATTTCACAAAAAACCAATAATAACGGAATAATAGCTTTTTACTCCAAGTAAACCACTAGGAATTGTCCTGTATATCAAGTATAGAAATTATCGCCAAAAGCGAATGCTGTCGTATTCACTTTAAGTGAATTTGAAGTAGAGATAGCATATAAGAACATGTTCCTATGTTCCCAATCCTTAACTTCAGATTTGCTTAAAGTGAATCTAGGCGAAAAATGCTTTGGATCCGCACTATGTTAGCAGTCATCAGATGAATAGGGGGAATAACACAGAGAAGCAATTTTCACGTGCCGTAACTATTCAGGCTGATGGAAGTGTGATCTTAACCTCCTCGCGGTGCTGCCGGTAACAATCTTCCGTGAAAGAAAGATTGGCTAATATTATTCACGCTTTGGGGAGTCAACCCCTAAGGAAAAAACCCCAAGCCAGTGGTGGAACAGCATATGCCGAGGGCTGAATGGCTGCTGGGTGAAGCAGTCGATAATATGCGAATTCGGGTGTCGGATGGCAAGAGCCCGTCTAATTTGATGCCTAGGCCGGGATACAGAGGATAATACGGCTGGTCTTTTATATTCCTCTTACTCGTGGGACCAAAATTGAAGGTACTATAAAAAACAAAAAGGAGGGGGCTGCCTTAAGTGCCCCAAATCTAAAGGCCCCAGAGCCTTCCATCAGTGGAGCTGCAGTGCTCCCCAGTGAATCCTCAAAGGAATTAAAGGAACATATGAAGCCCAAAGCCCAAGAGGATTCCAAGCAACAAAGGCACAAGAAGGGCAAAAGCAAGAGGAGAGTCGAATATAGCTCCACACCAAAAAACAAAGGTGGACCAGGCGGAGATCAAACATCTCAGCCAGCTTCACAAAAAGGGAGAGGCAAACCGGAAGAAGTAAAGGCAGCAGAGGCTCCCGCAGCCTCCCCCTCTACGTCTGACGGTGGATCCTCGATGCAAATCGTGCAGGAGCTCTCGCGCAGTATGGAAGCACTTAACATGACTTCGCAGGAGGCATCGAAAGATACTCCAAAAAAGAAGAACATGAGCGGTGCGGCCAGAAAGCGCATGAAGTTCTTCATACGAAAAGGTATGTCTACAGAAGAGGCTAGGGAAAAGGCCCTCCTAACAAAGGCCCCAGAGGCCAATAGGAAAAGGCCTAGACCCAAGGATGGCACTCCTGAAGACAATCACCCAAAGAAAATTAGGGGCACCGACGTGGCCCCAAAACACTGTGAACCCAGCAAAAGGCAACGACAAGTAACTTACAGCGGAGCCTTGCAGGGTGTAAAAATGGCGGTCATGATAAAAGACTTTCCCCAGGGACTTCTCACGACCGACCAAATGGACCAAATACAAAATGCCCTGGAGGAGCGGATACTGGCCGAGGTAGGAAGAGGCGTTGCCCCTCACTTCCTCAGCATCACCTACAAAGTAGGTTACGTGTCCCTCCACTGTAAGGACAAACCAACGGCGGAGTGGATAAGGGCGGAAGCCCAGAATATAAAGCCGTGGGAAGGAGCTAACTTATGGGCCACGGAGGAATCCCTGATTCCTAATCCTAAGACCCTTGTTGGCTATTTCCCAAATGCAGCGGATCTGCCTACGGAGAGGATCCTGGCCTTCGTAGAACGCCAGAATGAGGACCTCAATGTCAAGTCCTGGAGAGCCCTCTTCAGGGAAAATAAAGGCAAGTGCGCCATGCTTGTAGTAGCGGCGGACCAGGCCTCTGCTACCAAAATAGCAGACGGAGACGGCAACATTAGCTTTCGCTTTGGGCAAGTTAAGTTGAACGTCAAAAAGTCAGGCGGGAAAACACCGGAGCCTGTGGTCACTCCAACCACCAATACGGAGGGCAGTGGAACCGGCATGGAGGCAACATCAGGTCCCAGCGGTTCCCAACTAAGCGCAAAAAGGGAATGAGGTGTCTACAGGTGAACCTGCATCATGCCAAAGCTGCCTCGGCGGAAGTAAGCAGCAGGTTTGCCTCGGGCACCTATAAATTGGGGCTAATACAAGAGCCCTGGGTAAATAAAGGCAGAATAAATGGCCTGAACACAAAAAATAGTAAGTTAATTTGGGCCGCAGGGGAAGAAAACCCGAGGGCGGCGATAATAATTAACACAAATATTAACTTTCTTCTGATTCCAGAATACACAAATAGGGACACAGTGGCGGTCCAAGTTCAGGTCCCAATCGAAGGAGGATTAGTAGAGGCGGTATTTGCCTCAGCATACTTCCCAGGGGATGAGGATCAAGTCCCAGGTAACAATATCAAAGGACTCGTTAGCCACTGCAGAAGGAAGAACAAAATGTTGATTATTGGATGCGACGCCAACGCTCACCATACAGCATGGGGGAGTAGTGACGTCAATACTAGAGGTGAGTTACTTTTAGACTTCCTTCTGAACAGCAATTTGTCTGTAGCAAATAAGGGCAAAACGCCAACTTTCGTGACAGCCAACAGGCAAGAGGTACTAGACCTTACGTTAGTGTCAAACAATGCAGCGCATTTAGTGAAGAAGTGGAATGTCCTAGAAGTCGCTTCTTTCTCTGATCATAGGCATATAAACTTCGAGCTAGGAAAAGATACTGTAAAAGGGGTAAAGTACAGGCAACCAAAGTGTACGAACTGGGAAGGCTATCAAAACAGCCTTACAGCGGGACTTTACGGCCTGCACCCGAGTTTCAGTACGAGGACAGAACTGGAGGACACTGTGGACAATGTCACCAGAATAATCCTCGAGTCATACCACGATAACTGCCCTGAGAAAACCAGTGCCTCCAAGACAAGGGTGCCATGGTGGAATAGAGAGCTAGAAAAACTCAGAAGAGCCGCAAGAACGGAATTAAACCGAGCTAAAACTACATCAAACTGGGAGGCCTATAAAAAGAAACTCTCAGAATACAACAAAGAGCTAAGGAAATCCAAAAGGAAGGCCTGGAGTGCCTTCTTTGAAAGTCTCAATAGTATCCCAGAGACTGCCAGGATCCAGAAAGCTCTATCCAAAGGCCATCAAGGCCATATAGGACTACTAAGAACTCCAGATGGAGGGATGACGACCACCTTTGACGATACACTGGAAGTGCTACTTAGAACACACTTTCCAGGGTGTGAAATAAGCAATGAGGCTGAGGAAGAAGAGGACAGTCCTGATCGGATACGTCACTCACCTCCTCTGCTCAAACAAATCATCACGTATGAAAAGGTTGAATATGCGATAAACTCCTTCAAACCCTTTAAATCACAAGGACCAGACGGATTTACCCAGCTCTGCTACAAAGAGCAACAGGGAAACTAAAAACCATTCTGGTACACATATTTAGAGCGAGCTTGCAACTCAGCTATATACCAAAATTGTGGAGACTGGCGCGGGTTGTGTTCATCCCTAAAGGGGGCAACAAACCGGCCGACCTGCCAAAATCATACAGGCCAATTAGCCTCACATCTTTTATATTGAAGACCATGGAAAAACTGATTGACCTATACATAAGGAATGATCTTTTGACAAAGATGCCACTTCACAAATTGCAATTTGCTTACCAAAAAGGCAAATCAACTATATCAGCTACACATAAGCTGACACAAATAATAGAAAAGGCATTGGAATGCAAGGAAGTCGCACTATGTGCTTTCATGGACATAGAGGGAGCCTTTGACAATGCAAGACATGACTCGCTACACGTCGCTCTCCAGAGGAGGGATACTCCTCAAGAAGTAGTGAAATGGGCGAGCAAAATACTAAGGAATCGAAGAGTGGTTGCGGAGCTGGGGGAAGCGAAGCTAAGGGTGGATACTAGGAGGGGATGCCCACAGGGAGGAGTATTATCCCCCCTGTTATGGTCCCTACTAGTTGATGATCTTCTCGTGACCCTCAATAGTAAGGGCCTAACTGCTCTCGGCTACGCGGACGACATTACGGTAATAATAAGAGGCTCACACATGGACACCGTGAGGTCCAGAATGCAAAAAGCCTTAAATGAAACAACCCAATGGTGCGAAAGAGAGGGTTTATCCATCAATCCTCAGAAAACTAGCATAATACCATTCACCAGGAAAAGGAAAATCGAAATAGGAGCCCTAAATATTAGGGGTACAGTCGTATGTCTGCAGGAAGAGGTAAAATATCTAGGAATACACCTAGATAGGAAACTCACCTGGGACAATCATCTAAACAAAACGACAATGAAGGCCACTAAGGCACTCTGGGCGACAAAACAAATGCTTGGGCGCAATTGGGGACTATCTCCAAAGCAGACCCTATGGGCATACAAACAAATGGTGAGACCTATCCTCCTATATGGAGCAGCAGTGTGGTGGAAGAAAACCATACAAAAAACCGCTATAAATAGGCTCAACAAGCTTCAAAGGATGGCCTGCCTGCTGATTACAGGAGCAATGAGCTCCACTCCAACAGCAGGAATGGAGACCCTTCTAAACCTTGAACCGCTGCACCTCAAAATTCAGGAGGAAGCAGCGAGACAAGCCATTAGCCTACAACAAGCCTACAGGTATAAATCAGGGGACCTCAAAGGCCACCTAAAAATCTTGGAGGATGTCAGGCCCATAATGGAAATGTTAAACGTCAGCGACCAAATAAAAACTGAGACAGCATTCGAGAAGAGGTTCAAGGTCACAATTCCATCAAGGGACAAATGGAAGGATGGACCACCTCCCTCGTACAAAGGAGCGCAAATGTGGTATACGGATGGTTCAAAGATGGATTGTGGAGTAGAAGCAGGGATCGTAGGTCCCAAGTGCAAAATGCATTTTCCTCTCCCAAAAGAAGCCACGATCTATCAAGCGGAACTATCTGCCATATTAAGAGCCTCACAAACAATAAAAATAAGGAATACAAAAAGGGTCAGAATAAAAATCCTATCGGATAGTCAAGCGGCTCTCATGGCTATCAATCGCGATCAAATAAATTCGGCTATTCTCCTAGAGGTGAGAGAGGCCCTTAATGAAATAGGGGCACAGAACAGCCTCGAGTTGATATGGATCCCCGGCCATGAGGGGCACCGAGGAAACGAGGAAGCTGATACCAGAGCCAAAAAAGGAGCAGAAATGCCCTTCATAGGTCCTTCTCCGTACTGGGGCTTTACAAAAGCAGATACGGAAAAGGAAATTAAAGCATGGAGCAAAAAGAAGATCGAAGACTACTGGCTTAATATTGAGGGTTTAAAACACTCAAAAAATACCTTGGCTTCGATAATAAAAGAGCAAAAGAAGCAGTGGCTCTCTGCAAAAGTGGCATAAGAGCCCTATGCGGAGCATTGACAGGACACCTTCCATGCAAAAAGTACCTCCGCAGGATAGGTGAGGAGCACGATGACCGCTGCAGATACTGTGGGGAAACGACAGAGTGTGTAGAACATCTGCTCACAGTCTGTCCAGCACTAGCGAGAAGAAGATTCGAGCTACTTGGCTCTGCTCTTCCTTCCACCAGGGACATCACAAATGTCCCGTCAAGGAACATATCCAGGTTCATCAGAAGCCTGGACATCCTATAGGATAAAACGCAAAGGAGGCACAATAGACCCAGGAGGTCGCAGTGCTAGGGTCCCTCTGGACCCACTCCAGGCCATCATCATCATCATGTTCACTATGAGTGAAGAAAAAAGGATCGCCAGCATTCGTTTTTGGTAATACATTCGCTACATGGTATGCTGGGCTACGGCGTGAACAAGCGGAGGTAGACATGAGGAAAAGTTTCAGTTCAAACAGTAACAAGTTTCAGTTCAAACAGTAAAGGCTGCTAATATTAGCCTCGTCTACAATGTGGTTTCAAAGTCGATTAAGATTAGTCAAACCATGTTGTGTGCGCGCACCGTATTGATTTGGGATAATTCGTTGCGTTTATACTATTTCAAAGCGATACACAAAATCTCACTACAATATCTCAGGTGCAATTGAACAAGACTAGACAAGTGCAGAGTTTTTCTTTAAAAAAATGCCCAATTTATATTTTTAAACAAAACAAGTGCAATCAATGCCATTATGTATGAAACTCAACATCATTCAAATAACCATTCCGGAAGCACTTGCTACTGTGGATCCGTTAAACCCAACTTTCCATGATTTCCGCACAGTGTGGACGATATTCTAGCGATTTCACGCTCGATATTGGATCTGAGCATCTCGAAAGATTGCGGATGATTGGCATAGACCAATGACTTGACATAGCCACAAAGAAAAAAATCAAATGGGGTTAATTCACACGAGCGTGGCGGCCAGTTGGCAGGAACATTTCTTGAAATGATCCGATTCTTAAACTTTAACTTCAATATTTCGATTGTTTGGCCAGCTGCGTGACATGTGAGGCCATCTGGGTGAAACTACAAGCCAACCAACAACATGTCTTTTAATTTAATTTCGAATTGTAAAGAATACGCTGTGGGAGCCTCTCTAGATATTTAAGGTTCCTTCAATAATGTGCACATAACAGCCATTATAGAGAGCCTCCACGCATCCAACACTCATCACGCTGTTTGCACTGGCTTGTGAATCCCTCGCACGTGGCGGTGCAAAAGTTGAAGAACATCCTTCATTTCGCAAAAAAAAATACCCGGGCTTTCAATGGCCGCTTGGACTGAGCTTTATTTCTCTGGTCCATTTATCGAGTATCACTAAGGACCAAGAAGAGCTATGTGTGGCCTTGTGCCAGCCAGTACAACTTAACCTAAACCGCTCAAGCACTATCCCCCGTTCAGAAAGACTAATAAAAATTGTGCTAAACATTACAGTACAAATAAATAATTACTTATGTAATAAATATACCTACTTCCTAATGAAAGATAGTGTGGGTTAAAATTGTCCATTTGAAATATAAATAACCAAACGCAATCATAATGGAACAAAAAACTAATAGTCGATGGGTCTTAATTTCGTTGCAAAAAAAAAATCGTATTTGCTAGCATCTTCATAGCAGTTTACAGGCATAGATACCTGTATCTATGATGCCAATGTCTATTGGGAAAATCGAATATCATTCATGCGCGTGTAGTTATTTACGAAAATTCTTCATTCAGAAAAACGATTTACCGCAGCATGCTATGAGAATATTATTCGCCTTCATTAAACATCTCGCTCGCGTTATAAATTACGTAATTTCAATCAATCACTATATACTTGCAGAAATTAGATTCTCCCGCAGATGAATGATTAGTAAATTTGTTTTTCAGCAAAATAAAAAAAAATTTATAATAACTAATATAATCGATTGAATGGGATTTTGAGTGTTGAACGACAAATACTATTATGTTTGGTTGATTTTTGGATTGGGATCGGTTTGATGTGAACTTGAATAGTAACCATCTTCAAACGTTTTTTATTTAAATACATTTCCTCTTCTGTATTCATTAAACTTAAGTGTGGAAATATTCATTTTTCTGTTGCACAAGTATGTTTGTGAATAAATACCTCCATGCTGTAGATGCACTTGAGTTTTGTCATTAGTAATTTTCAACGTGAATTAATTCAAATATAAATAGGCGCATGGAATGAGCTGCATAGCAGTTTGAATAAAAAGTTTTATTCGGTTCACACATGTCGATTTCGAGTGAAATTTCGATTAGTTCAGAGAAATTAGACACAAAAAAAAACTCTAGCGCACCTGAACTGCTAGAAATACTAATCTTCGATGAACAATAGAATAATCGTGCAGATTTTAAGTGCATATTCTACCACACGTGCCTCAGCCTGTTTCGAAGGCAAAACCGCTTTGATCTCACCAATGCATGTAAACTTATAGGGTGGAAAGGTTTTCAGGGCTACCACTTGCATGAGTTTCAAGACTTAGGAAAGTCAAACACTACAACACTTATAAAGCAGCATAACATAACATAACATAAACAAAGAAAATGCTCAGTGCTTGCAACACTTTTCCAGCAGTGCAACTAAAAGTCTCCCACAACTGCCTCGCGTCAAAATCAAATTACCCTATCAACCTCGATTTTATCCGGCAACTTCATCGAAAGTTACCGGGATAGAAAAACATTTGGGATCACCATCCGAAAAATTTCCAGAACTTAGAAAATTGAAACATTGGTAGCTTATTTTCATTGTAAATGTTCGCGATATGAATACTTAAGGTAAGCATTTATTGAAACAAAAATAGCAAAACGCCTCGCGCTGGCAACTCTTTGCTAGCATCAAAGCCAAAATTATACCACGCCTGCCTCACATTGAAATCAGTCTACGCTGCAAATTTCTTTCCGATTCGATAGCTGCGTAATTATTATGAAAAGAAATTTAGGGTTACCACCCGAGCAAAATTTCAAATTTGCGAAATTTTAATTTTCGTTGTTGATTGTCACTACAGATCATTACCGATTAAAAATTTTAAGACAAAATCGTTTTATAAAGATATGGCAAAAAAATACAAAACCAACAATATCTGGCAACCATATCTTAGTTTTTCCATCAGATCCTTCCTGTATATTGCCTATAGTTCCATTAACCATATGTAGTTCTTTTTGATTTCATGACTTTACTGGAAGCTATGGGGCGAAAACCTTTTTTTCTGAGGAAATTTTCAAAATCCAACCTTCAACCGAATTTTTCAACCAAATCTCATGAAAATGTGGTCACCGGATCAGAGCTCATAGGGCAAAAAAACAATTTGCCCTATGAGCTAATTTAAATATATATATATATATATATATATATATATATATATATATATATATATATATATATATATATATATATATATATATATATATATATATATATATACATAGAAATATATGTATATACAAACATATATATATGTATATATGTATATATGTATATATATAGATATGTATATATGTTTATGTATATATATACATATGTATATATATATATATATATATATATATATATATATATATATATATATATATATGTATGTATATATAAATAGATATAGATATATATATACATATCTATATATATACATATATATATATATATATATATGTATGTATATACATATATTTCTATGTATATAGAAAAATTATAAAAATATATAGAAATTAATATATATATATATATATATATATATATATATATATATATCTATGTATATATATATATCTATGTATATATATATATATATATATATATATATATATATATGTATATATATATATATATATATATATATATATATATATATATATATATATATATATATATATATATATATATATATATATATATATATATATATATATATATATATATATATATGTATGTATGTGCATACATATATTTCTATGTATATAGAAAAATTATAAAAATATATAGAAATTAATATATATATATATATATATATATATATATATATATATATATATATATATATTTATATATATATATATATATATATATATATATATATATATATATATATATATATATATATATATATATATATATATATATATATACATGGTATATATATAGAGATATGAATTTTTGGCCAAAGTGATTTTTTCTAATATTCTTCTACGAACATTAATAAAAAGGCGAAGCTTCGGCAGAATCAAGGGAATCTGGATTTTGGTGTGCACCTTGATATTGACGTTCTGAACAAAATGTCGAAAGTAACTGCCGATGCGAGCGCTGTGTTACATTGTACACGGGGTCAAAGGGAACCAAAAGTGATTTTTCGTAAATATCTCAGTAAATATCTCAATGTATCTCAGTAACGGTTACCCCTACAGAAAAACAATGGAAGACAAATTTTAGTTTCAAAAATTTCCTAAAATTTTTTATAACTTTTTCTTATAACGATAGCCGTTTTTGAGACTTTTACATTCATATACTTCTGACTTTTATATTTCTCATGAAACGTGCACCCCTTTGCGCACCACCTTAAAGTTAGAGTACAAGGTGCGTTTTTACTAATGTTCGAAGAACAATAGTATTAAACTCGTTTCGCCGAAAATTCATATTTCTATATATATATATATATATATATATATATATATATATATATATATATATATATATATATATATATATATATATATATATATATATATATATATATATATATATATATATATATATATATATATATATATATCAGCAAAATGATTAAGGGAGATAATCTCTGGAGTGGCCGATTCGATTGAGCTGAAATTTTCGGAGAACGTAGATGTACAGATGATGTAGGTCCATTTTGAGATATCCTAAACCTTTTAGCGGCGGCGAGCGTTTTAGTGAATTTTGAGGAACTCCTATATTTCCAAGCAGTGTAAATTTTTGTTAAAGAAAAGTAATGGGAATGAAAGCTAATTATGTTTTAAGCTTGTCTATGATAAATAATTGGAAATTTTGAGCCGTGTGTGGGTGCAGGGTGCCTAAAAGTAGGCATGGATTTTTTTTAAAATTTTTATTTGTCAGTACTTGTAAGAAAAACAATGGATCATCGTGAAAATTACAGAGCGTATTGATATTGCCTAAGATTTGGCACATATAGATTTTCAGCATAAAGCAGGTAGCCCTGTAGCTGTGGCAGGCTGCTGAAAAAAAATCCTTCAAATCATTGACCTTCCTGAAAAATTTTTGATTTTTGACAAAAATTTCAAATCTTTGATAAAGTTTATCCTTTGTCCTTCATCTCAATATAAAATTTTCAAAATTCCGATTTGCATAAGAACGGCAACCCATCACCAAATTACCTCTATTTTCAGCACTCGAAAGTTCTGTTCACGAGAACTGACGACCGGATAATCCGATTATAATGAAATTTACAGGATATGTTGGTATTAGCTAGGACCAGGTCTGATAGAAGTGATTTTGAAATGCAGGCTACCCCGTGGCAGTGGTACCATCTTGAAAAACTACTGGAAAAAAAAACATCTTTTTGGCCTATAACTTCCGATTCAGCCATCGGATTCTAACAAAATTTATGCAGTACTTGGATGTTGTTCTATGTAACATTTGATGAAAATTTGGTTGAAAAATTAGTATAGGGCTGGCAGCTGTGGTGATTTTTGTCTCATAAATCTTGTAAATTTGCTCAGCAAAATAAAGCTTTTTTCCCTATAACTTTCGGTCCAGTGTAGAAGTTAATGGACCTTAATGTGAAGTAAATGTCGTAGGAATTTCGTACAAAAATCATGAAAGGGCTGCCAGCTATGACCATTTTTGTAATTTGGTGGAATTTCTTTAATGAGCGATTATGTCATTAGATTTCCAATTGAGAATGATCCTGCAATGAAAATTAACAACAAATATTAACGTTTTAAAAATTTGAAAAGTTTTGAGGGTGGTAACCCTAAAATTCTGTTCACCCGTATACCTTCCAGCGCAGTGATTCAATCGAAACGAAATTTACTGGTTGGGTTTAACTTAACGTGAAGCAGATTTGGTATGTATTTTGCTTTGCTGCTGACACAGGCTAACCAGCAATGTGCCATTTCCGTTAATATTGCACCAACAGATGCTTCAAATTACGTTCTCATATGCACAGCATTTGCAATAAAAATAAGGAATCTATTTGTAAATTTTCCGAGTTTTGAACATTTTTCGGATGGCAGCCTCAAACAACGTTTAACCGCTGAAACTTTCGATGAAATCCTGCGATGAGAACGAAATTCAAAAGATAAGTTGATTTAAGTATGAGCTTGCTATGGTAAACTTACTGTTGCTTCGTTCGGAAAGTGCTACCAGCACTGAGCATTTTCATCATTTGTGTTATAGTTGAGTTTTGTTGCTTTGGATAAGGAATGGTTGATATGATTCTACAAAACAGTGTATTACGTCTTTCCACACTTTTTTGTCACTCAAAGACAATTTCTTCAAAAATTAGTTTTCTAGCGGTTCAGGTGCGCTAGAGTTTTTTTTAAAGTGGTGTCCCCAGTTGGCCTAATCCACGTTTGTTTTTGCTTGGAAAATTGGTATATTTTTAGTAAATTATTTTGAACTTGATAGCTATTTTCTTTTATTTTTTTTACTTTCTTTTTTCTATTTCTATGATTATGTTTTCCTCTTAGCCACCTTGTTCTTCTTCTGTGTCTCCTGTATTTTCATGGATTTAGTTAGAAACCGAGATGGATCTAAGTCATCAGTAGGGGCATAATAATCGCTGGTATTCATCTCGGGTCATACATTTACGCACGCCTGACCATGCCAATTATCACAATCTGGTGAACAATATAACTCAACTTTTCGCAGTCGTAGTTTAAGTTGCAGCCCTTGGTGCAGTTAAAAAAAATTATATTTAGCATACTTTCTGGAGCAAGTGGAAGAAGAGTTTGAATTGGCTTCAAAATGGTATCGCTGAACTGCCATCCCCAATCTCTAAGAATGAGCTCGTTGCCTAGCCATATTGGATTTGGTAATACACTCGATATAAATGCTGAGTATCAATAGATACTTTTTATGCTGGAGCTTGATTCATAGCCAGGAGAAAATGGCTTCCATTGTTGAAGACCACCTCTGGAGAACACTCTATCTTACTAACAATTTCTGCGTAGTTTATTAATTCCTCCTTTCTTTCAAATAATGTGAACACATTAAGTTTTCCTCTCTTAAAAATCGCTGAAGTAGTGTCGCAACCTGTCATTGCGTGCAAAAATAAAATATGAGCTTGACACTTTTGATATGGGTTTAAGCTTTGTGAAGAATACATCTTTGTTTCTGTTTTTATATATATTTACGTCGGATCGTTACTCCACTCTGATATACCCACGGTTGAACACGATAGCATCACTAGATTATCCTATTCTTGACATCACAACACCACACCCGTACCCACACACACCACCCCGAAAGTTTTTCCCCCATCCGCTACTATCCAATGAATGATCAGGACAATTTCACCTAATTTCAGGTATAAATTGGTTACAAGATGTGTCATATCCCTGTGATCCTATTTAGCTATTTGCAAGATTGGTATAAAAATTGGTTATTTGAGGATAGTCAGCAGGGGGTTGAGCTCCTATAACATCAAGAATGAGTGTTGACACAATTATGTCGTGACATTATCTTGTTTGTTCATAGTCTTATCCTGTGCATGACGTCACAGGGCCATGATACGTCACAAAACCAATTTTTACCTGCAATGTTGTTGCTTTGTAATACTCCTTCGTTTAATATCCCACACATGATGCAGCTATTCAGTTTATATCTAACAAGAGAGTTGCGAGCAGATGTCCCTCAAAGTTTTATGGCAACTGAGGGAAACTTTTCTGAGCACAATTTTTCTCCATCCATCATCGAGTGTGATAGATATGTTCATTTATATTTTGGTTTTTATGGGTCTCTGGAACATAGAAAAACAAATTCACAAACATTCCAATCCGTAATGAAAGTCGGACAATATAAACATGCCGTTGAGAGAGTGTATACTTTTTGTTACAAGGGTTTAGATAAATATATCTCAAAAATGGTTATTGTTACAATGAAAAGCTATAAAATATTTTTTGTAGCAAATTTCTTAAACTACAAGTTTGTCAGTATTTTTCTGTAAAGGTGACCATTACTGAGATATTTATGAAAAATCACTTTTGGTGACTTTTGACCCCGTGTAAAATGTAACGCAGCGCTCGAATCGATGGAAACTTTTGAGATTTTGTTCAAAACGTCAGTATCAAGGTTCACATCAAAATCCAGCTTTCCCCTTATTTTTCCGAAGCACCATGTCGAGTTTCTCTGGATTACATCATGAATGTACGAGTAGCTCTGGTGCACAAATGAACGAGTCATAAACTGTGTCGTGGTTCTGTTGTATAATCAAATTACATGTCATGCACCTCGTAGAGAAATCTAAGATAATGCGTTTTGTTTTTTTTTGATTACCATGACACTCAAGTAATATAGAAATAAATTAAAATTGCACATATTTTCATTACCAAAACTTATAAAAAGAAATGCAATTACATAGCGATTAGAGTAGTGACTAACAACCAAAAACGAGTGTTCAAACAATCTCGAAAATGATTTACCAGTGAACAGCAAGGTAATATAATCAATAAGAAAAGGGTGTAACAATGTCAAAAGGTCAGATAAGACGATGATTTGCGGTAATCATTATCCAGAGTAATAGAAGATTCAGTGAATTAGAGTTGGTTGGATCAGAGGTGCCTCATGTCTTTAAGTACTCAACGCAGAATGACAAAATTGACCCATTGCAGTCATGGCAGTGATGGGCATCGAGATGAATAAACGTGTAGCAGATTTTGTTGAAAAAAGTTGCAGAATCAGAAAAAAGTGGTAAACATTAGACATTTATACCAGTGAACGAAAAAATACCGTACCTTAAACGTACTGTACGCGAAAGGTACACATACCCTACCTCAGTCTATAATGTTTGCGTACATGTACACAACCGATATACCGAACGAAACAGCCACGATGCAAATGTACGCTACGATTGAATACTGTACTGTACAAAGTACACAAACCTTATCCTCTAAAATACGGAATGTGTACTCGTACACAACCCGTACACAAACGATATACACTAAACGTACCGTACGTTTAGTGTACTTTTGCGCTTCATTTACATGAAAAGGAAAAACACTTTTAGAGTGAAAGCACCGAGTCAAAAATATTGAATTTCACAGGAGAGCATAATCAATTCATTTCGGCTACGGCATTATCACTTTTATCTGTAATTTTTTCCCAGTTCATATAAATGAACCGCAAAAGTACACTAAACGTACAGTACGTTTAGTGTACACCGTTTGCGTACGGGTTGTGTAGGTGTACACATTCCGTATTGTAGAGGATAAGGTTTGTGTACTTTGTACAGTACAGTATTCAATCGTAGCGTACATTTGCATCGTGATTTTTTGATTTTGAAATAGGTTTATTGTAACATATATACAAATTGAAAAATGAAAAATTCTTACAGCTAACCTACAAGCTATTATAAATAAAACATAAGCCTACGGATTGTGCATATTTGCGTACATCCTGAGTTCAAAAATTATTGTTATCTTATAAAATATGTTAAAATGAAGAAATATATAATAATTTTTAAAGATATCTAATTAGTGTTTTGATACGTGGAGGTGCCTCTGGGGCGAATCATTTGAGGGAAGACCTAACTTGAGTATGAGTGGAAGAGCGAATTTGAAGTTAATCATAGGCAGAGCGAATTATCCTTGACACGTGGGTTAGACCTCTTTCACGAGTCTTACGAGCATGGCAGACTATAACTTTCTGAATTTCGTCAATTCCAGCTGCTGCATACAAAACTTTGTTTGAAAAATATTTCCTAGGCTCACTTCTGTAAAGACCCGTGCATTGACGAAGGATTTTTCGTTCAAAAGCTTTAACGGAATTTCGCCTAGATACGGGAGCCGACCACCATATCGTTGCACCGTAAAGTATTATTGGCCTTATGAGAGTGGTGTAAATTAGAATTTTCACCCTTTTGGAAGTAGGAGCTGCTTTCCGGAAGAGGGTACAAAGCATTCCATATGCTTTCGAGGCTTTGCTTAGGGCCATTTCTACATGTGGGCTGAAGGATAGAAAGGAGTCAAATATTAGCCCCAGGTATTTGACTCTTTTGGAAGATTTAATTAAGTGACCTCGTATGCTAAGTTTTAGCTTTTTGATCGACCTTGTTCTTCTGGAAGATTGTAGACGAGGGCGTCTAAATACAATAAACTCGCTTTTCCTAGCGTTTATTTTAATTCCCCATTTGGCGTAGTACCGACAGAGAGCGTCGATAAATCGCTGGAGCCTTATTGTTGCCATCCTTGGGTTGTGGCCATCACACCACGCCAGTAGGTCATCAGCGTATAAATTAACCTTAATATCCTCAGAGCTGCTAATGCAGGGAATATCAGAGGTGAAGATATTGAAAAGAATGGGTCCAAGGATGGAACCTTGAGGGACACCAGAGTCAAGTGAAAAGAGCCTGGAATTCTTCCCATTGTGTGTAACAGAAGCCCATCTGTCACGGAGAAAGCTGGAGATTATTTTGATAAGATGTCTAGGGAAATCAAGAGATATGAGTTTGAAGATTAGGCCATTGATCCAAACTGAATCGAAAGCTTTTTCCACATCAATCAGACAAGCGGATACAAATTTGCCTTCAACCAGGGACTTTCGTATGTCAGTCGTGAAGACTTGTAGTGCATCGATGGTGCCATGACCTCTCTTGAAGCCAAACTGACGGGAGGGAATAATGTTTTTCTCAACAACAACTTTATCGAGGGTGGAATAGATAACTCGTTCTAGAAGTTTCCCTAAATTTGAGAGAAGAGAAATGGGTCTAGTGTTGACAATGTCGGTGTTGCCAGGTGATTTTCGAATAGGAAGTATTTTGGCATGTTTCCAAGGACTGGGGAAGTAACCAATGTTGATGCAGTTGTTAAAAATTGCAGCTAATAGAACAAAGAAGGAAAAAGGAAGTTTCTTTATTAGGTGGTTGGATACCTTGTCTTCACCCGCAGATTTCTTTGGTTTAAGGTTGGAAGCCAGTTGTTGTAGATCCACCGGGTTCGTAAAGACATCACAACCATGAGGGCAATCGGAAACATTGGATGCGGAGAATTCTGTTAGACGAGAGCCTTCCATACTCTGTACAAACTGGCTTACTCTGCAGTCTACTTAACTGGCAAAGATGGGATCTTCACTGGGTTTTTCACCAGTGAACAGTTCTGAGAAGTGATCAGCAGCCGCTGCGGCTGTTGCACTATCGTCAGCAAAAGGTCTGCCATTGGACGTGAAGGTTGGGGCGCGACCCTTCCTCCTGGTGATTCTATTGATTTCTGGATACATATCTATACCAGGTTCAATATTTTTAAGACGTTGCTCGAACTTCTTATTGAGGAAAGCCCTAGTTTTAACCATGATGAGTAGGCTGGTAGTTTTAAGAATGGATTCAACACGTCGATACTCATAGTTAAAGGTATTTAGCCTTCGACGGTAGATCCGGGTCAGGTGTTTTTTCAAGGACCTATGATTTGAATGTAGATTAAGAATTTCATCGGGAAGGTTTTCGTATTTGAAGTTTCTGGATGTTTGGGGAACAACAATTTCATCAATAGAGGAGCGCAGAACCTCATTAATATTGAAAATGGCATCGTCAATTTCAGGGATAGAGAGATTTTTGTCACGATCAATGACAACGCTTTGGAGTTTAGCGGAAACATTTTGTTCGAAAGTTTCCCAATTGATTTTTTTGTAAGGAATGAAAAACTGAGGCTCAGAGACTAAAAATTGGAGACCCCTTTTTCTCCGGAGAGTCATTTGCACCAGCATGTGATCAGATTCAGCTTCAAATACGGGACAGCCAACAGAACCGAATTGAGGCAATAAATTAAGGAGTTGAGGGGAAACAAGAAAGAAGTCAATTATGCTACCAGACCTTCTGAAGGTTGGCTCGGTAGGGGCGACGAGTTGAAGCTCTAGCTGTTTGGTCATAAGCCATCTGTGGAGAGCAGTACCAAAAGAATTGCTGACAGTATTACCCCAATCGGGGTGCCTAGCATTGAAATCACCACCAATGATGACATGGTCGAAGTTGGATGTTGACGAGAGTATGTGATTGAGATCATGAATAAACTCAGAAGAGGAAGAGTTAAGGTTGGCATATATGCCAACAAAGACAATGGAATCACCATTAAGGTTTAAACAGGTTGAGATTGCCTCAATGCACCTAAGATTACTTATGTCATGGTTTTGGGTTTTAATCCAACTTTTAATGGCTATGAGGGTGCCATGTTTTCTATCTGCCGATTCATCCACAATGTCCTTACGAGTAACCGAGTAATTGCTAAAAAACACATTATGTCTTGGTTTAAGCTTAGACTCACATACAAAGAGTATGTCAGGTTTCTCAGAATTCAAGTATTCTTGAAGAAGGTTCCTTTTGTAAACAGGAACGAGAGAGCAACTATTAAGAGAGGCGAGTTTAAAAGATCCCATCGATACCGCAGAGTTCAAGAGCTAAACTAACATAAGCAATTCGTTTTTCACTAAGAGAATGTAGCGATTTAAATTTTGGAACAAAATTTTCAACCTTTTTCACCAGTGTTAAAAGGTTGCAGCCGAAGATGTTTTCACATTCAGAAAACATAATGGACTGGGCTGCAGATTTGGTTACTTGCGGGTTAGACAACAGTGGAGTTTTGGGACACTCCGGCTGTTTGTTTTTGGATGGTGTTTTTACGATAGATGCGAAGGAAACACCCTTTCGGACTGTGTTCTCGAGAGCAGCAGTCACTAATTTCCTTTTCTCTTCTTTTGCAGTCTGCAAGGATTTACGCTTCTTCTCTATTTCTTTTGCGGCTGGGCATCCACGGTAGCTGGCTGGGTGACCATAGGTTTTGCAATTCACGCAAAAGACTTCAGAGGAGCCTGAAGGAGATGAGCAGTCTTTGGTAGAGTGCTGTTTATCGCATTTAACACAGCGTACTTCAAGGGCGCAGTTGGCTGCCACATGGCCAAAGCGTTGGCAGTTGAAACACTGGGTTACGTTCTGCTTTTGAAGGCGCTCCCAGTGGATTCTGTGGTGGAGCAGGAATTTTATGTTCATCACTGAACTCTGTTCCGTACCAGGTGCAAGTTGCACTAAAAAACTACCAAGAGTTTTATTTTCTTTCCTCGAGGCAGAGGTCGAGAAACGTTTAACAGATACAACCTTACTTTGTAAGATATCACGAAGTGCATTTAAAACATCTTGTTCTTCGTAAGAAGGATGAATTCCCTTTAGAAGGAAGGTTATTTTTTTAAAAACTGGAGGGGTGTAGGTGAAACAAGGAACTGAAGCTGCTTTTAGGTGCTCAAAGAGGAGACCGTGATCTTCCATACTCTTTGGAAGGAGGGAAGTTTTAGAGAGATTATTCATCTTGACTTCAAAGCTGGGAATTGGGTCATTATTGGAAGTGCATGCTTCCAGAAGATTTGATTTAAAGTTTTTCAAGTTTAACTTGAAGCAAATTATGGGGGGAAACCGCGTTTCTTTCCTTTTTTGAGGTGCAGAATTTAGAGGAGAGGCCTGAGTGGCCAAAGAAGAGGTACCGGCTTTCAGATCAACTTGATCCGTAGCAGACCGAGATCCAGAAGAAGGAGTTTTCTTAGTGCAGGTAGCTGCCATTGCGGAGATATTAGAATTACAAGCACGTCGAACGACGTCTTGGATTTTCAGAGCTGCGGGGCCTTTTTTAGAAGCAGGGGGAGAATAACTAGTTGAACGGGGCAAGCCCCGTTTTCTAGACGAGCCAGCATCAAAATTCAAAACATTGGACGCCTCAATTGAAGGCGTCTCCACAACACATTTTTTCACATTAAATTCACTTACACTATCCTTAGAATTAAAAACTTCATCATCGTCGGGGGTCCCATCGGAGTTGGCGACATCCATCTGCTCCACCGCTGAATTAATCGATCCATCGTCGTCCTCGGAACTCGATTCGGCCTCTGTATCGTCGCGATTGATGTTGAAGGACATCTTATAAGCAGAGAGAATTTCACCAATAAAATTCTCCTTAACATCCTCCCGGTACTTCACGCAAAGCTTCGACAGCTTCTTTTTCACCTTCCTCGTAAAAGCAGCCATGTCCTTTTTCATTTGAAGTCGTCGCTCATCCGCCGCTGCAGAAGTGCTGCCGTCGACATCCTCCTCAGAGGACATTGTCTCTTGCCTCAATAAAATTCGATACGCTTACCGATCCACGCAAGGTTGTGAAATTCGCCAAATATAAGTGACAACTTGCCTTCACTTACACACAAGTCGGTTTAACGAACGTAATTGCTCGGCCTCCACACGAAAATTCGGAATCTCGATCGCTCCTCGCACGTCTTGTCTGCTCAAGTGCTCGACTTGAACCTCACTGTATCTGTCACATTTGCATCGTGTCTGTTTCGTTCGGTATATCGGTTGTGTACATGTACGCAAACATTATAGACTGAGGTAGGGTATGTGTACTTTTTGTAGTGAATGTGTTTGCGTACGGGCGTCAAAAATGTACGGTACAGTACACTAAGGTACGGTACCATAACGTTTTTTTTCGTTCACTGATTTATACATAGTGTATGAAAAAAACCGAGAACACGACTTTTTCTGCATTCTAAGAACTTAGTCAGACGAGCAGCATTTAACAGTAGTTGCGACACGCTCGGCGTTTTCTTATCGTAGATGTGCTTCAGTTGATGCTTAATGGTTCACCGAAGTTGCATCAGTGCTATCCTCACTAAAAAGTAGTTCCCCGGGAAAAGTAGTAAATATCATTTGCTACGTAGTAGAGTAGTAGATTCAGAAAAAAGTAGCAGATCTACTACAATTGTAGTAAATGCCCATCACTGAGTCATGGCCCTGCTGACCAGAGATTTCCGAATCTAATTTTGTTCATTTTCAGTTATCAACGATAGGGAATAACAGAATAGCCTCTTCCCACATGCAACATCACAGCTGAAGCATCGGCTTCTGATACGCGCACAAGCTGGTCATTCACAAAAGAAATGCTCTAAATGTCCGCCTATTCTAAGTAAGGTGGAACAACATCAGCGTGCAGGGATACTAGCATCACATGTGGTCATTCATTTAGGTGGTCATTTCTAGTCAATGGGCCTTTCCACACTTGTATTCCTGAAGCACTCCTCAAACCGGTTTGACAACAATCACTATTTCCACACTTGTATTCTTCAGCAACGGAACCGTTCATAAACAGATTATGCATATGAATGTGTGCGTGTTGTTGTTTTCTCATTTCGACTTGAGTGTTTCATGAAAAATTCTTGACCCGTGAACTATGTTTATAGTTGTGTTAATGATTTGCATCTCAATGGGCCTTTCCAAACTTGTATTCTTGATGCACTCCTCAAACCGGTTTTCTGGGCAAGAGGCAGAAGAATCAAGGAAAATTCTCTACAAAAATTGATGCACTTGGAGAGAAATTAGCATCACATTTGAAACTGATTGATCGAGCTGCAACTCACTAACACAACTATAAACATTGTTGACGGGTCCGGAATTTTTCAAGAAACACTCAAGTCGAAATGAGAAAACAACAACACGCACACATTTATATGCATAATCAGTATATGAACGGTTCCGCTGCTGATGCACACCAAGTGTGGAAATGGTGATTGTTGTCAAACCGGTTTGAGGAGTGCATCAGGGATACAAGTGTGGAAAGGTCCAATCAGTTTCAAACGTGATGCACATTTCTCTCCAAGTGCATCACTTTTTGTAGAGAATTCCCCTTGATTCGTCTGCCTCTTGCCCAGAAAACCGGTTTGAGGAGTGCATCAAGAATACAAGTGTGGTAAGGCCCGTTGAGGGAGATTCTTGCCGGTTCTGAATAGATATCTTCATTTGCATAGCTACATCAGAGGAGAGCCATCTCACGTTATGTCACAGCCAAAGATATCTCACAATTGAACCTTTAATCGTGTAGTGCACAACAGCGCCGTTTTTTAGTGGCGAGTTTCTTGCGAGCAGCCATACATAAGCTTCACGATAGTCTACCACCCCATGGATGCGTACGTCATCATGTTCCATATGATTCTGACGCAGGTAAAGCTACATACAGTGTACCAGTAATGTCTTCGTACAGCAGCTATTTGAAACTTAAGTGTTCAAAAAGAATGAATTGTTGCAAGAAATTTGAAAAAGATTTAATGCAGATTTATTCATTAAACATTTTTATTTAATTTGGAAACTAAAACTAATCCATTTGAATTATTCATTACAAAGTTATCAACTAAAAATAAAACAAAGTCGACAATTTGCCTCCAATAAAGTCTTCGTTCACTTACGAAACAGTTTATTAAAAATCTTATAAACTATAGATACATTTTTTGTTAATATCTGGTTGGGTAGCATTTGTTTTTAATCACGGCTTTAAGGTGGTGTGGCATCGATTCTACAAGTTTTTTTGTATAGTTTGGCTCTATTTTCGCCCATTCCTGCTAAAAAGTCTGTTTTAATTTAAGTTTCGAGCTAATATGCTAAGTCCTGATCCTTTTTTCTGGCACGTTCCACATGTGCTCAATTGGATTAAGGTCAGGACTTTGCGGTGGTGTTTTAAGCAAATGTAGAGTTTTGCACGCCAAGAACATCCTAGTGTTACGAGCCATGTGCTTAGTATCACGAGCCATGTGCAATTTTTCAGCACTTGGCTCCAAATTTTTCTTGAAAATTTCAATATATGCCCGATGATCCATGATTCCATCAATTATTTCTAAGTTTCCAATGCCGCTGGCAGCCATACAGCCCCATACCAGTACGCCGCCGCCATAGTGGTTTCCGGACAAATATTTTTCTTGAATTTTTCTTTGATTTCATTTGCTATTTGAAATGCAGTCAGCCGTGGATTTTTTTTACTAGTGACACGATATGTCAGAGAGGAGTTCTATACCCTCTCTTGTGGAACCTTGTAACAAACTCAATTCTGAAAAAGTTGGAGCGCAAGGGACTCACAGTTGTGGCCTACGCTGACGACATTGCTATTTTAGTCTCGGGTAGGTTTCCACATATCCTTGGTCAGCTCATCCAGTACTCTCTAGGGCTGGTTGAGGAATGGAAAAATACCGTGGGTCTTGACATTAAGCCCAATAAGACGGATATTGTGCTCTTCACTAGGAAGCACAAAACTTCTGATTTAGACCAAACCATGCTGGGCGGCTCCAGGTTAGGTCTCAAGTTACAAACTATGTACTTGGGTCTTATTCTGGAAAGCAAGCTCACATGGAAGGGAAATTTAGAAGAAAGAGTTAAGCGGGCAAGCAACGCGGTTTATGCCAGCAAAAGAGTGCTGGGTAAAACGTGGGGTCTAAGCCCTGCTATAACGCATTGGATCTACTTGGCAATAGCTAGGCCAATCCTTGTTTACGGTTGCTTGGTCTGGTGGCCAGCAGTGAATAAATCCACCTTTGCTAGCATGGCGAATAGAGTTCAGCAGTTGGCGGCTCTCTGCACTACAGGTGCCTTAGTCTCGACTCCTTCGTCTGCTCTGAACGTCCTGCCTCATCTACCCCCGCTTGATCTCTTCATTAGAGGCACTGCCGCAAAAGCTGCTCTTAAGCTTAGGGAATCAGGACACTTCAGGTCGGGATCCTTCCCCCACAGCAGTGTTGAACGAGGATACACAGGAAGCACTCACTACCTGCTTCCCCCTCTGTGCTTTGAGCGGAAATATCGAGCGACTGTAGGAGATGGGCAGGGATGGTATCGGCAAATGTGCCCTCAGCTCTTA